>JAGKQL010000069.1:5642660-5699387 GCA_018398635.1 Cyprinodon brontotheroides | reverse complement strand
GAACGGACCAGAGCCCCGAACGGACCAGAGCCCCGAACGCATCAGAGTCCCGAACGCATCAGAACCCGAACGCATCAGAACCCGAACGGACCAGAGCCCCGAACGGATCAGAGCCCCGAACGCATCAGAGTCCCGAACGCATCAGAACCCGAACGCATCAGAACCCGAACGCATCAGAACCCGAACGCATCAGAACCTGAACGCATCAGTCAGACAGCAGAAGGAACAGAGGTGAGGTGATACTCACAGCGAAGCGGAGCAGCAGACAGGATTTTCCCACCCCAGAGTCTCCGATCAGGAGCAGCTTGAACAGATAGTCGCTGAAAATGAAAAAAAAGAATAAATAAGTTATTTTAAAAGAAATCATCTGAATGCTGTTAAATTTAACCTTAAAAAGAGGAAAAGCAGAATCTTTTTAACTGCTTATGTTCCTAAAAGGAGCTGAACCCCTAAAAAAACTATTTCGCAACAACGATCTGTTTGAGAGGAATATATTTAAAGGTCACAGCTACGACTTTTCCATCAGAAAAATTTATTTCTCATTTATAAAACATCGTCTAGATTCAGAAACAGTTCATAACGCATTTGTCCTGCTGAATTTTATTAGAAGACATTTTTTGTGAGGTGAGAGCTCCATTAAATCTGCCTTTAAGAAAACAGTTTGATCCTAATTTTTGGGTGATTTTCTTTTATTTATTGCAACATTATCCGTCTCTTACAGACGGATGTTTCAGTGTGACTCACCTAAAGTCAAACGCTGCGTCATGATGTGAAATCTGCTGATTAAACAAAAAAAAAAGCTTCCAAGATAATAAAATAAATAGACATCTGAAAGTTTTTTGTTTTTTTTCCAGGTGTCGTGTGGTGAAAAAAAACTGAAGTTATTGTCTATTGTGGTTATTATCTAGGGCAGAGGTTAGAAGTCTGGAACTAATCTGACTTAAAACATTTATAAAATTACAGCATGTTGTCTGACGACAGAGTCTAATTTCCCACTTTTGCCCTCTTCTCCTGTTAATACGGTAAAACCCTGGGGAAAAAGGTAGCCTCCAGGGCTGCTGCAGTGATCCCAAATGAGCTTCAATGAGCTGTCAGTCTGGGTTGCTGCTGCTACCATTTTAGTAGTAGACTGTCCCTTTGTTCTATCCCTGTAGTCTGTCCCTGTAGTCTGTCCCTCTAGCCTGTTCCCTGTAGTCTGTTCCTGTAGTCTGTCCCTGTAGACTGTCCCTGTAGATTGTCCCTGTAGTCTGTCCCTGTAGACTGTCCCTGTAGACTGTCCCTGTAGTCTGTCCCTGTAGCCTGTCCCTGTAGACTGTCCCTCTAGCCTGTCCCTGTAGTCTGTCCCTGTAGACTGTCCCTGTAGCCTGTTCCTGTAGCCTGTCCCTGTAGTCTGTCCCTGTAGATTGTCCCTGTAGTCTGTCCCTTTGTTCTATCCCTGTAGACTGTCCCTGTAGCCTGTTCCTGTAGACTGTCCCTGTAGCCTGTCCCTGTAGACTGTCCCTCTAGCCTGTCCCTGTAGTCTGTCCCTGTAGCCTGTTCCTGTAGACTGTCCCTGTAGCCTGTCCCTGTAGATTGTCCCTGTAGTCTGTCCCTTTGTTCTATCCCTGTAGACTGTCCCTGTAGTCTGTCCCTGTAGTCTGTCCCTGTAGTCTGTCCCTGTAGACTGTCCCTGTAGATTGTCCCTTTAGTCTGTCCCTGTACTCTGTCCCTTTGTTCTATCCCTGCAGTCTATCCCTGTAGTCATGCACAAAAAAAATTACTTACATTTTGGTGTTTTTTGAAGCGTATGGCGATCATCTGACCTTACATTGTTTGGTTTATTGTACATGAATAAAGGGATACATGCCCGCTGAGGTAGTTTAAAATCAATTTTTTGTACAAAACTAAAAAGAAAAAGCTAATCTGCCTTCTAGCGCGTACTGACTGTTGGTACGCTGGTCTGACAGAACAAGCGGTCCAGACAGTGCAGGTCTGCAGCTACACTCTCTTGAAATGTTCAGCCTATAGCCAAAAATAATTAAATTTATTTCTGGAAAAATGCAAAGTCCAGTAATGATGTCATCATATAACATTCTTTGGAATTAACATATATCATTTGATGGGACCAAGGTTTTTTATTTAACTAAAACTAACAAAAACTACAACATTTCTTGTTTATCTGAAATAAAAAATGAAAAAACAAAAAACTAGGCGTAGCAATAAAAAACAACAAAAACAAAACAAAAGGAAAAATCAGAGAAACTAATTAAAACTGAGGTTTATCAGAGAAGTTTTTATCATAATGCATTTGAGGTCTAGCTTCCAGTTGAGGTTTTCTCTTTTATTGCTGTACCGCATTACGCCAGCAGAGGGCAGTCAGGTCATTTATGTTGCAGCCGGATGTATATAGCTGGGATTTTATTTACAGTTTTTCAGTTGTTAGTTTTTGTAGGTATTTAAGTCATATTACATAAAATAGTAACGCTGCATTCAGGGCGGAGCAATGATGAATCTCCATCGAATCAAAGACGAGCTGAGCGAAAAAAGGAAGAAAAAAGGAAAACAAACAACTACAACTGAGAGACAAGGGTGCAACTTAGTGATGAGAGAGTGGGGGAGCACTGAGGGTGGAGGCTCCCTGAAGGTGGGGGCGGCTCTAAGGGTGGAGGCTCCTGAAGGTGGGGGGCTCTGAGGGTGGGAGGCTCCTGAAGAAGGTGGGGTGTGCTCTAAGGGTGGGCGTTCGAGGTGGGGGGGCTCTAAGGGTGGAGGCTCCCTGAAGGTGGGGCGCTCTGAGGGTGGAGGCTCCCTGAAGGTGGGGGGTGCTCTAAGGGTGGAGTGTGTTCTGAAGGTGGGGGCCCTAAGGGTGGAGGCGTTCTGAAGGTGGGGGCTCTAGGGGTGGGGAGGCTCCCTGAAGGTGGGGGTGCTCTAAGGGTGGAGGCTCCCTGAAGGTGTGGGGGCTCTAAGGTGGAGGGCGTTCTGAAGGTGGGGGCGCCCTAAGGGTGGAGGCGCTCTGAAGGTGGGGGCGCTCTAAGGGTGGGCGTTCTGGAAGGTGGGGGTGCCCTAAGGGTGGAGGCTCCCTGAAGGTGGGGGCTCTAAGGGTGGAGGCTCCCTGAAGGTGGGGGCACTCTAAGGGTGGGAGGCTCCCTGAAGGTGGGGGCTCTGAGGGTGGAGGCTCCCTGAAGGTGGGGGCTCTGGGGGTGGGAGGTCCCTGAGGTGGGGCTCTGAGTGGTGGGGGCTCCCTAAGGGTGGGGCACTCTAAGGGTGGAGGCTCCCTGAAGGTGGGGGGCTCCTATGGGTGGAGGCTCTGAAGGTGGGGGAGCACTCTAAGGGTGGAGGCTCCCTGAAGGTGGGGCACTCCCATAAGGTGGGAAGCTCTGAGGGGTGGGGGGCTCTAAGGGTGGAGGCTCTGAGGGTGGGGGGCTCTAAGGGTGGGAGGCGCTCTGAGGGTGGGTGGGGCTCTAAGGGTGGAGGCTCTGAAGGTGGGGGCTCTATGGGTGGGAGGCGTTCTGAAGGTGGGGCTCCCCTAGGGGTGGAGGCGTTCTGAAGGTGGGGGCTCTAAGGGTGGAGGCTCCCCACAGAAGGTGGGGGTGCTCTAAGGGTGGAGGCGTTCTGAAGGTGGGGCGCCCTAAGGGTGGAGGCTCCCTGAAGGTGGGGGTGCTCTGGGTGGAGGCTCCCTGAAGGTGGGGAGGCTCTAAGGGTGGGGGGGCTCCCTGAAGGTGGGGGCGCTCCTAAGGGTGGAGGCTCCCTGAAGGTGGGGGGGCACTCTAAGGGGTGGAGAGCTTCCCTGAAGGTGGGGGGGCTCTAAGGGTGGAGGCTCCCTGAAGGTGGGGGCTCTAAGGGTGGAGGCTCTGAAGGTGGGGGCGCCTTAGGGGGGAGGCGCTCTGAAGGTGGGGGCACTCTAAGGGTGGAGGCTCCCGAGCTGGTGGGGGGCACTCTCTAAGGGTGGAGGCGCTCTGAGGGTGGGGGGCTCTAAGGGTGGAGGCTCCCTGAAGGTGGGGGCTCCTGAGGGTGGGCGCTCTGGGGTGGAGGCTCCCCTGAAGGTGGGGGCGGCTAAGGGTGGGAGGTGCTCTGAGGTTGGGGGTGCTCTAAGGGTGGGAGGCTCCCTGAAGGTGGGGGCGCCTGAGGGTGGAGGCTCCCTGAAGGTGGGGGCTCAAGGGTGAAGGCTCCCTGAAGGTGGGGGGCTCTGAGGGTGGGAGGCTCCCTGGAAGGTGGGGCTTCTAAGGGTGAAGGCGCTGAGGGTGGAGGCTCCCCGAAGGTGGGGCGCTCTAAGGGTGGGAGGCCTCCTGAACTAGGTGGGGGCTCCTAAGGGTGAAGGCTCCTGAAGGTGGGGGGCGCTTCTGAGGGGTGGAGGCTCCCTGAAGGTGGGGGGCTTAAGGGTGAAGGCTGCTCTGAGGGTGGAGGCTCCCCTGAAGGTGGGGTCTAAGGGGGTGGAGGTTCCTGAAGGTGGGGGCGCTCTGAGGGTGGAGGCTCCCTGAAGGTGGGGGGGGCTAAGGGTGGAGGCTCCCTGAAGGTGGGGGGCGCGCTCCTGAGGGTGGAGGCTCCCTGAAGGTGGAGGGCTCTCATGGGTGGAGGCTCCCTGAAGGTGGGGGCTCTGAGGGTGGAGGCTCCCTGAAGGTGGGGGGCTCTAAGGGTGGAGGCTCCCTGAAGGTGGGGGCTCTAAGGGTGAAGGCGCTCTGAGGGTGGAGGCTCCCTGAAGGTGGGGGGCACTCTATGGCGTGGAGGCTCCCTGAAGGTGGGGGGGGCTCCTAGGGGTGGAGGTGCTCTGAGGTTGGGGGCGCTCTAAGGGTGAAGGCTCTGAAGGTGGGGGGCTCCTGGCGTGGAGGCTCTGAGGGTGGAGGCTCCTGAAGGTGGGGAGCTCCCAAGGGTGGAGGCTCCCCTGAAGGTGGGGCTCTAAGGTTGGAGGTGCTCTGAGGTTGGGGGGCTCTAAGGGTGAAGGCAGCTCTGAAGGTGGGGGCTCTAAGGGTGGAGGCTCCCTGAAGGTGGGGGGCACCCCATGGGTGGGGGCGCCCTAAGGAGTGGCTGATGAACCTACAGTTACTCCTTCCAAACATATATATAAATAAATGTATTGAATGCTTTCCTGTTGTTGAGAAGACAAGAGAACTATAATAAACTGATATTTATATTCATAGATGTTAGAGGGATGCCTTTTAGATATAAGCCCAAAAACATTAATGTATAAAAATATAACTGATAACAGTCGATTCTGATGCCATAATCAATAAATCATGCATCCATGAAGTACAATTTCAATTCCATCCATCCAGAAAAATATGGATATGCTGCATTTTAACTTTAGCGCAGTATATTTATTTCTGGTAAACTTGGAGATATATTTTATATTTCTGGGATGTTGTATATCCCAGTAAATCTGTTTCTCCTTTAAATCTGCAGCTCTCCCTGCTTCTCTCTGTCTAAAAAGATTTATGAACCTCTTTACTAATATAATGATGCTAGAAACTACATTTCTAGATCTATAGAAGCTGCAGTCTGATTCTGTCTGTTCAGTGGTCCTCTGAGAAGCCCAGATTTTTCTAACTAGTAAAGAAGAACAAACGATTTTTCCTCAAGCTTCTTGCATTATATTAGCAACTATGGGTGTAATTTACATTTCTGAAATATAACTCCTAAAACAGATGCTGTGTTTTTATTGTTCATTTCATTTCCTGGTTGTTTCTAATTTTTTTATCTATTCATCTATTTCCTCCTGCTTAGTCAGGGTCGCAGTGGGACCAGCGTTTATCTCCAGCTGTCTGCGAAAAACGCACCAGGCGGGGTCCACCATGACAGGTCGCCATCCACGACCATTATTCACACCTGAGACTATTTAGAGAAGCCAATTAACCTAACAGTCCTGTTTAAGACTGGGAGGAAGCTGGAGTACCCGGAGGGAACCACGCCTGCTCAGGGAGAACAGAGTTTAACCAGTTTAGTCAGATCTTATCCAGAGTTTATCCAGATTTTAACCAGCATATAACCAGTCTTAAACCAGAGTTTTAGCAGAGTTCAACAAGAGTTTAACCAGTTTAACCAGCGTATAACCAGTCCTTAACCTGTCTTTAACCAGAGTTTAAGCAGAGTTGAACAAGAGTTTGACCAGTTTAATTAGATCTTATCCAGAGTTTATCCAGCATATAACCAGTCTTTAACCAGAGTTTTAGCAGAGTTAAACCAGAGTAAAACAAGTTTTAGCAGAGTTCAACAAGAGTTTAACCAGTCTTTAACCAGAGTTTTAGCAGAGTTAAACCAGAGTAAAACAAGTTTTAGCAGAGTTCAACAAGAGTTTAACCAGTCTTTAACCAGAGTTTTAGCAGAGTTAAACCAGTGTAAAACAAGTTTTAGCAGAGTTCAACAAGAGTTTAACCAGTTTAACCAGTCTTTAACCAGAGTTTTAGCAGAGTTGAACCAGAGTAAAACAAGTTTTAGCAGAGTTCAACAAGAGTTTAACCAGTTTAACCAGTCTTTAACCAGAGTTTTAGCAGAGTTGAACCAGAGTAAAACAAGTTTTAGCAGAGTTCAACAAGAGTTTAACCAGTTTAACCAGTCTTTAACAAGTTTTAGCAGAGTTGAACCAGAGTAAAACAAGTTTTAGCAGAGTTCAACAAGAGTTTAACCAGTTTAACCAGTCTTTAACCAGAGTTTTAGCAGAGTTGAACCAGAGTAAAACAAGTTTTAGCAGAGTTCAACAAGAGTTTAACCAGTTTAACCAGTCTTTAACCAGAGTTTTAGCAGAGTTGAACCAGAGTAAAACAAGTTTTAGCAGAGTTCAACAAGAGTTTAACCAGTCTTTAACCAGTTTTAGCAGAGTTGAACCAGAGTAAAACAAGTTTTAGCAGAGTTCAACAAGAGTTTAACCAGTTTAATCAGATCTTATCTAGAATTTAACAAAATTTTAACCAGTCTTTAAGCAGTTTTAGCACAGTTAAACCAGAGCATAACAATAGTTTAAGTAGAGTTG
Source organism: Cyprinodon brontotheroides (assembly GCA_018398635.1). Taxonomy (NCBI): domain Eukaryota; kingdom Metazoa; phylum Chordata; class Actinopteri; order Cyprinodontiformes; family Cyprinodontidae; genus Cyprinodon; species Cyprinodon brontotheroides. The sequence goes on along the minus strand of JAGKQL010000069.1, from coordinate 5,692,450 downwards.
AACAAGATTTTAACCAGTTTTTAACCAGCGTATAACCAGAGTTTAAGCAGAGTTGAACAAGAGTTTGACTAGTTTAATCACATCTTATCCAGAGTTTAACAAGATTTTAATCAGTCTTTTAGCAGAGTTGAACCAGAGCATAACAATAGTTTAAGCAGAGTTTTAGCTGAGTTGAACAAGTTTATCCAGATTTTAACCAGTCTTTAATCAAAGTGTAAGCAGAGTTTAACCAGTCCTCGTCTGTCCTTCTGCCACAGTCTGATCAGTATTCATTCTGGGGTGCAGCATGTTCCCGCTGGCCGCTCCTCTCAGCAACCCCCCGATACAAAGATGGCAGTATACGGAGCGCCACACCTGGGGCGCCGCCACAGAGAGCGTCTGTGAGCGAAGGAATGGAAGCCACCGACCATCATCGTTCTAAACGAACCAGCAGTGGGTTCCTAGTTTTAATGAGTCTTTAATGTTGATCATTAATAACCAACCATGACAGCAGGCGGGGGGACGGTCCCAAAGCTGGGGGGGTTATGATTATGGCCCACCCTGTTTTTATCAATCATTGCGACGTAATCCCTGAGTTATACATCGATTTATAAAAAAATACATCAATAGGATCAATAAAAAAAAATAACACTCATCTAATACATGATGGAAATATTAAATATACTGTTATAAAATACACGATTAAATCATTAAAATCATGTTTAAAATTTAATTAAAATATAAATTTGTCTAAAAATGATATGATGATGAAATCCCTTTATATTTTTTATCGGCTGAACATTAAATGTTTTTTTTTTCCTCTGGTGTAAAAGTGCTCATCTAATAAGTCGAGTAAATAAAAGTTAAGTTTGACAAAGAATGAGCGTATTTTCCTTTTACAACAGGTAAGACAATTTGTCAACAAAATAAGATAATTTACATTTAAAATGAGAACAAAATCCATTATCTTGTTTTAAGAGCATAATATCTCATTTAAAAAGTTTTGTTGCATTGGCTGATTTTATTTTTCATTTGCTTTAAATTTAAAGCAAATAAATTAATTAAAAAAAAAGTTTTTACTTAGTTTTAGATCATTTATGTAGGTTAATATTTAAAAATTCTGTTATTTAAAAACAATAAAAACGAATGAATAACATAATACGAATTTAGGCAGAACATAAACTTATAAAAACGACATTTTCTGTAGTAATTGCTACACGCTAGGAAAGGATAAAGATGTTCCAGTCTAAATATTTACTATTTACAGAAAAGATGAAAATAACCGATTAATAAATTGATCTAATGATCGTAAAAGTCGATTAGTGATTAAACCAATAAGCGGCATTTTTCTTAAAACCTCTGTTCTCTCTAACATGAAAGTCATAAATAAACTGAAAAAGATGATCGTCCATCTTTATGTGTTACTGTTTATTCAGCCACCTCCATTACGTACTGAATAAATAAGACAACAAAACAGGAGATTAGACCTGAATAAAAAATATGAATTAAATCTGTGAAACTCATGTGATTCCCAGCAGCTATAGATCTATCATTAACAGACAGGGTATGTCGCTCTGACACACTGTCAGGGCGTGTCTGATTTCAGTGTCTGCATCCAGATAGACCGGTGTAGGTACCAAATCCGCTCAGAGCCCCGCCCTTTCTTATGATGTCATCATATGGCACCTCCACACTGCTTTTTAGTTGTTTCTTTCTTTAGATTACGCACTATATAGCATGAGGTTAAAACGAAAACATTAAACTCAAAAAGACTAGATTTATGTTTAAATCCAAAGCTGAAAAAGTTAGCGACCGGAAGTAGCGTAGCATCCCATTTCCGGTTCAGATCCGGGAAGAGACGAGTGATGAACAGAAAGGATTTTAAGGCTTTTCTTTTTGTCAGGAAATACATTCTTAACGTTTAATACTTCATATTTTAGTACGTTTACCATTTTGGGGGAGGGAAAACATGATTTAGGTATTATTAAAATAAAATCGAGGGCGACCCGGATGTATATCTGGATGCGCAGAACGGATCGGGTAGTGACACCTACACCGACCTTCAGAAAGGACAAAAAGAAGGACGAATGTGTCGGCCGCATAACTTAGCATCAGTCTATTTTCCTTCGTTTCAAGCGGACGCTAACTGTGAGCTAGCTCTCTGTTTCAGTCTAATCCACCAATCAGAGCAGGGAGACTTGGTTCTGCTAGCAGAGCTTTTAAACAGGCGGTTCTGGTTCTGGTTCCTCTCAGAGGAGTGTTAGAAGTTGGATCCATGAAGGTCATGACCTCATAAAGCTTCAATGCTAACTGTTAGCATGTCTTCTTCTATCCTGTTCTAATTTTCCATCATCCTCTCCTTCTGCTGCTCCACCAGCGCCGCTAACTGGGTCCATTTAGTTTATCTGGACTTAGATTCACCATCAGAACCTCAGGGAGTTCATTCTGGATCCTTGGATCCATTAAACGGAGGAAATAATCCAGATTTGGTTCTGCTCTAAAGTTACTGCCATTGTAAAAATATCAGTAAGGCTCTGATTAAGAATGAAGAGTGGCGCCCTCTGGTGGCGCTGTGGGAAAGGAAACACAAAACAAAAAACGGACCAACGTTAGTGGTGAGGCCCGGATCCCACTGCTGCTTCAGCACCAAGGAGAGGAAGAATGGCCCCAGACTCAAACGTTCAGCCGGGCCCTCAGCAGGACGGTAAACTGTGGATCCATCCAGCCTGATTCGAGCTAGGACCGGGCCCCGAAATAAAAAATGGCTTCTAGAAAAACTCTTCTCCCTCTAAAGGTTGACAGAACAGAAGCAACCAGCTGACCATCTGAAAGATGGGAGGGGCCAGCTAGGAGCCAGCTAGGTGTCAGCTAGGGGCCAGCTAGGAGCCAGCTAGGTGTCAGCTAGGGGCCAGCTAGGAGCCAGCTAGGAGCCAGCTAGAGGCCAGCCAGGAGCCAGCTAGGGGCCAGCCAGGAGCCAGCTAGGGGCCAGCTAGGGGCCAGCTAGGAGCCATCTAGGAGCCATCTAGGGGCCAGCTAGGAGCCAGCTAGGGGCCATCTAGGAGCCAGCTAGGGGTCAGCTAGGGGCCAGCTAGGGGCCAGCTAGGAGCCAGCTAGAAGCCAGCTAGGAGCCAGCTCGGAGCAAGCTAGGGGCCAGTTAGGGATCACCTAGGGGACAGCTAGGAGGCAGCTAGGGGCCAGCAAGGAGATGGCTAGGCGCCGGCTAGGGGCCAGAAATGAGATGCCTAGAGGCCAGCTTGGAGCAAGCTAGGGGCCAGCTTGGAGCAAGCTTGAAGCCAGGTAGGGGCCAGCAAGGAGCCAGATAGGGGCCAGCTAGAGGATAGCTGGGGGCCAGAAAGGACATGGCTAGGGGCCAGCTCGGAGCAAGCTAAGGGCCAGCTTGGAGCCACCTAGGGGTCATCTAGGGGCCAGCTAGGGGACAGATGTGCCACCTAGGAGCTAGGGGCCAGCTAGGGGCCAGCTAGGGGCCAACAAGGAGATGGCTAGGGGCCAGCTAGGAGCCAGCTAGGGGACAGCTGTGCCACCTAGGAGCTAGGGGCCAGCTAGGGGCCAACAAGGAGATGGCTAGGGGCCAGCTAGGAGCCAGCTATGTCCTTTAAATCCAGCGCCCCCTCGTTAGGAGCAGATACCATGGTAACAGAGCAGCTGTGAGGATGAGGAGGGGTGATGAAGAGGAGACTCACTACTCAGGGTTCATGGTTTCTTGCTGCGCTGCGTCTCTTTGGCCGAACTGACTCTTCCTTCCCTCTACGGCAGACCGAGCCGATGCCTGGACGGTTCCTGAGGCTCTGCGATGCTTTCCAGCCGTCTGAGCTGCTCTCCTCCGGGTTTTCTATCCTTAAAGTGTCTTTTAAGCGAACATATTTCAAAAACCGTCTCTTATTCTGTCTGTTTTATCGTTTTTTCCAGCTGGTTCTCTGTTCGCTGCTCGGTAGAGGTTTGAGACAACTGCGCAGGTCCGGAAGTGACGAAAGGTGATGTGTCACTCTGGGATGAAATGCGCTTTTTGAGCTAAAGCTCGTCTGCTAGCTGTAGCTTTATGGAAGCTAAATGGTTCTATTACTGTTCTCCTGGTTTGTGACACGTAGACAACACGTGAATAACAGGTGTTTCACGCGCTGTCTGCGCGTTATTACCGTGTTGTCTTCGCCTTTCAATCTGTCACACGTAGTTGACGCATTAAGAACGCGTCGACTACACGTCAATTACGCGATGATGTCATGTGACTGTGAGCCACTCAAACACTGACCCGCATCGTCAGCGCTCATATGATCTGGTGGCGCCATCTCGGGGCGGTCAACAGCTCCGCTCAGTGTAATGTGTTGAGCAGGAACAGAATCATTTTTGATCAACTTTAACTCGCTAAATATTGAATAAATTTATATATATATATATATATATATATATATATATATATATATATATATATATATATATATATGTATATATATATATATATATATATATAGTGAAGTGTATACATGAAATCTGTCTATATAGTAATGTCTTACAAAGATTGCTACACAAAGTATCCCTAGAGCTGTCCATTCATTCAAACAAAAACATCATCCTTCAGCTGTTCTGGTTAAACCAGCTGGTTAGGGCAGCAAGTTGACCTCCCCAATATGGCGCCCTTAATTCTATTTATTAATCCATTTAGACAGATGTTAAAAACAGGAGGGGATTCATAAATAAAATCACTAATATCAAGAATGTTTTCATATCTTTAGTAGTTTAACTGTTGGTTTGATCCTTCCATTTTTATTCCAAAATTATTTAACTCAATAATAAAACATTAAGGTCTATTATTTATATATCATTTTCAAACAAAAAGCATCAATTGTCCTCCATATTATTCCTGCTTCAATTATTCAGAGTAAATCATATTTAACATCTTTAGCTTTTGGGTGCATTAGAAGTTTCACATAAAGAATTCTTGACTTTTCCTCTTTGTTTTATTTTAAATGTGTAAAGAATATTATTTCTATATATTTTCCTAGGGAATAAAGTGTAGATTAGATTGTTTAATTGTTGACTTTTTAAATAGATGAGTGATATTAAATGTAAGAAAGAGCAGAAAGTTTGGTTTCTCTGTTGATGTTATATCAGACTTTGAGTCTGATTAATAAATTATTTTTTTCAATCCTTTAATGAATCCGATTAATTCCATTTTTAGAGGAACTGGGTTTATATTTAATGCAGAACTGTTCTTAGTTTAATATCGAGCCATCGGCATCTATTAGGTGGACAATAGATCACATGTTTCTCTCCATCCAATCTTTGTAAAGTATGTATTTATTGGGATAAAGTATGATCAAATTATTCCATAAAATGGTTCCAGGTGGTGAATAATTGTTTCCATAGAGCATTTTCTACTAAAATAACACTTTTCTATGTAACCCTGATTGTTGAAAAGGCAGTTTGTGTTAAAATAAGTTAAAAGAAGATATTTTAATTAAGATGTAATTAGGTACACAGACAGTGGCGGTTCTAGACCAAATGTACCAGGGGCCCAGGAGGGGGCCAGCGTGTTTTCATGGGGGGACAGAAAAGCTGGAAATAAAAAATAGGCAAAGGATTTAAATATATTAATATTGCTTCATGAAGCAAAATTTCTTTTCAATTAGGTTTAATTAAAATTCTATGTCTTATTAGGTCAAAATACATTCATAATTTAGGAATTTTACAAATTTTTTACTTAATTTAATTTAAAATGACTGTTTTCTATAAAATCTGAATTAGAACTCAAGAAAAACAGATAAAAGTATTTTTTTATTTGTTTTGAAAAAAATATTTGAATGAAAACTGGGATCCTGTCTCAATACCACTGAAGCTATCACCTTATTGTTTTTTTTTTTAATAATTAGTAAAACATAAAAAAATGAAATAGATCCAAAGGAGCTTTCAGTAACCATGTCTGTTCCAGCGCAGATCATCGTGAGAATTTCTTTGAGTATTATGTCTTCAGTACAGGAGCCATGACAGGGGCCAGGGCATGATTGGTTCCTATAAAGACATGATCTACAGGGAAAATGGCCCCCGTTGGCCCCTGTCTAGAACCGCCCATGGACACAGTAGCAGAATAATGGAACCAATTCATTTTAATCTTCTATGTCTTTGAAAGCAGCTCTGTTTGCAGGTGTGGCGTCCCTCCACCCACAGGAGAAGACAGGTAGACGTTTTCCTGCCTCCCTCCAGAGTCCGTCTGAGGATTCTCGTACGCAGAACCAGCCGCGGCGTCTAGTCCCTGGTTGATGTATCTGGCCTCCTGCCAGGCTTCCAGGACGGGCAGCTCAGACAGAAGAACTCCTAGAGCTTCATGCAGATCCCTGAAGTCCGGCCTCAGACCCGGCTCTGGATCCCAGCAGCTCTTCATGAGTCCATAACTGATGTGAGGGGAGACAGGAGAGAGAGAGAGAGAGAGAGGGAGTCGCACGTTTCACGGATTGTTTCAGGAATTTTTTGTCATCAAGAGAAAGGAGGACGAACTGACAGCTTGGGATCGCAGTCTGCAGGCGCTTTGAGTCGGAGTCCTGACAGCAGCAGGTCCAGCAGCTCGTAGTTGTGTACGGCAGGATATGGAGTCCTTCCTCTGGACACAATCTCCCACATGGTTACTCCGAACGACCACTATGATGAGGGCGCAAACATTTTGAAAGGATTAGGCGAATGAAGCTGCGCTGCGTTCACACCAATGCAGAGAGAAATCCAGATGTTATCCTGATGAAAAAGGCGATCAGGATCACATGCAAATAGGACTTTGGTTCCATTATATTTTACAAAGAACACATTTTGAAAATGAAAAATAGTGATAATTATAATATTACGACTTTTATTTTCATAATTTTAATGTTTCAACTTAAAGCTACAGTGTGTAAACTTTTAGCGACATCTAGCGGTCAGACTGCAGACTGCAGCAACATGAACATCTCCCCCACGCTTCTCCCCCCAACAGTACGTGCGCGTTAATGGACAAAATGTCTTCCACGACGCCCCAGATCACCTACCTTCTCAAGTGGGATGAGGTTTGTTTACATATAGATAATTTTACAGATAGTATTTCATTAGTCTGTGTAGGGTATAGATTTCATGTAGACTTAAGATAATAAATATACCCGTTATTTTTTCTACATCGCTAGACGTGCTTTTTGGCTTATCTCGCAATCGCTAGTTTGTTGCCTCTGCGCTGTGCCGTAGCGCTAAAGATGTCTGCCTCCATGGCTGCGGCAGACCGGCTTCCTATGTAATTATAAATAACTTAATTCTAAGGCAACGCGAAATATTAAGGTTAAGAGGCTGAGCTCAGAGATGATGATAAATAAACATAGTTATGTATAATACTATATATTACATTTCTGACTGTGTATCCCTGTAATTATTACACACTGTAGCTTTAAATGCCACGATAATCACATTTAATGAATTTTAATGCCAATTAAGGCCTTAATTAAAAAAATAGTTATTTAATGACTTTTAATGACCCGCGGAAACTGTGTATTATGCTGCGGTGTGAGTTATTTCAACTTGATGAACTGATTTTAAACTATTTGATAATAATTAAACAACTAGTGTAACTGAATTAATTGGGGTTGAAAGGATATATCATTGCAAGTTTCCTTGACAAGAAAATGTGAGTTTTAGCAAATATATAATGTAATATAGTTATTCACTTCAACTCTAGGTACCGAATTCAAATGAAAAATTATCAAAAACATAAAAACTTTTAAAATGTACCTCCCTGAGTTGAACGGAAGCCTCTCTTAAAGCTGAACTCATGTTTTTAAGGTAGCAGTATTTAAGATGATCAACCTTTATTACAGTGTAATTGCATTTTTTAGATCCTCTTCACTTCCATCCAATCCAAACGCTCCCTTTTGACCAATAAAATCTTGTTGCTAACGTCCAGCTTACCAACAGAAATGTGCTTCTCACTCCAGAGGATAGAAGAAATAAACCCCAGAAATAAAGAGAATGTGATCCGGAAAATGAAATTTTAAAATAATGAAATGAATAAAAATCAATCTGATAAAGAGAAACTTGAAACAACAAAAATCAAGTCAAGAAAATACATTTTGAAAAAACACATTTGGAAAAATACAATCTGAGAAAAATGCAAAATTACTCTGAAAACCTAAAAAAAAAAAAAATAAGTTTCCTTTTTTGATGTTTTAATGTAATGTTTATCATCATTAATATCTCTGGCTCTAGTTTGTTCTTTTAATTGAAGCTCTATTTTTACGCTTGTTCCCTGATTCCCTTTGATCTGGACAGCAGGTGTCACTGTCACTCAGCAGAAGTTTCACTGTTTTATAGTAATATAGAAAAGAAACAGAACTGTGGTGAACTCACCACATCACTTTTGGTCGTGTAGACCGACTCAGAAAGGCTCTCGATGGCCATCCACTTGATTGGCACACGGATGGCGGCTTTCTGACGGTAGTAATTGCTGCTGTAGGTCTGCTTGGAAAGTCCAAAGTCGGCCACGCGAACCCTAAGGTCGTCCCCCAGCCTGAGCAGAGACGTACATTTTAACTGGGGATATAATTTTCGCCATCTTAATCTTCATCCCTTCAGAGGTGGAACTCACATGCAGTTGCGGGCAGCCAGGTCTCTGTGCAGAAATCCCTTCGAGCTCAAATAGGCCATCCCTGCAGCAATGTCACTCATAAAGCGCAGAAGGGTTTGGTAGGGAACAAACTGGAAGAGAAGCAGGAAGAGATGTTTCTTTAAAGGAAAAGTCGCTCATATTCAGAATCCAAACTCCTGAAAGTTCTTTAAATCTGAAATGATTCCATCCTGTTCAATAAATGATCAGTGTTTTTAATTCAGAGTAATTTTCCATGTGAATGTGCTTTACTGGAGGCATCCATGTTTGTCAAAGAACACTACTGCCACCTACTGGTTAGTGACATTGTCACGGTGGTGCGGTATCGGCTGTTGATCAAGTCCCAGTGCTGTATCTGGTGTTTGTCACAACGCGCTATTATCCAAGTCATCTTTGAAAACATTCTTCTTCCAAATGTTGGCTACATAATACCGGTTTTCTCTGGCCAGAAGTTTCGATGGCAAATCCTCCCTCTTCAAGTTGGCGCATCCAAATCCACCAACCCGTCCGCGGAGGATCAGGAATCAGAAAAAGGTGGAATAACTCTTTTTTCACTTTTTACCCGATGTATTCCAGCATCCAGCTGCCATGCACGTGGGCATTGTCAGTTTCACTATAGCTCTGGTGAATTTCAATGGTGAAGTCCTCTGGAAATCTTCAATAATTGTTGTTGATTGCAGATGTTGTCTAGTAGTTCCCATTGATTTAGCTTGGAAAGCGGGGAGAATGGCGCTAGGCTTTTACCGCACCGTGACGTCACTGCCGGTTTGTCATTCTGGTTGAGCTCAGGCCTCCAGCCCAGGTGGGAAACACCCGTTGACCAGGAGTTTTCCATTAGTGGATTTGGAGCACAAAGGGGAAAATAAACGGACAGAAAAAAAATGGAAACTGGCAGAAAACTGAGAATATGGTGCCCAGGAAGCCATTTGTGCTAGCAGCCATCAGCGTGACGATACTGTTTCCTTTCGTTAGGCTTTTAAGGTATCGATACCTGACTGTAATAAAACTATTTAACTTTTATTTGTTGGTTTATTTAATTCCACTGGTCACCACCGTGTCTCCAAACTGGGTGGAGCAGGTGAGTCGCACCCTGTCGGTCTTGGTGGCATGTTGAATCTGAATTATTGATTAACTTTATAGCCACAGCTAAGGGTCAGATCTAATGACAAGCATGCTTTTTAGTGTGAGGGATTGCTGAAGAGTCAATGAGTCGATGCAATCAGCTGGTTTCAGCTAGAAAACTTTGACTCATCTGTCTGGATGATCTGGTTGAACTGGAAAGTGACCTGAGATGATGACATGATGTGAATTGGAGCTATAGAAATACACTGAATTTAATTTAATTAAAGCTTCTTTCATTAAAATTTTACTTTTATACTTTAAGTAGTTTTTTAAAAATTGTCCTTTTACACTTTTACTGGAGTAAAAAGCTTAAGTTGATCTTTTAAACAGCAGGATTTATACCGGAGTAATAAACATAAAGTAACATGTGACAAACAGCGCCCACCATCGGAATGTCGCCGTAGCGTGTGGCGATAAGGAAGCGCCGCAGGTCTCCATGTTTCATGTATGGAATGATGACCAGAGGTAAAGGCAGAGGAGATTCCTCCTCCTTCTTTAAAGTGACACCTGTGGGAAAAAAAAATATATTTAAAAAAAATAAAAACAAACAGTAGTTTGTTAAATGGTGTGACTGTTCTTATTGAGGGTGAGGGGAGTGGAAGGGGGAACAGAAGATGGCGTCTTCCATGCGTCTCTGTTTGCCGTCTTACCGAGCAGTTTGACGACGTTCTCATGATCAAAATTCCTCATTATTTCTGCCTCTTGTAAGAATTCCTGCAAGTCTTGCCGGCTGTGAATTCCCACTGGAATCATAGCGACGCAATAAGGAAAGAAAGATCAGAATGGAGAGTTGCCTGAGGAGGGTTCAGGTCCAGGTCAGCCTTTAAATATTCAGCACTAACCTCTCACAGTTTTCACCGCCACTTTGAGGTCAACGCCGGCCTGCGTTGTAAGGATCCCCTCGTACACCGATCCAAACTCTCCTATAAATGAACATGTCTATAAAAGGTCAAACATGAAGAGAGGAAGCACTTCCCTAGAAGCTTTAAATCGATCAAAGTATTTTGCTAAAATTTGGTATAAGATGATAAAACATAAACGCCTGAACACACCGGGCAAATGAAATGAAATGTGTACTGTCCCAACAATAAAAACTACTTGCCCGGCGAGATCGGGCGATGCTTAACATCGAGCCCTGGAATGTCTGAAATTTCCTGACTACGGAGGCTGACGGTAAGGAGATGATGCGGTCTGCTCATGCGCTCTTTGTTATCTGAGAAATGAGCCAGAACTGAACCGCGCTGAGCCCTTCTGATGAACTAGTACTATGCTAGCACGGTTTGGTTGGAAATGGGGCTTTAGTCGGGGCTACGCAACCCCCTGCAGGAAATCGTGTCAGGTGTGATCATCCCCGTTGACTTTCAATGAGCGCTAAACGCCACAACCGCGTCCAACACGAATTTTCTGTCAGATTCGGTGTGTTTTGGCCTTAAATTAGAGCTGGGATGCCCAATTCCAGTCATTATAAAACTACTACCCCACAACTCATTGAGGGTTCACAGCTGAATTTCTTTTCCAGACCAGAAGTCTGATACAAAAACAATCTATTTGACGACGACGTGTTGGAAAAGGAATGCAAACCTCGGCCAAACCTTGAGCTATGCCTTACTGGTTGGAGTCGCCTCCACTTCTTGTGGCTAAATGTCTCTAAAAAATCTGCATTCTATCACATTTGGACAGGAGAAGACATTATAACAGGTCCTTGAAATCCTTGAAATGTGATCAACTGGAAGATTTCTCTTTTGTTTCCTGTATGTAGTCAGCTTAGTTACCGTCTGGTTCATCTAACATATCTGATTAAATGCCTGAAAAAAGCCAATTTTGAATATACAAGGCTAGCTGAGGCCCTAAAACTACATGCACATGCCTTAAATTGGAGGAAATTGATCCAGGAAGGTCTTTGTATAAGGTCCTTGAATTTGATGTTTACCTAATTGTGGAAACCCTGTTTTAATAAGTTAGCAAAAGTTGTTTTTTTCACACTGACCTTTGCCTAGCTCCTTGCCCAGGGTCAGTTGGTTTCTTTCCACCAAGACATCCTTCAGAGTGTCCAACAACCTGCGGCCGAATTCTTCCAGCAACTGAAACACCTCACCTGTGGCTGAAGAAGAACCACATTCCTCATTGTTTATTACAGGCCGTCTATCTGGGGCCGTTTTGAGTAAGTTACAGGTCCTGAAACCAGTGGAGTCTAAGCTTTGCAATGATTTTGAACTTATGGAAATCAGAAAAGAATGAATAAAATTGAACATTGGCACTCTCCGAGGCATTATAAGGAATACACTGGCTTCAAAGTTTTCTTAGATTCAATATTTAAAAGTGCTTTACAACCTTGTTATAATATTTTTGATACACCTCTGCATTTTACTGACAAACATCTTTCAAGTGTCAAAAAAAAAAAAAAAATCCCAACAATTTTAACAGTAACTCCCAAACACAAAACTAACATTTCCTGTTGATTATTCTCAGTCATCCAGGTCACAGTCATTCCAAAATTGAATATGACTTCCCTAAGACTTTAAATATAGTTTTGAGAGGTTTGGAGTAAAAAAATGAATTGAGGAAAGCATTTGTGCAAAGATGAAAACATCTTACAGTTAGGCTCCTGTGGTGCAGGCGCTGGGATGTGTGGCTGGTAGGAAATCTCAGGATGTGCAGGAAAGTGCAGCATTTCAAGGTCCGGTTCTGACCTAGAGGGACAAATTTATTTAAACACAATTATCAAAACTGCTAAACATGTGAAACAGCTTCTCCTTGTAGCCAATTCTAATAATAAAACACAAACGTTTGCTTGAAAGCTGGTCGCTGACAGCAGTGTCTACTCCTCCCTCTGAAAGCAAACAGATCCTTGTTCTTTTCCACACGTTCCTTAAAAATATCTCTCATTGTTTCACAGTGTCCAAATGTTTTCATCCCATTGAAAACTGTTGTAAACCATATACTTGTAATAAAAATGAAATAGAAAATGGAGTGCCGTGTAATCATTAAAGACTATATGCAGAAGGAAATCATTTTTCCTGGTTGAAATTTAGTACTTAAATCTATATTTGTGTTTAAAGTAACGTACAATTTATCTATGTTGTACTATCGCTTAATAAACAGTTTGTGTTCTAACATCAGCCAGTTTTTATTTCATCCCATTTTGCCACAGTTGGCAATATGGGATGAAAATAAAAACTACTGTAATCTGCCAATTTCCCCTGTCTAAAATCAGACAAAAAAGGCCCCAGCTTTTTTCATTTTTGGCTTATAAGCATCTTTTATGATGACAATTCATTCCTGAAACGTTGGAGTTGATTGACCTTTATTTCTTAAAGTTACAAGGGGGGAACAAATTATAGCAGGCCACCTGCTGTAAAGGGCAATTTTGCAGGCAACTACCTACTATGTAGCATTGTCAGTTTGTTCTGCCCTGAAATAAATTGTCACTTTGAAACATATCTTTGTTGCTTGTATATAGAATTGCTTAGCAGAGTTTCATGATGCAAATGCATGTCAAGTTCTTCAACAGATGGTATTATTCTCCAGTGCAATAACATTTCTGAAATGAAGGCTATAAGGGCATAATGTGAACCTTTAAAAAAAAAAAGTAACTAAATAGTTACTTTTCACAGTAACGCATTACCTTATGGTGTAAGCAACTGAGTTAGTAACTAAGTTACTTTTGAAATGAAGTAACTAGTAACAGAAACTAGTTACTGCTTTTCAGTAACTAGCACAACACTGAGCCAATATTTCAAAGAGAGCAGCTTGGAGCGTTGTCCTAAAATCAATCCATTATATCTCATTAATCAATAATCTGGACTGAAGCATTTTGGCTTCCTCAACAATATTTGATTTAAATTAAAATGCTATTTCAGAAATATTAATACCTTAAATAGACAGAATGAAAAAAAAATGGAATTATTTAATTTTAACTTAATTATTCTAAAATTCAGAATGAAATGGCTCATTTTACTTCAAAATGACTATTTTTATTATTTTAGATAAATAGTAAACTGGGTAATTTATTTGGAATCTTTTAATAGCAATTTAGACAATTAGTGGCAAACCTAAAATTAACTCATACTGACATTTTGTTTTTAAAAAACAATCTATGAATTAAAAACACTAAGGAGAGTACAGCCTGATGATGCTGTTACACTCCTTACCAGCAGGAGGCAGTGACGTACCTGAAGGTTGTCGACCAACCTCCTGTAAATGAGAAGAAAAACGACTTCCTTACCCAATCCGACCCGGAAGCATGATCCGTACCGTCGGCTCATTTGCGCATCCAGATATACATTCCGGTTGCCCTTGATTTTATTTAGTAAAAAAAAACTAAATTATGTTTTTTCTCACTATATACATACTCAGCGTACTAAACTATAATGTGTTAAAGGTTAATAATGCATTTACTGAGTAAATTAATGCATTTAAGTCGGATCTGCACCAGAAATGGGATCCTACGCTACTTCCTAGAGCTAACTTTTTCAGCCTTGGATTTAAACATAAATCTAGTCTTTTTGAGTTTTATTTTTTCCTTTCATGTTAAAATTGTGGTATATAGTGCCTCATCTAAAAAAGGAAAGAACTAAAATGCAGATAAACATGGTTTAATTATATTTTGTCGGACGGCTCTGAGCATGTCCCATGATGGCGTCAGAGAAGCAGTTAAATGAAGAAAATAGGAAAAGCATCAAATTGTCTCAGAAAAGTCATAAAATATTTTTAAAGATATGTATTAGAATTCTTTAGTGATTTAAGGATAAAAATAAGTATTTTTAGTACCAGATTTACATTATTTATGGCGACCTGGATGAATATCTATCGAGTGCCGCACTTTGCCGCCTTCATTCCAGACTGCCAGCCTACTGCCACATCCACCATGCTAATGGTTAGCATTAGCAAACTTTTAAGGAAAGCGAGCTTCTGAGCACCTTTGCTTCTGCAAGGCAGCATCGACGCTCTAAAGCCTCACAGTTCTTCACCCTTTTTTGCTTTGATTTTGGTTTTTTAGCTTGAAACTGAGAAAATGTAATGCAGGGAAGAAGCAATTTCTCAGCTCTGCCACGAAGCTACCAGGAACTGGAAACAACTAACCTTGAACCAATGTTACTAATTCTTCAGCACAGAAAGTGTCGATTGGCTGCCTGCCTAAAGGAGATTTTTTTTTTCCTTCTATTTCAAGAATAAAGTAGTTATCAGAACTCCTGTTTTTGTTTGCATTTCTGTGTTTGTCTCCCTCTCCTGCCAGTGTCCAGCACTGGTTCTGGTCCGCCTCCTCACACACCTTCTGATGGTTACTTCCCGTTAACGGAGCGTTCTTAAGCTGCTGACTGCCACTACCTCGGCGCCAGAGTGTACTTTCGGGTACTCTAGCCATGCTGAGTTTTGCTGAGTGAAAATGAGTTTTTGTCAACCTGAGTTTAACTTTGTTTTGTCTTTGCCTCTCGGCAGGAACATCCTGCAAACTGGATTTCTCGGACCTTCTCTCCCTGGAAGGATAAAGCTGAGCTTCAAACTGAGCTGGGATTCAAACAGGAGGTTTGGATCCACTCTCCCCAAGAGATCGTTTGAGCTTCTCACTGAAAGGGATTGTTCTCCACTAAGACCCGTTCAAGTACCGCAGGAAATCTGAGTGGCAGTCAGTTTCTCCGTTCACCAACTATCAGCTGCATTCTGGGTAAAATCCTGTTCCGCCCCATCGAATCAGGACAAACACTGGAACCACGTACACACACAGCAGGAGTCAAGTTCAACAACTTCTCTGGAAACCTGAGTCGGCAACCAAAAACCCTCTTCTCCAAGTTTCATGAGTCAAATTCCCCACTGAGCCTGAACTAACCATTGCTGTCTTCCCCTCACTTTACAGTTCCGGTTGAGCTGTGTTCAGGGCAACACTTCTCCCTCTGTTTACTTCTTCAATAAAACCCGTTAAACCTTTTCCCTGGTCTCTCTGTTCGGTTATCTGCATTTTGGGTCAGAACTTTGTTACATCATGACAGTCGTAACATTACTTGAGAATAAAGTCAATTTTATTACAAGAATAAAGTTGTTATATTATGAGAATACTCATAAAATTACGAGAATAAGGTCAAGTAATATTAAGTGAATAAATTCCTAAAATTACCAGAAACAAGTTGTATTTAATGACAACTCCTACTAGAAGCTCTTTCTTCCCTAAAGTGAGGAATGTGGAGCATCATGTGAAGTTATACTTTAGCATCGGTTTGACAAATCAGGAAATCTTTTAGCAGCAGCATCAAACTGGGCAGGATGTCAAAGTGGACTCTGGTTGCTGATTGGTGGAGCTGGTCTGATGTCATCTGCTGGGCGGAGCTCCAAGCTTTCTTTCTGAAACGGGTTGTTGAACCATGACTTTTATTCTCATAATGTTATTAATTTATTCTCATGATTTTTAGACTTTATTCTGGTAATTTTACAACTTTCTTCTTGTAATGGTAGTAACGATTTTATTCTCATATTGTTATGACTTTATTCTTCTTAATTTTACTTACTTTTATTCTCATATTGTTATGACTTTTATTCTCTTAATTTTATGACTTTATTCTCTTAATTTTACTGACTTTATTCTCATATTGTTACTTAACTTTATTCTCTTCTTAAATTTACTGAACTTTACCTTCGTCTTAATGTTACTGACTTTTGTTCTTGTAATTTTCCTCTGACTTTATTCTCTTAATGTTACTACTTTATTCTCATATATTAGTTTATGACTTTATTCTTCTTAATTTATCTTGACCTTATTCTCTGTAATTTTACGACTTTATTCTCTTAATGTTACTTATTTTTATTCTTGTAATTTTACGACTTTATTCTCTCATATTGTTTACGACTTTATTCTCTTAATTTTAAGACTTTATTCTCTTCATTAATGTTAAGCGACTTTTATTCTCATATTGTTATGACTTTATTCTCATATTGTTACTTACTTTTATTCTCTTAATTTTACTACTTTTTATTCTCTTTAATGTTACTTTTACTTTTATTCTCTTTAATTTTCCGTGACTTTTATTCTCTTAATGTGTAACGACTTTATTCTCATATTGTTAAGTGACTTTATTCTCTCTAATTTTACTCTACTTTATTCTCTTAATATCTTTACGACTTTTATTCTCTTTAATTTTACCACTTTTTATTCTCTTTAATGTTACGACTTTAATCTCATATTGTTATGACTTTATTCTCTTAATTTTCCTCCACTTTTATTCTCTTAATGTTACTTACTTTCATTCTTGTAATTTTCCGAATTTTATTCTCTTAATGTTACTTCTGACTTTTATTCTCATATTGTTATGACTTTATTCTCATATTGTTACGAAATTTTATTCTCTTAATTTTACGACTTTAATTCTCTTAATGTTACTAATTTTATTCTCCTTGTAAGTTTACTTAATTTTATTTCTCTTAATGTTACGACTTTATTCTTGTAATTTTACAACTTTATTCTCTTAATGTTACGACTTTATTCTCTTAATTTTACGACTTTTATTCTCTTAATGTTACGACTTTATTCTCATATTGTTACGACTTTATTCTTGTAATTTTACGACTTTATTCTCTTTATATGTTATGACTTTATTCTTGTCATTTTACGACTTTTTATTCTCTTAATTTTAAGACTTTATTCTCTTAATGTTACGACTTTATTCTCATATTGTTATGACTTTATTCTCATATTGTTACGACTTTATTCTCTTAATTTTTACGACTTTATTCTCTTAATGTTACTTTTAATTTTATTCTCTTAATTTTTACGACTTTATTCTCTTAATGTTATGACTTTATTCTCATATTGTTATGACTTTATTCTCTTAATTTTACGACTTTATTCTCTTAATATTACGACTTTATTCTTGTAATTTTACGACTTTATTCTCATATTGTTACGACTCTTATTCTCTTAATTTTAAGACTTTATTCTCTTAATGTTACGATTTCATTCTTGTAATTTTCCGACTTTATTCTCTTAATGTTACGACTTTATTCTCTTATTTTTACGACTTTCTTCTTGTAATTTTACGACTTTATTCTTGCAATTTTACGACTTTATTCTCTTAATGTTACGACTTTATTCTCTTAATTTTACGACTTTATTCTCGTAATGTTATTTACTTTATTCTCAAAATAGAAGAAAAAAATCTCTAGCCTGGCCCTAATACTCCGTCATAGTTTTCCCCGCAGGATTACTTAAAAAGTAATGAATTGATTTGGATGATTTTCTTCCAGATGTTTGCTTCATACTAAGGAAAGATTCATTCAAATTTAGCATCTATCTAGATCATTTGTGAGTTTCAGCTATAGTTTAAATTCACAAAATGGGGCAAATTCTGTGGTCTGCACTTTTCTATTTGGTAATGCTTCAATCTAGCCAATAGGAGAGAGGAATATAAAAATGGGCAAGACAAAATATGAATAAAAACATAGAAAAAAGCTGCTAGATTTGTCGCTAGTTGCTGGGACACGAAAAGTCACTAAATATAGGAACAAATCAGGCAAGTTTAACAGCAGTGACTCCGTCTCACGTTACTTTAACCTGCTGCTCTAATTGGTGCAGAAGTCTTTCGCAACAACGTTAGCATCGGAGCCTGAAGGAAATATTTATATATTTTGGGCCCACCAAAGAAATTCATAAAAATATAATACTAGATGCAACTTGGATGTATTCTTTTTTAAAATTGTTTATTTTGTTGAAAAAGTTATAGCTATGTCCTATAACACTGTTATCAAACAGAACTTTCAGATGCAGTACCGCCACCAACTGGTAAGGAGTGTAACAACGTTAACAGGGATTGTTAATCCGTACTGGTAAATTTGCAAACTCATACCTTTATGACTTATATTCGTAACTTCAGACACCTATGCATACATTTATATTGATGGCTATCTAACCCCATAGAAGGAGAGAAAACTAAAAACAAAAAGTCAGTCGATGTCTCACATTACCTGCGTTTAGTGTAGTTTCTTTGAAGCAAACAGGCTGCAACAAAGATGACAGCTATGAGCAACGCAGCGCTGAGAATAATGATGCCCGTGAGCCAAACAGATCGATGGAAAGGGGACTGGTGTGGAGCCGGTTTAATGGTTTCCCCAGCTGTGTGATTGAAAGCAGGGGCCGTGGTGACCGTGGTGACCGTGGTGACCGTGGTGACCATGGTGATTGGCGCAGGAGGATTCCTCCCTGGAACGAGTCGAGCAACACAGGGTTGTGGTTTAACTTTAGAAAAATCTTTCTCCTGAAAAAACAGTTTGCTTGTACACAGGAGACAGAATTTCAGTTGACATAAATAACTTTTGAAATGTATGTAATATGGAATAAAAACAGAAGTTGTATCAGAAAGTTTTAAGAATAGAGAACAATAACGAATGTGAAGAGAAATTAGTATTATTTACAACTGCAGAGTGTGAATCTGAAGCCACTTTCCCACTGAAAATAGCAGGTTAATATGTTTTTTTTCAAACATGGGTCGACCCGCTAACAATCAGCATTTGGCTCCCTTCCCCATCATGCTGTTTTAATGTTGATGATGTCACCAGTGCGACAGAAATCAGGGACGCAATCAATGGAGAACAACATGGAAGAAAGCCAGCGCTTAATCAGTGTGCTTTATTGTTTCTCTCTCTGTCTGAATCCCTCTCCCAGAGCCGCTCCATGTTTATCTAATGGAAACAGCTGTTTCTGCTTGTTAGATCAGAAGCAACTGGTGCGGTGTGTTGACGTAAGTACGTCGCGTTCAATCGTATCGCGTAATTTAGCAGGTTGACCCGCCTCTGGTGTTCCCGTTCATTGCTGTTGGGAAGTAAAACTCATATGACCTTCAATTCCATTCAATTCAGTTTATTTCTATAGCGCCAATTGACGACACATGTCATCTTAAGGCCATTTACAGTTCAGCAGATCAAATGGATTTAAGGAAAACCAGCTGATTGCATGCGACTCATTGACTCTTCAGCAATCCCTCACACTAAGCATGCTTGTAGCGACAGTGGAGAGGAAAACTCCCTTTGAACAGGAAGAAACCTCCAGCAGAACCAGGCTCAGTGTGGCGGCCATCTGCTGAGGAACCACTGGGGTTCAAGGAGACAGAAGCAGGCGTACAAAAAAGCATAGATACAAAAGGCAACTGTCAACCAGCTCCACAGGCGGCTCGTCCAGGAAACACACAGCCAGGCAGGCGAGCTCGAGCCAGCTCCCATGTCAGAGGATGAAGAGAGCACATCCAGTTAGTCACTGTCAAGAGAAACAGGACTACACTGGAAAAACAGGCCAAGCTCCAACATCTAGAAACAAAAGGTGTTGATGGCAGCACAGAGTGAGAGCTGATATTTCTCTCCAGGATGGAGTCACAGCCAAACAGGAACAGACCAGATGAAGCTACTATGAGAAAAAGCAGAGAGAGAGCAGAACGTTAGAGATTGAACTAACAGATTCTGCAGAGTGGGGAGAATAGAGATAGAATGAAGCAGAATGATGAAAAGGGGTCCCTATGTCCTCCAGCAGTCTAAGCCTATAGCAGCAGAACTATAGAGATAGATCAGGATAACCAGATGAGATATTTCTGATTCTCTGATGTAGGATTTAAACTAGAGGGGTGAATGTGTTCTTGTCTTTTCAAGGAAATCTATGACTTCACCATCTGCTGCTCCAAAAAGGTCTGCTGTCAAAATTCCATAACACTTTGTTGCTTTAGTTTGAAAAGTCATTGAGATGAAAATGATCTAAAAGCCGCCTATATGCCTTGAATGTCACAGGAAGCCTGAATTGGGAGATTGTTTGTCTCGTTGTTGTAGTGATCAGGTCATCCTACACAGTGTTGTAAATGGATACGTCCTCCGGTGCTAATCCTCGACATGTCAGCTCCAGGCTAGTTGAATTATTTACCGACTCCTCACCAGATGAAGATACGGCTGATACCCCAGTCCAAACCAGGCCATTCCTTCCGGGCGGCTGAATTTGGGATTATGACAACTTTATAGCAACTAGGTTAAGCCTTAGCAGCAGAAGCAGTGAATCCCCGTGTATCAATCATCTACTTCATGTCAGTACAGGGGCGGATTTACTATTAGGTGATACTGGGGGGCCCATAAAACTCTGTTTATATGTATGATTAATACAACTAATCCTTTTTGCACTGCAAAAACCATCTAGAAATAGGCTGAAAAATTCTTAAATTAAGTTTATTTACCCTTAATTTGAGCAGGTGAATAAGATGATCTGCCAATAGAATAATAATTTTTACCAATAAAATAAGATAATTGGATAAAATGCATTTGAAATAAGACAAAGCAATAGTTTTTTTTTCTTATTTTAATTGTAAATTGTCTTGTTCCATTTGGAAAGTGTCTCACTTACCTCCTCAATTCAAGAAAAAATGCACTTAATTTAAGCAAAAATGACTTATTTAGATTTCCATTTTTGCAGTGTGTGCACATTAATTATGTTTTTGATAAAAATCCTTCCATCAGAACGCTGATAATATTAGGCGTGTGTCTAAAAGCTCCTAGCGCCAAATCTAGAGACTTTTTCTGCTCCTGGAGACTTTGGAGACAACATCTAAAAGCAGCGAACTCTGCTCTCCAGGCGAGTAGATTGGTAACCCGCCTCCTGCTCTCCTCTCTATCTTGTCTGCTGTCATGATTCATGCAGCTATTATTTCATCAAATGAAAAATGGAGAACAGAGAAGCAGATCATTATGGAGGACCAACTCTGTCATATCTAAAAATAAATACAGATAATAAATAAATGCTCAATAAATAAATTAGCATACAATTAATTGCCCCCAAAATACAATAAACAAATAAATTTGTAGGTATAAATTAAATGATATAGTTAGACATAAATGTATATCTCTTTTAATTAGCTTCTGTATTTATTCGCCTTTTTATTAATTACCTTATTTATTTATTGTCCATTATAATCTTCAACTTTATTTTATTTATTGCTTATTTTTAAGTATTTATTTATGTGCATGATATATGTTTCTGTTTTATTCTGCCTTTTTATTTTTTTACCCTATTTATTTCTGCCTTTCGTTTTTACATTTCTGTATGCATTTCTGAGAAGAAGTGTGTATTAGAAAGTCAACATCTTCTCATTATGATGGACAATTAATAAATAACGTAATTTTTACAAAGGCGAATAAATAAAGAAACTAATTAAAAGAGATATATGCATTTATGTCTCACTGTATAATACATTTTTTACCTACATTTATTTATTTATTGTATTTTGGAGGGCAATTAATTGTATGCTTATTTATTTATTGAGTATTTATTTATTTTGGTATTTATTATTAAATATGGCAGAGTTGGTCCTCCATAGATCATGGCTTGTCTACAGTGAAAAGAAGGACTGGGTTATTTACTTTGGCCTTTTTGGAAACACAGGAAGGAGCAATCAGCTAAGTGAGCTTAGTGCTTGGAAAAAATCTTTCATTCCTTTAGAGACAGCATGAAAAGTCAGCTGAGTACAAAAACATAGAGAGGAAAACAAAGAAGAAAAGCACGACAAGAAGAGAGGGACACAACCTAGAACAGATAATGGATGTCTATTCTATTAACATTTCTCTATCTGGAGAATGGGGCTGTTTGATGTGTTGTCTTCTCTATTCAGAGGGGCCCCTGCCTGTCTTTGCCTAGGGCCCCACATTCCCTAAATCCGCCCCTGTGTCTGTCTCAGTGAGGCCATCCCATTTTCACCAGCTGTGGTTCACTGGTGCACAGATATCTACTCACATCTGTGCATAGTGACGGTGGCAGTGGCTGAACGTGCCGCTTCCTGGACGGCGGATATCTGGTTCCTGGCTTCCACTAACAGCCTGTAGTCAAGCTGTGGGTTCAGCCCCAGCAGGATGACGGAGGTTCCGCTCAGCCTATTGGAGTCCGGCTGGAAAACCACGCCGCCCCCACATGGCTCCCAGCGACTCTGCATCTCTGGTTTCTTCTCACAGTTTACAGTATACGTTACGTCCTTCCTGCCTCCCAGGTCATGGGGGGGGTCCCATGTCAGGACCAGCGCCGAGTCATTAAAGGGACTCACTGTTAAGTTGACAGGAGCGGAGGGTGGCTCTGTAAACGAAGAGAAAAAGACAAACAATAAACCCACTTTCTGCTACGGCATCAAATATGGAGCTACATTGGCGCCACAAAGTTTGTCCAAAATCATTTTCTCTCAAAAGTAAAACATATTTTTTAAACTAAAAAGAAAAGTTTTAAACTGCTTTTTTCAGATCCATTTTTTTTTTCAATTTATGATTTATTCATTTTTGCTTCAAATACCGCCCCCTCACTGTAGGGGCGGGGCTTAGATGACTTACAGTTATATTCTTATTCTGCTTATATATTCTTAGTTAGATTTAACTTGGTGTTAGTTTATTTGGTGCCCCTTCACAAATGTTCTATATCTGTAAATATAAAAACAATCAAGAATTATTTTTTGTTCACTTCACATTTTTTCAATGCTGGCTGTTTATTAAAAGTTTCTGTTTGTAACAAAGTTTGAGAGAAGTTCCCAGGATTTATGTTTGGGTCTTTGAGAAAGGAGAACTCTCTCCTTCTAAAGCATCTTTTACTTAAAAAAAGAATAAATAAACATCAAGATAAAACTCACTACTGCAGCCCAGGTCATGGGGGTCAGATGGCAGACGGCTGTACCCCTGCAGGCATTCGCAGTTCTCTGATCCCTCCTTGGTTGTCCTGGTGTTCGAGGGGCACAGCTCGCATTTTCCTCGCCCACTGGTTGGCTTATAGTAGCCAATCCGGCACGCTGTGGAACAAACAAAGAAATTATCTCAAGAGATTTGCTGCATCCTGGAATTTGGAATCCGGAGGGCCCTGCGATGGACTTGCGACACCAGGACCCCTCGCGACCCCACTTGGGATTAAGAGTATCAGAAAATAGATGGATGGAATCATGAGGTGTTTTAACAAACGAAATCTAGAAAATGTATGTTCCTAACAGAGCACTTAAGCTCACAATCCTGCAGGTTCACTAGTGGTTCCTAGAATTTCTAAAAAGTGAAGAATGGGAGGCAGATCTTTTTTTTAGTTCTCCTTGGCTCCTCTCCTGTGGAACCAACTACCAGTTTTTAGTACGTGAGGCAGACTGCAGACACTCCTGTCTACTTTTTAAGGCTAGGCTTAAAACTTTCCTTTTGATAAAGCTTCTAGTTAGAGTGGCTCAGGTTATCCTGAGCTTTATCTCTATAGTTCTGCTGCTATAGGCTTAGACTGCTGGAGGGACATAGGGACCCCTTTTCATCATTCTGCAGCATTCTATCTCTATTCTCCCACTCTGCAGAATCTGTTAGTTCACTAAATAGATTGAGATTCATTACTTTATTGTCATATATACTTCAGTATACAGTGCACACAACCAGGGTCTGTAACATATAAGTTAAACCATAAGATCAAAGTTTTGCTTTTATATAATAATAATAGAAATTGTTTCATAACAGTCGTATAAGTGTAACGTGTAAATCGTGGACCTTCACATATATCCTTTATTCCAGATTTTTCTCTCTTTATTGCCTCCGTAAAGTGCCTTGAGATGCCATAGAATAGAACAGAACAGAACAGAAATGAATAGAATAGAATAGAATAGAAAATTCCTTTATTGTCTCACCAGGACCTGCAATGAATTTGCTTATTTCTTTACTGAGAAAATCCTGAAGATCAGAGGATCAGTTTATACATCCATATCAAGTTCAGTACCAAAGTTGTCTCCAACTGGAACTGATCCTGACCAAATGTCCCAATTCAGCCAAATAAACTATAAAAGCTTAGAGGAAATCATTCAGCAGCTAAGTTCCTCCTCCTGCTGCCTTTGATGTTCTACCCACAGCTTTCTTTAAGAAAGTTTTGCCTTTCATAGCGCCTGATTTGACTCAGATAATAAACACGTCCCTTCTGTCAGGTGTTTTCCCGCAGTCCCTAAAAACAGCAAATATCAAACCACTGCTGAAAAAGAACAGTTTAGTCAAACTACTACTGCAGAACTACAGGCCCATATCAAACCTCCCCTTTATCAG
This sequence comes from Cyprinodon brontotheroides, assembly GCA_018398635.1. Classification (NCBI taxonomy): domain Eukaryota; kingdom Metazoa; phylum Chordata; class Actinopteri; order Cyprinodontiformes; family Cyprinodontidae; genus Cyprinodon; species Cyprinodon brontotheroides. Next base: position 5,667,693 of record JAGKQL010000069.1, on the reverse strand, counting down.
TAAGATTATTGAAAAAGCAGTGTTTCAACGCTTTGACGTGTTCCAGTCAGGTTTCCGTGCTCACCACAGTACAGAGACCGCCCTTATCAAGGTGTTTAATGACATCCGTATAAATACAGACTGCGGAAGAACCACAGTGCTGGTACTATTGGACCTCAGTGCAGCATTCGAGACTGTAGATCACTCCATCCTGTTAGAGCGCCTGGAAAACTGGGTGCGGCCTCTCTGGTACAGCTCTCAACTGGTTTAAATCCTACTGAAAGGACAGGGACTTTTTGTGGCAGTAGGCAACTTTACATCAGAGATGACAAAAATCACATGTGGGTTCCCCAAGGGTCCATCCTGGTCCCCTCCTATTCAATATCTACATGGTCCCTCTCTCTCAGTCAGAGATGGCAAAAGATTACTCACTTTCCGTACTTGAATAAAAAGTACATATACTTGTGTTAAAAATGCTCTGAGTAAAAGTGGAAGTACTGATTAAACTTCTTCTTTACTCAAGTAAAAGTAACAAAGTACAGGCTTGTAAATGTACTTAAAAGTATAAAAGTAAAAAGTAGAAACCACTTTTTTCCTCATGCCGTTGCCTACATTTTAAATGGATGTCTGCCAATAGGACTGTGATTCCTCGCTGTGTTCATTACTCAACTCATCTCGTCCGTACTTATGCTACTATGCTAACGCCACCAATCGCCAATGGCTGCAAATGATTTGCCGCTAATGAATCACAATACAATTCTATCGACCTTCATCTTGTAGTGGTGCGCCAAATGCAACGTAGTAGATTCCCATCCAATTAGATTGAATTTGGTATTGATAGACGTGAAAAATAATAATCTTGGTAACTCTTATTGGAAAACTGATTCAAAACTAAAGTAACGGTAGACAATTTTTAAAAATGTAAGGAGTAGAAAGTACAGATATTTGTGTAAAATGTAAGGAGTAGAAGTAAAAGTCACAATAAAAAATAAGTAGCAAAAAGTAAAAGTAAAAAATATCAGAAAAATCTACTTGAGTACAGTAACGAAGTATTTGTACTTTGTTACATTTCCCATCTCTGCTCAGTTAATAAAACAGCAACATCAGCTACCATGAAGTAACTATGCAGTATCTACACACAGCTTATACATCACCATGTGGTCACCAGGTGACTATGAACCAATTCAAGCACTGAGGAAATGCTTAGAAGAAATCAATGCCTGGATGTGCCATCATTTTCTTCAACTGAATAAAAAAAAATTTAAGGCGGCAATCTTTGGACCAGCGGCATAGAGGAGAGATCTAAAGTTAGCACACAGCTTCAGTGGCTTCAGCTAGTAACCACTGATCAGGCCCCAAATCTAGATGTAGTACTGGATTCAGACTTGAACTTCCAAAAGCATTTAAAGACAATTACAAGGTAAATATTTCTTATCACCTGAAAAGAACATTTCCAGGATTAAAGGACTAATGTCTCAGCATGATAAACTGAAAAGAAGAAGATTAATCCATGCGTTTATTTTTAGTGGAATTGATTACTGCAGCGGTGTTTTCACAGGTCTGCCTAAAAGTGGATCAGACAGCTGCAGCTGATCCAGAACGCTGCTGCCATTGTCCTCACTAAGACTAAGAAGTAGAGCACATCACCCAGTTCAGTTCTAAAGTCCTTCCACTGGCTCCCTGTATCTCAGAGAATAGACTTTAAAAATCCTTCTGTTAGTCTATAAATCTCACGGTGAATGGCTATAGTAGCTAAATACATCGCAGACTTGCTATCAGTGTATCAGCCCTCCAGACCATCAGGTCTTCTGGCTCCAGCCTGCTCTGCAGACCTGGAACCAGAACTAAACATGGAGAAGCAGCATTTAGTTCTATGCTCCACTTATCTGGAACAAACTTCAGAGAAAACTGTTAAAAGTGCGGAAAGCCTGAGTTCCTTTAAATCAAGACTAAAAACACATTTATTTAGGATTGCCTTCGACTGTTCAATTAAAATATGTTTTCAGTTAGTCCAACTGTTTTTAATATTCTTTTTTGTTTCTGCATTTTTTTATTTTATTTATTTATTTATTTTTTTTTTCCTACTTGCTTTTGATTCTGTTTTATCTTCCTGTATTTTTAATCATGTAAAGCACTTTGCATTGTCTTTTGTACTGAATTGTGCTATACAAATAAATTTGCCTTACCTTGCCTATGGGGAATTGTGGTGTGGTGTTATAGCAGCAAAAAGATAATAGCAAAAAAATGGTCACACAAACGCCGACCTCAGAAAAATGTATCATATTAGTAAAGAGTTAAAGATAAACAATACAACACTGTACTGTAAAGTGTTTTAACTATATAGAGCTGTGCTCCCATAAGTTGTGAGTTGGCGTTATATAGATAGACTGAATTAAAATTGAATTGAAATTAATTTGGAGAGTAATAAAGTGGAGTGAGCGGTATTAGATGCTTTTTGTAATTACTTAAACTTATTTACGGCTAAAGAACAAAAACCAAATATGAAAAATATGGGATAGCCAACAAATAAAAGGTAGTAGCTACATGTGTAACTCCTCCCGAACACTAGGTGGTGCACTCGCGCTCATCCACAATTTTACTGTACTATTTTGCTAACTCTGCTGATGCTAATGGTTAGCATTAGCCAATATATACTTTTATTTTCTGACTGAGTAAATATTGCGTAGGCTTGCTAACTGGAAATTATCCTTACAGAGAGACATTGTAGCACCACGAAAATATCAGTACATTTAATTAAATTAATCATTCATTTATTCACTTTATATTGTCAAAATATTAGCTTTTTTTCACCTAGCTTCATTTATATCATAGATTTTGCTAAACTAGCAAAACACCCAAATGGTTTGAGGACATAAATGATTTTCACCTTACATTTTCTCATGAAATTTTCTTACTTGTGTAACAGAAACCAGGCAGTCAGCTAATTTTTTTGGTAAAAAATGACACAGAAACAATCTTTCAACATAGAATAACCCCGCTGAGGTCAACATGGGAAGGAATATTATTTTAGGAATGAGGATGTGAAATTCATGAGTCGATTTTTCCGAATAACGGAAAGTCTTTGCTGCCAAGATTAGAAAATAATCACATGAAAATCAATACATAAAGTTGCGTAATGCTGAATAAGAACGGCCCAGGGCTGCTGGGAGTCATTTTGAACAGGGGGTGCTGTGAAAATGTTTATTGTTTGTTTTGTTTTTTTTTGGACAAAAGACCTATGAGCCTATAGGCCGATTTATTTATATTGTATAAATACAACAAGAATAGATAACTAAATAGATTAAGATTCATTACTTTATTGTCGTATACACCTCAGTGAACACAACCAGGGTCTGTAACATATAAAGCCTTAAATGGCCAAGCTCCATCTGATATCAGAGATGCAGCTTGAGAATGGCTTAGTCTCCGGTTAAACCCAGGTTTAAAATATTCCTTGCAGGGCAGCCTAAAGCCCACTGCCAACATTAAGACAGAAAAACTAAAAGAAAATAACAAACGATCAGTTCAGGGGTTATAGAAAATATGGGAATCAGGAAATTATCTATAAACCAAACTGAACGATTGTTCTCTACTACAAAAACACTTTAGATTTTAAAATGGAAAAATTTTCTATTTTTTATATTTTTTTATTTATAAAGTAAATTTATAACATGGATGCATAAAAACTTCATTGTATTTCAGTGTTAAATTCTGTCAAAAGTTACAGATTATAATTAAAAATGTCTCCGGACCTTTACTGGTTGATGATTTTCTTTATTCGGACCCCGATGGTTTTTAATTGTTTACCCGTTTTATACGATCTAAGACATTTTGCCAAAATTGTAAAGCTGTTTTTGCTGAATTTTTTATGGAGTGAAATTTGTTCCATTATTGCTACAAAGAACACATTTTGTAAATGGAAATTTGAAAAAAAAAAAATGCAATAAAGAACCTAAACTTTGCTGATCTCTGAGGAGGAAATCGGATCAATGGCTCCGTTCACATTGTTTTCCGGTTTGGTGTGAACTGATCTTTAAAGATTAATGTAAAGTTTGAAGCTCCAACAGGTGATTTTCAACCTCTTTATAAATAAATAAGATCGTTTTTATTATTTATTATTAATGTTTCAGCCGATTGGCGGCGATCTGTCAGTAACCTGACTCCTCCAGATGGATTTGCTCCGCGATATCCATCTGGAAACCTTCCGCTGAAGTAATTTTGGGAAGGGGCTTAAATATACTGGTTAGCTGATTGGCCTATGTTGGTGATAGACGGCCAAATAAACCAATCAGATCAACGAAGCATATGACGCACTAACAGAGCGACGCACTAAGAGGAGCCAATTGATAGATCAAACTCTTGCCGAAACCAGTCGGGAGAAAGAGCCTCCAGAGCAGTGTTTTGCTCTTCTTTCAGTGAAGAAATACTCTGTAATTCCCATAAAACTTGCTTTCGATAGCCACGCTAACGCTAGTTTCATCGGCTGAAACACGCCATGTTCTTTAGACTGAACTGTCGCGCTTCTCGTTGCGTCACACCTCAACCCGCCTCAAAGCTGCAACGCTGATTGGATGTTCGTTTGGTGAACGGCTCCAAATTTTCTTTAACGGAGAGTCTCCAGACTGATTAGCGAGTGAAACCTTGAAAGCCCACGAGATCAGGATGGTCTCACGAGGCTAATCTATCGGTGCATCACTGCTTGTTTTTAAGGTGATCGGGTTTCCTACCTTTACACGCGTCGTCCATCTCCTCACGCCCACGATCACAGGAGCAGGCGCCTTCCTGCGGCCCCCAGGCTCCATCTATGCCGCACTCTCTCTCCGGAGTAGACGACTCGACGGCTCCGGCCACACAGTGACCCTGCACGGTCCCCGAGTCTGCCGCCGTTTTCATAAAAGACGTGAGGTTGGACACAAACTCGGGGCATGTTTTGTAATACACTCTGATGGATGCTATGAGCACACAGGTTCCTGTGTAGGAGAAGGCGAGGTGGAAACCTCTGCGCGTGACGGGACCCAGGTCCAGGGACAGGCTACGGTTCAGATGATTGGCGATTGACGTCAGAGAATCCGACTGGGAGAACAGTTTGGAATTCTGGAGCTCCAGGACAGATGGACCGTTCAGGAATCTATTGACGGGAGCGTCTCGGTCCAAGAGGTGAACCTTTAGGGGAACGAGCTCGCCGGGCCGCTCTTCCTCTTGGGCGACAGAAATATCCATGTATAGATGGTTGGCATCTCTGCGCTCCATCCACCTGCTGAAGACCGACCTCTGCTGTCTTTTTGTACAAGCCTGGAGCATAGGCACCGCAACTCCAGAACCAAGCGGCATCCAGATTTCATTCCACTGGGATTTTAAGGGGAAAAAGTTCAAGGAGAAAAAAACAGGAGAAAAAGCATCTTTCACAAATTCATAAAAAACGAACTGGAAATTATAAAATATAATAATTATTAACGCCCACATTTCACAGCATTTATCCACACCGTCACCAATAAATGTTTTATTTTGTTCATAAGCATTTTTAAAACATCTCCTTATGTTCCTAACAGAGCACTTAGGCTCTCAATCTGCAGGTTTACTAGTGGTTCCTAGAATTTCTAAAAGTAGAATGGGAGGCAGATCTTTTAGTTCTCAGGCTCCTCTCCTGTGGAACCAACTACCAGTTTTAGTCCGTGAGGCAGACACCCTGTCTACTTTTAAGGCTAGGCTTAAAACTTTCCTTTTTGATAAAGCTTCTAGTTAGAGTGGCTCAGGTTATCCTGAGCTATCTCCATAGTTCTGCTGCTATAGGCTTAGAGCTGCTGGAGGACATAGGGACCCCTTTTTCATCATTCTGCTTCATTCTATCTCTATTCTCCCACTCTGCAGAATCTGTTCAACTGTTAACACCTTAGAATATAGATGTTGGAGCTTGCCCTGTTTTCAGTGTTTAGTCCTGTTTCTCTCAGCGTTTACTGTGGCTAACTGGATGTTTTCTCTTTCATGCTTTGACATGAAAACTGCCTCACTTATTTCTGACAGAGCCATGTGTGGAGCTAGTTTACCGTTAGCTTTTATAGCATAGAAAGCATATAAGGATCAATACCTCCATTTTCCTTTGTCTGTTTCGGTCTTGTTGACCCCCCCTAGATGACCAAATAATTTTGACAGTCTTGCTGTAACTATGTTGAAGGGAAATTCTTTAAGAGTTTGAATTTATTTTAAGTCAATTATTTTTTTTTCTGGTATTTTGCTCTCTAAAACACCAGAGTTTGTTTATACCGTCCTATTTTTGTAGATTTTCTGACCTTATCCTAAAATATCATCAGTTAAGCAGTAGAGAAGCCTTTTAACCAAATCCTTTTGATGACTATTCTTAATTTTTTCTAGAGCAGATTTTTTTGGCGTACTCTGCCCTCCTATCGAATAAAGTCTAACATTTGAACCAGACTCCATCCAACTAATCTCCCTAAAGCCTAATGGACCATTTCACTGGTGATTTACTGAAAAACGAAGGAGTTCTCGTAGATTCACTCACCGATCCACTGGGTTCATGCTTCCACCCCAGGCTGCTCGGTTGGTCAGAGTTGAAAAGCTCCACTGAACAGAGAGGAGGAAGTAATGCTGTTAATACCACAGATTGAATTCCAAAAAAGTTAAAATCAATCCACTGGACTTTGTTTCCAAGTTTGAAGACGTTTCTCTTCCATCCAGGAAGCTTTTTCAATTCAAAATGTCAGAAATAGCGTTTAGTTCCAGGTTTTATCCAGCAGCCCAACAAAGCCTGGTTTTAGTTTAGAAAACATGCAAATAGAAACGGATGAATGGGTCCCCTTTTGGAATGGGGGTCGTTAGGCTTCTTTGTTAGCCTGCAATGCCCCGTACCTGTCTACCTACAGATAAAATTACTTTTTTCATGCATGTTTCCTTCAAGGATGATCAGGAAAGTCAGAATTCCCAACTAAAAATTTGACAAACAATGAAAAAAATTTGTTTTTTTAAATTGTATCTTGCAGCAACAAGGTTCTGGGTTTGCTTCCTGGTCCGTGGTCTTTCTACATGGAGTTAGCATGTTCTCCCTGAGCATGCCTGGGTTCTCTCCGGGTACTCCGGCTTCCTCCCACAGTCCAAAACATGACTGTTAGGTTAATTGGCTTCTAACTTCTCCTTAGGTGTGAGTGTGAATGGTTGGTTGTCTCTGCGTTGCCCTCTGCATGGACTGGCGACCTGTCCAGGGTGGACCCCGCCTCAGCCCATTGACTGCTGGAGATAGACACCAGCACCCCCTCGTGACCCCCCACTTGGGATAAACATGTCAGATAATGGATGGATGTCTGCTTCTGTCTCCTTGAACCCCAGTGGGCCTCAGCAGATGGCCGCCACACTGAGCCTGGTTCTGCTGGAGGTTTCTTCCTGTTCAAAGGGAGTTTTTCCTCTCCACTGTCGCTACAAGCATGCTTGTGTGAGGGATTGCTGAAGAGTCAATGAGTCGATGCAATCAGCTGGTTTTCCTTAGATAGAAAACTTTGAATCAATCTGACTGGATGATCTGGTGAACTGGAAAGTGACCTGAGATGACATGATGTGAATTGGAGCTATAGAAATAAACTGAATTAAACTGATTGAGGACCAGATGAAGTTCAGACTCTCTGTGTGTCTCATCAATGTGAACCCTGCAGCGTTTTTATTTTACACTGTAAAACCTATCTAGAAATAAGTAAAATTAGTTAAATTAAGTGTATTTATCTTTATTTTAAGTATGTTAATGAGATCGTTTGCCAATGGAAGGAGTATTTTTACACTTAAAATAAGATAATTAGATCATATGCAGTTGTGTTTTCTTATTTAAAGTGTAAATTGTCTTGTTCTATTGACAAAATGTCTCTTTTATCTCCTCAATCCAAGAAAAAAATGCACTTATTTTAAGAAAAAAATTCTTATTTATATTTCAATTTTTTCAGTGTGAAAACCTTTCCTGGTAGAAACCTCCCTTATATGTTGATTGGAGCCAAAGACCTGCCAACCTAGACTGATAATGCATAGCACTCCAAGCTGATTGGATGAAGAGGCCCCCTGTTTGTTTTTAGCCAATCACAGTAACAGATGAAACTGCAGCAGACGCCATGAGGAACCACCTTTCTGCTCTTGCTGCTGCTCTTTCACAGACGAAGTCATAGATCTGGACAAACAGATGTGGTTCAGCAGCTCTTGCTTTTTTCACGCCATACGTCCTGCCTTAAACCATAATACTGCGAGGTGATTGGCCGAGACGTTTTACTGTGATAATTCAGCAGGGAGGCGGGGCTAGGTCTTCAGGGGTTTTTAAATAAAGCTAAATAAGATGCTAACGTAATGATTATGAGGTAGAGAAGGAGGAAGTTGGTATTTCTTTATATTATAAACAGAGCATAAATGACAAACTTTACCAAAAGTAAATTATGTGACTATATTCTTTTAATCTATTATAGAAAATTTAACTGGATTAAAGATTATAACAAAACTCTTGATTTTAATGTACAAATAACAACATAACCCTGTTTTTTTTATCAGAGTAATGAAATGAAATTAATAATTATGAGTAGAAAAGAACTAGAAAAGCAGATTAAATTATAATTTGAAATAAGAACCTCTGAGTTTTTAGGTGTGTTCTTACGTCGTATTTCACAATCATTAAAATGAAGTAGGGGGGTATTTTCTGAATCTGCAGAACTTGGGAAACTAACAGACCTAAATATAAACTTTTAAAAAAATATTTACCAATAATTCAGGCATCAAAGCTCCATGTTTAACCCTAACCCTCGACCTGTTGGTCCAAACAGGTACCTGGTACCGGTTCCCTTAGCTGCAGTGCGCCCCTAGTGGCTGATTATTGTACAGCACGGCTTCAACATTTCATTTCGCTGGGTTTTTGTTCTGCTTTTTATCAGCTGGTGTCAGTTTTCTCACAGGATTTATTTTTTGTTTCCAGTTTTGCAGTTTAACAGCTGCTGTTCCCGCCTGTGAGTCTGAAGGTTGATGATTCAGCGTTGTTAGGCAATGATGGACTGAACGACTAAAAACATCTAAATTTGGTTTCAAACTGAGAGGACAGATATTATTCACTAATATATAAACTTTAGAGGAAATGAAACCAATAAAGGCAGAAGTGTTTCCATGTCGGAGGGTTTTTTGTTTGTTTTGTAAGAAAGAAAAAGAGAAAAAGGAGGTTTTCATGGAGCCGTTTGGGCAACATGCTACAAAAACTCATCCAAAAATAATGACAAATTTCAGTCACATCTCCTTCCCCAATGAATCTCTGAAAAACTTATAAAATCCCAGAACATTTCAAACCAAACAGACCCTTAAACAGAGACAATTGTCATGGTTTTGGTTCCGTTCAAGTTTTTTCATCGATCTTATTTCCATTCTTGTCTTCTAGTTATTTTTGATTGTTTTTGAGTTCTTAGATATATTTTTTTTTTGCCCTCTTGGATCAGTCTCCTTTTCCCTAGCTCCCTTCTAGGTTCCTCTATTCACACCTGCTCCCAATCTGCTAATGATCCTGGTCTTTCTTTCTCTCTCCCTTATATTCCCCTCCTGTTCAGCCACTCTTTGCTGGTTTGTCATCATTTCTTTGCCCCTTTTTGTGAGTATTCCTGCTTTTTGGTAGTTTTGGATTTTTGTGGATTCATGCTTTTGGATCTTCTTTGGTTTTTGTGTCTGCAATTGGGTCCTGTCAAACCTCCATGCACTGTGACAACTAGTGCAACCTAGGGACAGAACCCGCAGACCTAATCTGAGCAGAGTGGTGTCTGCAGGTCAATGCAGTGAAAAAAGCAAACAACCTCTCCACAGACGCATGGCCCAACACAGAAGAGCGCCCTCCTCTGGACAAGACTCTGCGCTACATCTACACCTGATGGACAAAGGACATTCTTTGAAGGACCAGAATGTTCACATTTTGGACAAAGAAGACAGATGGTTTGAGAGGGGCGTGAAGGAAGACTGTATTTGGCCTCATTTTGAACCTGTAAATAAGGTCACCTGCCTGTGGAATAAATATTGTTGTATGTAGAATAAAATAAATAGATGTTATGCATACGGTAAAAGCCAGTTGGTTTATCTTTTTTTCTCATTTTAAATGTAAATATTTATTCCATTATTGGGAAATTATCTTACTAACCTGCTCAAATCAAGCAAAACTAAACTTATTTAAAACTTATTTTCTTGTTCTTTTAATTTTAGCAGATGGTTTGAGTAAAAAAAAAGTTTCCATAAACAATATTGCTGCTTTGGACTAAAACAAAAGTTTATAATTATCTGCCTTCATATAACAAAATGAAGCTACACTTCTCTTAATAAAGAAATTAACGATAATAATATTAACTACACTTCACAAATATGTTTTCAGCATCTTTCAGGAAATGGAAAAGATGAAATAATAGACATTTATTTGTTTACTGCCCCCTCCTGGCCATGAAGGAATCAACACCAGGATTTATTGACTATAATACTTAAATAATGATAAAGAAAAAAGGAAAAACTGTTTTTTCTGCTGAATGTCAGATTTTTTGAGTCGACTAAAAGCTGCTCTGATGCTTGAACTTGATTTGTCTGTAAAGTCGGAGCTGGAAACCGACTAAAGTTCAAACTCCGTTTAACGACCCGCGTTTGAGGCTGTCTAACAGTAAAAGACCTGATTTTAATAAATCTATCCATTTTATTTCTATCTATTTTAATAAATGGATAGAAATAAATTGAATTGAATTAAAGCGTAAAGGTGAAAGGTCAAATGCAGCCTAAATAAATGGAGTCATCCTACAAAAGACATAAAAATCTTTATTATTATCAGATGCTGTTTATTTTCTCCTAACAAATATTAATTTATGAATTTCTTAAATCAGCAGGACAAACAAATACCTGCAAGCAGACGATAACAGTTGATTTTTGCCTTAATTCCTGTACTGGCTTCACTCCACAGGCTGTATATGTTTTTTTTAGAGTCAATTCTAAAATTCTTATCTTTTTTTTTAAGTGCATAAATAACCTTTGCCCATCTTTCCTCTCGGAGGTTCTTCACCCCTAGTTTCCTCCTGGTTCCCTGAGGTCAGCAGCTCCTGCAGGAGGTTTAAGCTCAGAGGAACGACGTCGCTGGAAAAGCCTCCCGCTGCACATTAGGGCGGCTCCTTCACTGTCAGATCTTAAAACACTGTTTAAAACTAACTTTTATTCACTGGCAGGACTTAGTTGTTGTGATTTTGTTTATTTAGCTTAAACAAATTCTTATTTTATATTTCTATGCTGCATTTTATCATGTTTTTTTTCTTCCCTCTCTTTAGTTTACAGTATATCTGAAAATCATAGTTGAAAATAACTGATCACTCACCTTCCTCCGCCAAAAGCTGCGTGTTTCCATCAGAACCCCATAAAATCATCCCCAACAGGACTACAGCCGGCCCCGCAGACCACATGGCTGTTCCCCAAACAGCCGTTCAGTCCGCAGCCTTCAGAGTTCACATCTACCAAGACGTTCCCCAAATCCGTCTTCCTCTTCTAAAGGAAGCCCACATCCTTTGCCCTCTGCTGACTCTCTCACTTCATCTTCATCATCTGATGATTTATTAGAGACTCTGGCAAAACAAAAAAACCCAGAAACCTGCTTTATTTATTTTTTTTATTCTCTTTCACTTTCATATTTATAGCCTATGGTTTGAAAACTGTCCAACTTCTAATATCTTTGGTGGCAGAGGGGTGCAACACCCTGCAAATACTTCATATCTTGATCAGCTATGATTTGGGACCGGAGTTCAGTCAGCTCAGCATACCCCGTCAGGCCAGCATACCCTTAGTAATACGAGTATAATCATTATTAGCGGTTATCAGTACCATAGAATGGCTTCAGATTGTGCCAGTAGGCTCAGTAGGCTGTGATCACCAAGTGTTTTGATGGGAGGATGCATTTGAATAGCCTCGTGAGACCATCCTGATCTCGCGAGCTTTCAAGGTTTCCCTCGCAGATCAGTCTGGAGACTCTCCGTTAAAGAAAATTTGGAGCCGCTTCACCAAACGAACGCCCAATCAGCGCTTGGCTTTGAGGCGGGTTGAGGTGTGACGCAACGGTAGAAGCCGCCCCAGTTCAGTCTAAAGAACATGGCGTTTTCAGCTCATGAAACTAGCGCATGCGTGGCTATCGAGCAAAGTTTTATCGAATTACAGAGTATTTCTTTCACTGAAAGAAGAGCAAAACACTGCTCTGGAGGCTTTTCTCAGAGGAAAAGATGTTTTTGCTCTTCTCCCAACTGGTTTCGCAAGAGTTTGAGTGCTCCCTAGCTCTGTTAGTACGTCATATGCTTCGCTGATCTGATTGGTTTATTTGGCCCGCCTATCACCAACATAGGCCAAGCAGCTAACCAGTATTTTCGCCCCTTCCCTAAAAATTACTACTTCAGCGGAAGGAGTTTCCAGATGGATATGCGAGCAAATCCATCTGGCGGAGTCAGGTTAGCATTTGAAGGGTAGTTAGGAGGATCCATGGATTGGGACAGTCCTTGGCGCAGAGCTGTGATGTAATCACTTGACTACTGCAGCCTAGGAACAACGGAGCTTCTGAATTTGGACCCCAAAGCTTGGTTTATGCTCAGAAACCAGGTCGTATGTGTGTGTGTCGCAGTTAACACAGATATGCCCCGCCTCCTTCTGCAGACACTCTGCTGCACCTTCTCAAAATTGTAGGTTACTGCAGACAGGAGGCCTCTGATTGGTCAATTCTACTTTCGCTCTACTCTATGCGTATTTCCTGTTTGGTACCTAATGGCAGAAGCTCTGGCTGTAGTGCCATCCACAGCACCTGGCACACTTCGGACTCTATCCCAGACACCGTGCAGGACGCTAGTTTGTAGCTTTGTGTGACAGTCTATTGGTTTGCACCCGAAGCCAAAACACGCAGCGCCACGGCCAGTCTTTGGGGAACAGACAAGCTGTCCCCACGCTTCAAAATTGGGCATAAGTCAAAAATATCTGCGTCATATCTGCGTCCAGCTAACAGCGACACACTGCTGCGGGAGGATAAAAAAAAAACCTTGAGACTCTGCTTAAACGTCCATCCTAACCACTATGAAGTGGTTACGCCGTTTAGATGAGTGTCTGAATGTCAAGTGCATTAAAAAGTAGTTTACTTGAAATTTCCCACAATGCACCTTTAAACGTGATCATCCATTGACACTAGACGAGAAGATATATCCCATAATGCTTTGCGAGGAGAGCTCTCCTCGCAAAGCATTATGGGATTGTTGCGATAGCGTCCCACTCTTGCTACCCAACAGCGGCGACAAACAAAGATGGCGCAGGCACCATGTGGGGAGGCGGAGTCACGTGACCAACAGAATGCTAAAAGCAGTGATCATCTGTCTGAACGGTCAGTTAACTGAGTTCACTATATAGTCCCCATTCTATGTAGTGATGGAGGGGGGTTAGGGCGGACGGTCGGACACAGCCTAAACGTATAAAGTTCACCATATAGTGAACTTATATAGTGAATTTTATAGTGCACTCAATTAACTGGTCATTCAGACAGCTGATCACTACTTTTTGCTCCTCGTTGATCACTTTACTCCGCCTGTCTGCACAGTGTCTGCACCATCTTTGTTATCATCACAGCTATAACAACTCCCATGATGCTTTGCAAAGAGAGCTCTCACAAAGCATTCTGGGATATATTTGCTCATCGGTGAAAGCATTCTGGGAGATATTTGCCTCTTCTGAGGCCTTTCTTTTCTTTTCATACACTTCGTGGATACTTTTTCTCTTACGATCGCTAACTGTGGACAAACATGTAGGACGGTCTCACACTAACATATCACCAGAATGATTGACATTTAGGAGGACCACTTATTTTGATGATCCACCCCAGAAAAATAATATCCTCCACTAGACCTTTAACTGAAGCTGTAAGCCATGAGATGTTGGGGTAAATTATCTACTTGACATAGATCTGTGCTCTCAGAGTGCTTTTCTAGTTCTTACTATTTTATGCTTTTAGTCTCTTCAGTATGGATTCAGAAAAACAAATTCCAGATTATCAGATATCTGTGAGAGATTTAAGCCTGTTAAATCTCTGACCAATCCCTGTTTTTAGTATTTTATTTGTCTTTATCTCAAGTTTATTTTTCTTCATGTACAGCACAGTATGTACTTTATTATATTGCATGTGGCCTACATTTTACCTGGGTGTAATACCAACTCGACACACAGGTATCGCTAGAAATTAAAGATCCAAACATGGGCTAGCTTTGCTAAACCTAGCATGCATTCAAAGCCACAATAAAAATTCGGTTGAAATCCAAAATGTATTGTAAAAAATGCAAAGTCGTCTACGATTTCCTTTGTCGAATTCTGCTATGAGTTTTCCAGTTTGCAGGGGCGGACGTAGCTTTGAACGGAGGGGGGACGACGCATTCAAATCTTGCTAGCTCTCCAGTGTTACCAAGCATAGCTTTAATACGCATTTCTGGTTAAATTAAAGGATTATTAAAGAAATTCTGATTCCGGTCCAATAACCATCAGTGATCATCTCCCCCTAGTGGCCTGGAGCTTAAGAAAGCTAATTTCTGAGTGGGTAGATTTTGTGTAGATTCAACTATTATTTACAACTAGTGTTGCACCGATACCGATACCAGTATGCAGCGCTAAAATGGTGGCATCGGTATCGGCGAGTACCAACAAATAGGGCACCGATACCATTTTGAGGCCAATAGTTTCTGCAACTATTGTCACCCATTCCAGGTAGGCAATAAAAAGTTCTACTGGATCCACTTTGTTTTAGTCTTTTTCCTTCTTCACTAAGGTAGGCAGCAGCTTGACAAAGCCATGATGGCAATTAGTTTACATCCAAGTAGTATGCAGTTCTTCATTTATATACACACACACATGCACAAACACACACACACAAACACACACACACACATGGTATTATTATTGGCCGATACTATGGTATTAGGATGGGCCAATACTGCACAGCCAGGTATCGGATATCGATATCGGGGCCAAAAAATGGCATTGGTGCCATACTATTTACAACACAGTTAAGTAAATAGAAAAAAAAAATATGAATCAATGCCAAATCCTACAAATGACAAACTGAAACTCAGTTTGTGTAAACATGTCTAATGCAATATTTTCTAAATGTCTAAAGCAATATTTTCAGTAAATGGAATCAACTTGTTTTATCTGCCATTTTGGAGCCTCAAAGTATGGGGTGCCATCTGTAAAGTTAAGCACTCAAAAATTAGGAGCAATTTTTATGTTTATTTATTGTGTTTTAAGAGAAAAAAAAACAGTATTTTTTTTCCCCCCATGTCATTGTTTCACTATGTCATTGATTCATTTAAAAAACTCAAAGTTCCAAACTAAATAATTAGATTGTCAGTTAAGTTAAATTTGTCAGCAAGCTAAATATTTATTTTCCAAGCTAAATATTTATTAAAAAATTAAATGTTTTTATAAATGAATGAATAAATGACATAGTGAAAAAAAATAAACCCCTTATTTTTCTCTTAAAACACCCTAAATAACCATAAATATTGCTCCTGATTTTTGACTGTTTTACTTCACAAACGGCGCCACATAGTCTGCTGTGATCAATGCACATATAAACCTCCTTATAAACGCTGATCAGGCTTGTTTTGTTCCTTCATCATCGCTGCCATTTGTTCTGGATTTTCTGTCAAAAGTCTGAGATTTCTTTCTATCATTGGGTAACTTTCTTTCTCACTTCCTTTTTCTGTTTGTCTATAAATACTCAGAAAGTACTGTAGTTGGTTTTCTTTTTACAGAGGAGGTGCGTTAGTTATCATACATTTAAAGTTGATGGTACCTTTTAGACACCAGCAGCTTCACCGTCTGCGTGAAAAACGGAAAAACTCAGATGATGTAGAAATATTGCTAAAAAGCAAAAACTCCCACACCTGCTGGTGATGGTAAATTCGTCACTTCTTGTTTTCTTTAAATGAACCCTGATGGATGAGGAAGTATGGGGTGCCATTTTTTCCCCCTGTAATAAGAGATTTGTTTATTTTTTTATTTGTCAGAAAACCGCCATATGATTCATTCCCTTTTAAATGTAACACTTTAATACTAAACATTTAATTAGAAAGTGAAAGAATTGTAATTTACAAACTAGATATTTTATACATTTGCTATATCATGAAAGCTTTACATCAAAGGTCTTCAATGTTTTCCCAGGCGGGGGCTGAAGCTGATAATGATGGAACAGGGACCCTAGTACTGTATCTATTAGGCAAGACTACACAAAGTGCAAAAAGATCACAAAGCATTATATGTAATAACAACTAAAAATAATCCATGTATGCTATCAGGTAAAGTATTCCTGATTCCTGGTTGATGGGGACGGTATTTATGAAATGAAAGCAGTGTCCAACGAAAGGCTACATGCTGTAGCTGAATGTGAGCGTGATGACTGAAAGGGCATCTTTGCACTCCATTACATCTGTTTGGCCACAAGATCTGTTCCGGTGTGGTGTGTGGGTTTTAAGGTACATTTCAAATTAGTGGGGGGATATAAAAGAATCTGATAAAACTAAAACTTTGACCCATTGCATTTTACCTCCGTGGACTAGAGGTCGCGAACCCCCTGTTGAAGACCTCCGGTTAGGGGCTTCATGCAATAATTAGGAAGTTTGATCACTGATATTTTGGACATTCTGTATTGTACTTACCTATTCCACACAGCAAGGGGGTGCTATTGTTCTTTGTCTGAAGAGACGTATATATTTTAAATGAAGGTTGGAAATGCGGTTCACACGTTACTAAGATGAAAAAATAAATATGCCTTTGAGGCTGAAGAGAGAGGTTGTCTGTCTACCTTCCCTAGAGTTGCAATATTGGACTCCTGCTAACAGGTTAAGGGCCCAGTCATGACGACAAATAGTTGCAACAACGGAGAGTGTGACGACAGACACGTTAGCTAGCTTAGCCGAAAGTGTGGTAGCTAGTTTTGGCACGGCTAAGTTAAAAAGCTGAGGAGAATGGTACAGCAAAAGGAAAAGTGGCCGATTTGACAGTAGGGCCGAAGACTATGAGCTCTGGGAAGAACGGATGCTGTGTTATATGCACCGTAGGGGGACTATTCTGAACGAGTCTGGTGGACCGCTGACGGTGGAGCAACAAGCCGAGGATGAGAAGCGAAAAGCTGATGCTTACTGTGCGTTAGCGCCACTACTGGCTAACATCAGTTTGGGACTGATATTCAGAGACTGTAAAAACAACGGGCGTGAGAGTCTCCAAGTCCTGAGAGAGCACTACATTGGCAAAGGCAGGCCACAGATTGTTTCACTGGTCATATCAATAACCTCGCTGAAGAAAGCGGAAACTGAGACTGTAACAGTACATTATCCGGGCGGAACAGATCTTCACGGCATTATTTTCAGTTTAATGAACGAGAGGTGCAGGCAAAGCACGGAGTCAGGGGCCATTGATGGCAATGATTATGAGGGGACTTCCTGAGAAATACAAACCATTTATGCTGATGGTGACTCATGGTTCAGCTGAGATGAAACTGAGGGAGTTCAAGGTGAAGCTACGAAACTTCGATACGTCGGAGGAAGCAGAGCCAGAAGCCGAGATGGTGGGAGAAAGGGTGCTGAAAGCCCGCACAGCACTGAAGAAAAAGAACAGCGGACCTTCAACAGAGATGGCATGTTGGCGATGCGGAGAAAAGGGACATCGAAAAGATGAATGAACAAGGGAAGTTTGGTGCGGTTCCTGCAAAAGCACAAGCCACAGCGACAAAACCTGTGGAAAGAAAGAGTGTGCACAAAGTTCCAAGTGTGCTCGCGCTGAAGACAGCGGCGGCGGAGGCGGCAGCAGAGGCGGAGGAGGCAGCAGTGGCGGAGGAGATGGCAGCGGCGTCCGTAACAGCAGAAACAGGCGAGGCGGCAGCAGTGGCGGTCGGACAGCGAGCAGTGGAAGACGTATCGAGGCGAGAGACGACTTCACATTACGGGCAGAAACCGGGGGACACCTGCAAGCCAGTGCAGCAGCGGCAGATTGAGGAAAAAGGACTGATCGTTGACACAGGCGCGACGTCCCACATGCTGAACGACAGTAGCCGGTTCAAAACCTTCGATAGCTCATTGAAGCCAGAGAGCCACAGCATGGAGCTGGCGGATGTTCGGGTTGGCGGAAGGCAGAGGAGACGCACAAGTATGTTTCATGGACAGCAACAGACGTTGATATATAGTGACTCTGAATAAGCCCTGTACATCCCTTTGTTTCTACAAGAACTCTTCTCCGTGAAGTGTGCCACAGCACACGGTGCCAAGGCACTCTTCGCCTAATAGTGGTTAGGTTAGGTTTAACATTCAAGTGTGTGACAGAATGTACTACTTGCAAAATGAGCGTGATGAAAAGGATATGTGTAATGTTAGCCATGATATCAAAACCTGGCACGAGATTATAGGGCATTGTAATTATGAAAACATACTGAAACTGCAGAATGTAACCATAGGCATGCAAAAAAGGTGCAAAGCGCAAGCCTGACAAAGAATGTCGTGTGCGCATAGAGGGGAAGTTTACTCAGACCAAAAACAGAAAAGCAACTGTCAAGGTGAAAACATCACTTGAGTTGGTAAACACTGATCTAGCTGGCCCACTGACCAATGGTGCAATCGATGGTTACAAATACATGCAATCTTTCACAGATGTGAGCACAGGAGTAGTTTTTACATACTTTCTCAAAACGAAGAGTGATGCCATACAGGCTACTGAAAAGTTCCTGGCTGATTGGCGCCTTATGGCAGTGTGAAGTGCATCCGGTCAGATAACAGGACTGAGTTTAAGACACTCCTGAGAAAGAACAAAATCAGACATGAGACGTCCTGTCCTTACTCCCCACACAAAAATGGGATAGCTAAGAGGGAAGGGCGTACTCTCTTTGACAAGGCGAGGTGTAAGCTCATTGACAGTAACTTACCTAAGAGCCTATGGCCTTATGCTGTACAGGAAGCAGCCTACACCAGAAGCCGATGCTTTAACGAGCAGATTGGCACAACACCGTACACAGCACTGACAGGGACGAAGTGTGATCTAGCCAATATGCACAAACTGGGGTCAGAGTGTTATGCGTATGTACAAAATAAGGATAAACTAGATCCCAAGTGTGAGAATGGCCTCTTCGTAGGGCATGACAAGGGGAGCCCTGCCTTTCTAGTTTACTACCCCAACAAGGGAAAAGTGCAGAAACACAGACTGGTTAAATTTATCACAAAGACCACATGTGACAGCGAGACTCAGACACAGGAATTAGGATTTGACCCCATCGTAAATACTGACAAGACAGACAGATCGCAACCCGGTGCTCAGATGTACAGACTGACAGTCCAGAATCACGCCACATGCCCCAAGCTGTAGAAGATACCCCACTAGAGATCTTAAGCCCCCGAGTAACCTTCGTGATTATGTTACTCAGGGAGATAGTGATGATGATGATGGTATACTCACCAGTATTGACTATTGCTACCGAGCAGTGTGTGGCATACCACTGACCTTTAAACACGCTATAACATCCCCACAGGTAAGTAAATGGAAGAGGGCAATGGAGGAGGAGATACAGTCTTTAGAGAACCAGACCTTTACCCTGACCAAATTGAGGGCAGATAGACAATGGGGGGTAGGTGGGTATACTCTATTTAAGGAGGGTGGTGATGGTCATGAGCAGTACAAGGCCAGATTTGTGGTGAAGGGGTAGAGCCAGAGAGCGGGAATAGATCATAGCGAGACATTCTCGCCCACAGCCAATATGACAAGTGTACGTATAGTCTTGCAGAAGGCAGCCCAAGAGAAGTTAGTACAACACCAAATGGACATAAAGACAGCGTATCTTCAATAGACCGAGACATTTACATGGACCAACTCAAAGGTTATGAAAAACTGGGGGACAACCTAGTGTGTAAGTTACAGAACAGTCGGGTCGCAATTGGAACGAAAATGCTGCACAAGTGTCTGATAAGTGACAACTTCATACAGAACCCAGCGGACCATTATGTGTACACAAAAGAGTCAAAGCAGACAGGGAAGGTGATCATAGTCATTTGAGTGGATGATCTGACAATCGCAACGAACAACACGAGAAGTCTAGAGGAAGTGCAGTCAATCCTCTCCAACATGTTTAGGCTGAAATACTTTCTAGGCATAGACTTCAGTCAGACTGATGAGTGTGTAATAATGTCACAACAGAGGTATGCTGAAAAGATCCTCAACCGATTTGATATGCAGGAGTGCAGAACACGCGAGACTCCATGTGCGCCTAAGATGGCAGATGTGAGGAGATGCAGAGAAGCTGTAAGTATTCTCATCTACTTAGCTGCTTGTACGAGACCCAACCTTTGTTTTGTGGTAAGCAAGCTTTCACGACATTTTGCAAACCCCCACAGAGGAAAACTGGGTGACAGTGAAACACATGACTGCGTTATCTTAAAGGTACTACTAGATAAGCAGCTGACTTTTAGGAAAAGCAGTGATGGTTTAGGCCTCCGGGTAAACAGTGATGCAGATTGGGGCGCAGACGCAAGTGATAGATGTAGCACATATGGTTACTGCGTGAGCAGAAATAGTTCACAGTCATCTTGGAGGAGCAAAAAGCAACCCACAGTAGCCTTGTCAACATGTGAAGCCGAATACATGGCTTTAGCTCTAACAATACAGGAGTGTATTTATATAGAGCAACTGCTGAAGGCTATGGATTTACTATAAATATGTTCAAAACCATTGTTTATGAGGATAACCAGGAGGCATCGCATTGCACTTGGCTGAAGAATCCTGTTTGCAGACTCGAGGTTTTCAAACTTGCATGTTGACATCAAGTACCATTTTATAAGGTCAACCATTAAAGATGGCACTAATGTACTGTCCTACAGATGAGATGATAGCATAAATTTTCCGAAGTCATGTTTGGCGTAAGCATCTGAGGGATTGTAAATATGTTAAGTTCTGTATGTGCTGTAAAATGCTCTGATTCAACTCTAGTATGTTGGGATCCGGAGGCTTGCCCACCAGAGGGCTTCGCCGAGGATCCCTTCCTGGGGATTTGTTTTTCTGTCAGTTTCTGGGTTCTGTCTGCCTTTCTCCTCCAGAGGGCGCTTTCTGGGTCTCCTGAAGTTGGAACTGACTTCACCAGCTGTTTCTCATCCGCTCATCAGGAGATCAGCATATAAGCAGCAGCAGGACTACACTCCAGTGCGCATGAGTGTTAGCCAGTAAGTACGGTAACAGCTAGACCTGAGCAGCAAACACAACCTCGTCTGATTCCCTGACTCCTCACGAAAACCTGAATCTGAACCTAACCAGTTTTTGTCCTCTCAAGCTTCCTAGGGAAGAACCAGAGGCTGAAACCTGAACTCAGGAAGAGCTTCTCAACAGAAGCCTGCTTGCCAGAAGCACATCTGAAGATACAACAACTGTCTGAACCTGCCTGCCTGCCTTGCAGAAGCACATCCTGAAGATAAAACTGTCTGAACCTGCCTGCCTCGCTCTCAGAAGCACATCTGAAGATACAACTGTCTGAACCTGCCTGCCTGCCTGCTCTCAGAAGCACATCTGAAGATAAAACTGTCTCTGAACCTGCCTGCCTGCTCTCTCAGAAGCACATCTGAAGATAAAACTGTTCTGAACCTGCCTGCCTGCTCTCAGAAACACATCTGAAGATTAAACTGTCTGAACCTGCCTGCCTGCTATAAGCACATCATCTGAAGATAAAACTGTCTCGGAACCTGCCTGCCTCAGCTCTCAAGAGGAGAACTTGAAGAAACCCAAGATCTGAACTCCGTCAAGTCTGTAGTCAAGTCCTGCCGTTGCCTAGCCCTCTGCTGATCCTCAGTCTCTGGACCCTCCTGGTTCCCTCCCTCTGCCCCTCAGCCTGAACCTCAGAACAGGTACAGAACTTCTCCTCTGACAAGAGAAATAGCATCCTGGCTAACCCAACTGTCCCTCTCTGCAGTGAACCCTGTGTGACCAGCCCTGGACCAGTTTCCAGTATCTTATTACTAACTCTGTGTTTTTCTCAATAAAGAGTTGAACTTTTATTCTGACTCCGTTGTGTTCTGCATGTGGGTTAGGAACCTAAATCCGACCATGACACTTTTGTTAAAACAAAAAAACAAAAAAAAGTGGGGGGGGTGTACAGGATACAAGTCAGTCATAAGTGGGAGTGCTGGTATATGTGTATTACTGAAGCTGAATATTACCGGTATTCTGTACTGTACTTACCTATTCTACACCGCCGAAAGGGGTGCTATTGTTCTTACATATTTAATGAAGAAAGAGTTGGAAATAACATATGGAAGCAAAAATCGCCTACCATAATTTCAAAATGAAAAAGAAACATTTCCAGAAATGTTTCAAAATGAAAAAAAATTAGGAATCAAATCATCCTATTTTGCATTTGAATTTTCTCCTTTAACCTTGCTTATATTAGTACTTAATTAAAATGAAAAGACATTTGCAAGATTTATTTTTCAAAAGTACCCCAACAAATACATACCCAAATTCAAATCTGAAATGTAACAGAAATTTAGAAATAGAAAAAGCATTTCCAAGAAATGCTTTTATCATGCATCAGAATAACTAGCTACGTTGTTTGCGACTCATAAATAAAATTAGTAATCAATAATCCTATCTACATTTTCTTCTTTAAGGTTTGCTCATTTTATGCTATAATCAAGGAGAAAACACAGCGGACTTATTGCTTTTTTGTTTACACGGTCTGCCTGCAAAAGTACTGTCCACTGACTCAAAAACAAAAAAGCATTCTGAGTGGCGGGCGCAGCAGCCGCTCTTCCTCAAGGTCACTTGCTGACCGGGCTACTTACATCTTGTTTGGTAGGGGGCGCTGTGCACGATCTACATTGCATTACATTGTAAGCGTGCCGGCGGGAAACTCAAAGGAGCGATCGTCGTTGCCACAGGTTCCTTGGAGAAGCGAGGCACTTTACTTTAAAGCCACAGCAGCGGCCTCCATCAGTAGCTCTGCCACTGATTTGGTCATTATGGTCGTTCAGTTTGTCCCGATAGTCAGTCAATTTAACCAGTTTCCCATCGGCACGCTTACATGTAATGCAGTGCAGACGTGCACAGCTAGAGGTCTGAAATTTTTCGCATTTGTGGTTGACATAATGTAGAACAAATCTAATAAAATGAGACCTGCCTGTTCTCTGTTGAACTGCTGTTCAAAAAAGATCATTTTAGAGAATAAAAAAAAACTTTGAGTCATGTGTGAGTGATGCAGCTTGGTCTGTGTTTTACTCACCCAATTTTCATTTATATTTTTTAGAAACTATAAGGTGTTAGCTTTCAAATAATGTATCACACATGTAATGTGGGCTTACAGTGACTCAGTTATTTGCTTTTCCATTTGGGGATGTAAAATAGGCGAGAAATACTTCAAAATGAAGTGGATGTTAATTAAAGAAAAACAAGCAAAGCGTTAAAGAGTTCAGATGGTTTGTATTTCTAAACAGTGCAAATTTGACACTAAAGTCTCAAAAAAAACACACAAACCTCAACGAGAAATTCAGACAAACTATAAGAAGAAACATCTCATAAAAACCACAAATACTTAAAATATTAAATGTATCCTGTTACAGAAAGATAAATGATTTTTTTCTCTATAACTTTTCACAAATGGAGTCACTTGTTTCCAGAGCAAAGAAACGTAGAAACAATAAAAGTGTCGATGCTGTTTTTCTTAAAATCTTTGGAAACTCTCTTTATGGCTTTCATATTTAAATAAAAACCACTTTAACGTTTCACTTCAGTAACTTAGAGAAAATAAATAAAAAGAGTTTCTTTAAAAACATCTTTGACCCGTGAAGTTTCTTTTTTTCTCCTCTCGTAATCCTTCCGAAGGATTTTAATCTTAAAAAGGCACAAAGAAGTGAAACCCCCGTGGGAACGGGAGCTCAAACTGGTTTTGACTTTTTGCAGAAAAAATAAAAAAATCACAGATTTGTCCGTGGGTTCCTAAAAATATGGCTCAGTTTTCCAGAGTTTGGCTTCTTCCTCACTGAACGACGCACTTTTCTTTCTGCTCCTTGGCGTACTTCCTCCTTCGCTGCTCAAGGCTGCGGTTCAGACGCTCGTCTTCCTCCAGAGCTCTAAAAACAAAAACAATCACAAAACCGTTTATTATAAAACATTTTCAGAATGTTCAAATTTAAACTACAAAAAAAAAGAAATCTCAATAAGTGATCCCTTCTTAAAATAAGTGCATTTTTTTTAATTGAGGAGGAAAGTGAGACGTTTTGCCAATGGAAGAAGAAAATTTACATTTAAAATAAGAACTGCTTTGTCTTATTTCAGGTGCATATTAACTAATTATCTTATTCTAAGAGTATAAATCCTGATTTTATTGGCAAATCATTTTATTTATCTGCTTATATTAAGGGTTAATACACTTCTACATTGTTTTTGCAGCATATATTGTAAAAACAACACTGGAAAAATGTTCTTACATAAAGTGTATTTACTCTTAATTTGAGCAGGTAAATGAGTATTTTTACCTTTAAAAAAAGAAAATTAGATAATATGCGCTTTAAATTGTTCTTATTTCAAAAGTAAATTGTCTTGTTTCGTTGGCAAAGTGTCTCACTTTCCTCCTCAATTCAAGAAAAATTGCACTTATTTAGAATTCAGTGTTTTGCAGTGTAAAGAGCCCAGTGAAGCCAGGTTAGGGCTACTGGTCCCAGGAATTGGACCCTGCTTGGCTATGCAGTGATTTGTCCCAATTTTGGAAAGAAAGAATTGATAAGAACCTGCAAAAAAATAATATCTCAATAAGTCAATTTTTTCTTGAATTGAGGAGGTAAGTGATTAACGCTAAATTCATTAAATCATCGCAAACGTAGTAGTTTTAGGTATAAATATTGATCCATTGATTATTCCTGGCTGACCTGACTTTCCTTTTTAGGGCGTTTTTGATCCCTTACATCCAGAGATGGGAAGTAACGAAGTACAAATACTTCGTTACTTTACTCAAGTACATTTTTCTGATATTTTTACTTTACTTTACTACTTATTTTTATGGCGA
>JAGKQL010000069.1:5599217-5622660 GCA_018398635.1 Cyprinodon brontotheroides | reverse complement strand
TGCTAACTGGTTAGCAAGATGCTTCCCACAAACCGCCACAACCAAACTTGCTCGCGAAAGCTTCCACCACAACAACTCCGCCCTCGATAATCGACCAATCACATCTACTTTATTCAGTCGTGTAAAGTCGTGCCCACCAGAGAATCTGTAGAAATGCAACGCTTGGAACAGCCGCTTTCTTACGACTTTAAAGGGACTTGTTCGCATGGCTGAATAGGCAACTGAATGGCTACTGTACAAAACCTGGAACCTAATGCAATTTCTGCCGACGCATTTTGAATTGAAAAAGCTTCCTGGATGGGAAGCGAAACGTCTTCAAAACTTGGAAACAGTCCAGCGGAGTTGTTTTTTTTGGAGATAAACTACGACCTGGATGACATAAAATCTTCACCAGCAAGTTGAATCTGTTGATTATCTTTTTACGATAAATGGATTAATCAGATAGCAAAAGGTTAATTAAAGAAGAATTTTTCATGAAACTAAATTGTTTCCACTTGAGGAGTTCTGGATGGATAATATTGACAGATGAACTAAACTAAACTAAATTAGTTGATGATTATTTCAATAATTGATTAATACCCATTGATGCTCAAAAATTTGAATGTAGTATACTAGTTTTTTAAAATTTTTTTATGACAGGTGTTTCTTACATCTTTCCAGGATGGAAATGATGGAGGATCGCACAGAACGCCAGGCCGTTCCTCCAGGAAGTGCTGAAGTTGGTGATCTTCACTCCCTTGTGACCCTGAGTCACGTCCTTACACCATTCCAGGAGAGACTGACTGGAGGTGACCAGGGAGGGGCTGGACGCAGCGTTCTAAGACATAGAAAATGCAACCGCAGAATTTACAGGAACAGCATGGCACAAGAGCTCAAGTGGTCAAGAGTAAAAACAACTCAAAAAAGATGTCTATTCTAGGAACAATACAAAAAACCCTCCTAGTTAGCAAAGAACAGATTTAGGATCAGAAAGATGTAAGTAGGTTAGGTCTGTTCCCTAACCTACGGCCTGAGACTGAGGGACTGACAGAGGGAAGTGACTGTTTGGTGTGGAGGCAAAAAAAAGCAGGACTCAGGGTGACTGTGTGAGTAAAGTGGTAAAGAATGTTAGGATTATTCTTACTGATGATGTGTGAGTCTGTTAAACCCTAATAATACCTGCCTGCTATGTGTCAGAACTAATGTTTTCCCAGGTAGTTTATCTAATTATGAGGATAAAAAGTCATCTTCATTCTGCATGTGGCAAAGATTTGGGAATGGAATGAGAGCAGAGTCCTTGGTTTAAGAACACAGTGTAATATTTTGATAAGGCTGGAGCCAAACATGGAAGGGAACTGCGACACACATGCAGACGACCGGGTTTCTGAGCATAAATCAGCCTTAACTCTGTCCAATCTTTAATTATCACTGATCTCATCCACCTCCTCATTCTGCTTTATATGCTGCTCAGCCCAGCTATCGGGGCCAGATGATTGTTGGTTAGTTTTAGTGTCAGGGATTCCTACGCTCAGGTTACCATCCCTGGAGGCCAGTGGGTTGAGAGGGTTTTGGTGTTTGTCTTTTCTCCTGATTTGTCCTGGCTCCTAGGTGGAGATCAGTTTAAAGTTTCATCCTGGTACCATGTCTTGTCTCTGTCCCTCAAACACTGAGCCTGCTGGTTTGCATCCATGCGTTTCTGTCTGAGCTCGCTGTTGGACTCATTGGAACTCTGAACCTGCCTTCACGCTCTTTGGATTCCTGGAACCCTGGATCTGTCTGTTCCTGTTTGGGTCGGAACCCCTGACTGGGCTGCGGACTCCTGGATTCCAGAACATTTTCTGTCTGATCTATATCCCTGACCCGGATCAGATTACTGCCTGCTCACTGAAGTTGCAGCGTCAGGGAACCGCTAGGCGGCTCTGCACCACTGCTCGTTTTGAACTTTCCCACTGTCTGTCTAACCTTGAATACTGGATCCATCCGTCCCGTTCTTGACACCTCCAGGAACATAAACTCTTTACCAGCTGCAGATGCACATACCCTCCCCACATTTTATGTCCAAATATGCCTTATAAAGTACAGTATTATATAACATTCATGTGGACATTAGCAAGGGATACTTCGGAGACGGAGTCCAATATTTTTTTAAGCAAAGAGCAAATGGATTCCAGGAACTAACCTTTGAAAAACATCTTTATCAAAAAGGTTTGGAGTAGTGTCAGTGTGGCCGGTTCTGGTAGGGGGGTCAAAAACTAATTGCATTTTCTACATTAGAGCTGCGATCCCTGATTCTGTTCCACAGGAATTTGTTTGGAACCAAGAAAAGTACTGAATTTGTTTCCCATCTCTTGAAGTGGAAATGATGTAGCCAAGAAATGGACAGCACCCATACGGAGTGAAGCGGAGTAGCAGTAAAGGCAGGGGTTTTTCTTCTGGCAAGAAAACAGCTATTTCATAACAAAGAAATTCTCTGTGGCGCTAAAGGAAAAATTCAGCATCGATAGTTGACTTGGGGAGGCTTACAACAGCAGGATGTCGAAACTTTAAAGCCTATGAACAACTCCAGAGGAACACCTCAGCACACCGACCTTGATTCAACTCAGATTGAACTTACCTCCACAGAAGGAGCCTCATCTGCATGTTTCTTCTGAGGCGTCGAAGGCTCGAAGGCTTGTCGGAGGGCACCAGCTTCTGACTCGGTGCCGTTCAGGGAAGAACCACTAAAACGCTTCTTTCCACGAGGAAAAGCTACAGGCTGCCCTGCCGACCTAACAGAAACACAACGGTAGCTACATAAATGCATGTTTTCCCTTAACACCCGTTACAAACGACCTGTCATGAGGAAAAAAGCCTCACACACATTTAAAAATGTATATGACTCTAAACCTTTAGAAATATTTTTTGCACACCATCAAACAAATGTGAGTTCAGAGCATCCTGCAATAGATGAACGATTCCCGACAACTCTTACCTTTGAGTCTCTGAACAAGCAGCAGCTACATCTACAGACGAAAAGTCCAACTCTTCTTCTCTCACTGTCCTTCTTGTGTTGATTTCCATAGGTTCACTCTCTTGTTTGTGCTCTACGTGCAGCCAGTCATCGTGAGAGGACATCACAGTGACAGTTCCGGACCTATGTATCCCTCTTTCTAGGACCTTCTCCTTCTCTGAAGTCACTTTCTTATCCTTCTGTAAGCTGTTTGGTACAAGAGGCTCATCTGTAACAGTCCAATCCTTAAGAATCTCATCCTTATCGTCTTCAGCATCTTCTCCAGACTGCGTCTGAGTAAATACTTCTTGCATTGCATCTAGAACATCTCTCTCCAACTGCAACATCACTTCTTCACCCTGAACTGCAACCAGAGCTCCTTCCGTTTGCAGACAGGAATCTGGAGTTTTCTTGCCACATTCCTGATCTATGTTTGTCTCGGGTAGTTCTATTTCTTTGGAGGAAGACCGTTCTCTGACCGTTTTTTTGACTTGATGAAATAGAAGAGGCGAGCCTAATGTCTTACTTTCTGCGGTCACTTTAGTATCAGTTACATCAGCAATGGGTTCTGAACGAGAGGCGGATGTTGAGTCATCAAGGAATGAATCACAGCGACGTTTCCTTCTTTCTTTGGGCACAGGTAAACATGAGGGCTTTTCTGAAGGATCATTGCACGCTCCGTGAACCCTTTGATCAAATGTAGTTCTAATTCCCACCAATGAACCAGAAGAAGGTTCAGCTGAAGGATTAGAACAGTCTTGACTTTGATGACCTTGATTTCTTTGCCTTGCTGTTAGTTTTTCTTTGCCGTGGGATTCTTGAGCTGCACTTCCTGCAGGGATACTCCCGCCTGGGAAGGAGTCAATGACGTGTTTTCTCCCACGAGGCTTTGGAACAGGATTTTTAATGAGCTCTTCTCCTTTTGGATCATCTACCTTTTGCCTTGTAATGTTGGACTTATCAGCAGATGCGTCACCAGCGGATGGCGGGTAGACCGGCTGCACGTCACCTGCTGTGATGTCCTTGTCGCTACCAAGTCTCCCAGCTTTTCTTGCTCCTTTTGGAAAATGTATCTTCTTAATTATTGAAACAGAGCTAAGGTGCACATCTGGCTCCAGCACAGGGTGGATCCTTTTCATTTCCTTTGTTTCCAAAGAAGACGTCTGGATAGAGGTCGCGCCATCTTTGTTAGTCCATTCCAGAGCACAAGTCCTATTGGACTGAAGCTGAAGATCTTCTGGTGCTGGCTTAGGAAACAAGGCAACTTCTTTTTCTTCTTCTGGTAAACTGTCCCTCTTTCTGCTTGGCCTTACCGGAGCTATGCACATTCTCTGATCGCCCTCTTTCAGTTCAGGTGGAACCAATCTCTTTTCCTTTTTATCTTGATGAGGACCAGTAATACTGGCCGGTGGTATCGCCGGACATTTCTCTTGATCACACCTGGATGGGTCCGAGAGTGCATCAAACAGAGCAGCTCTCTGCTGGCTACTGTCTGCAGGCTGAAGGGGAGTTGCCGGCAACGTTTTTAAGCTTGTTTGTGTTGGGCTTAGAGGAAAAGAGATGACAAACTTCAGACTAAGCGGCTGTGCCATACACTGAGAGCATGCATGCTTTCTGTGGTAAACCTTTGATTGAAAGAGACCAAAGTCTAAATTCATATTGAAAATGTTCTTGAATAATAATAGATTTTTATGATCTAACTCAGCTTCAGAGATGCAAATATGACTCAAAGCATACAGTATAATAAAAGAGACAAAGACAGTAAATATCCTATTCTAAAATTCCTTTGACAGTGCTGACTTTCTAAATGGTGTATGGCTATGTTGTAACAAGATTTCAAGTTCATGTCACACACCATGCAACTAAAAGAGACTCAATCACTCACCCTTTCTCTGACTGAGAAGAGAACAACATCGTTTTCATACCATCTTGTTCTACATTGGCTCGGTGTTTCACCGGCAAATCTTTCAGGTACTTTGATGTCCGATCAAAGTTCTGCTTGATCAGCATTGTATCCTTTGAATGTGAGTGATTAAGAGGAAAATCCTGCTTATATGTTCCTTTACTTTCTTTAACATCACCTCCGCCATCATCGTTAGCAATTGATAACGAAGGGACTAAATCGCCAACCATCAACTCCCTCAAGTATGGCTCCATGCTTGTTGGATATTCTTTTTTAGCATGAATGTCAAAACATTCATCCACCTTTTGTAGAGGAGTCCTGTTATCAGTAAAATGTGGCAAAGCTTCAGTAGTAGTCAATGACCTGTCCTCCAGGTTCACTGAAGTATCAGCGTCTCCTAAAGTAGAGCTAGATGGACCCAGGATAGATGCTACTGTTTCATAACTGCAAAGAATAAATTAATAGAGGGCTGAACATGTGGATCAATGCATAAACAAAACAAATATACATTTATTAAATCTACTTTATGAAGTATCAAAAGCCATATATTCTATTTAACATCTGGTTTAAGACTGGTTTTAAACTTACCCTTTGTGGAAAACACCAACAAGGGCCTTTACTAATCCTGTAGTCTCTTCTGCGTTTGGTGCTAAGTAGTGTTCTCTCTTTTTTTCAGACACTGATCCATCTGCCTCCAAAACCTCCCATCCAAAAAGTCCCGCTGTCTCTGATGTGTCCAAAGTTTTATTCCCTGCCTTTGCTTCTCCTGCTGTAATCGTCTCTAACTGGGATTTGCTGAGGAGCCAAATACAAAATCTTAAAGTTGTTCATCCATAAACCAATCATGGAATATAAACGCATACCAAAACACCATGCACTTGAGGTGTTCTTACCTCCACACAACATATGACAAGCAGGCACTAAGCTAATTTCACAGCAAAACACACACAGGAGCACTGTGCACTTCCACTTACTTATCAAAGTGAAACGGATCTACACTTTCATTTGAAAACCTCTTTTCGTCTGCTAAAACATCAACCAGATAAAATATTTGAAGTCAAACACAAATGGATGAAGCGGTATGTTGATTTTAGACACAACAAAATTCTCACCGTTTGATAGTTCAGTGCTTTGACTCCTATCGGATGATAAATGAAGACTTGGCTTATCATAGAGATTTGACCATGCATGTTGGGGTAACTTCATTGCATTCGCTTCAGTAGCAGAACACAGTGGAATACCCATTATTTTCACATCTGCATTCACTTGCAAAAAGCTGGGAAATCCAGGAATCCGAGTCTGACGTGGGCATGAGGAAGCCATTGCGACCATAGGCTTCAATTCTTGAGTTTGATGCAATTTGGCTGGGAAGGTTCCAGTAAAAGGCTTCTCTTTTTGCTTCTTCTTAAACAAGACAACATCCTGTGTTATCCAAGTGTGTGTTTCTGGGCATTCAGAGCTAAGCCTTCTTGCTGACGGAAAACCAGGGACACATGAAACACATGGAGAAGTTGTGTATAAGCTAACCATATCTGTTGGCTTGCTTACTTTTGTGGCAGAGGGAAAACCGTAGATTCTAGCATTTTTAGGGCAGGATGTCGCAAAACGCAGCATACATTTACTGTTGTATAAATCTAGGTACTCATGTTTAGAAATTGAGACAGATTTATGCTTGTCTAGTGGTTTAATGAGTATAAGATTGGTTTTGCTTTGCCATTCTGTAACCGGGAGAGAGGTCAAGGATGCAAATCCTTTAATAACTGATTTCCTGGGGCAAAGGGGTACCATTAGTGTCATGTTAGGTTCCACTTTGAATTTAAGTTTAGTTTTTAAAGGTTCATCATTGTTAATGCTTGCCACAGTGCGATGGGCAAGAGATGGAAAACCATGGATAAATGATTCTTTAGGGCAAGATGGGACCAAACACAACATGTCCTTTGCAGTGTCTGTGTTATCTGGTAATGGGCTTACATAACTGTTAACCTGAACAGTTCTTTGGGATCTATACATTAACAGACCTGCATCAGTCACCCAGCCTTCCTTATCTTGGGGTTCCAGTGATGGAAATCCTGGTATACTAGATGAAAGGGGACACGATGGTAGATGATTGACCATATTCATTTTATAATGCTCAAGTTTGGGATGATAAACTGAGGGAAAGCCTTTGATTCTTGAATCCCTGGGACAGGTTGTTAAGAGTGAAACCATTCCTTCTATTGGTCTCTGGTCTCTGTCAAAGAGATCAATGAGTAAAAAGTGCTTGTCTTTCAT
Source organism: Cyprinodon brontotheroides (assembly GCA_018398635.1). NCBI lineage: Eukaryota > Metazoa > Chordata > Actinopteri > Cyprinodontiformes > Cyprinodontidae > Cyprinodon > Cyprinodon brontotheroides. Next base: position 5,615,518 of record JAGKQL010000069.1, on the reverse strand, counting down.
CCTTGGTTCAAACAGTTCATCTTTGCTTGCTGTCCACAAACGTTGACAATGAAATGATGGGAACCCTGGGATAAAGGAGATCTTTGGACATGAACTTGCAAGACTTACCATACTACTTGCACCATTAACTACACTGGGATTTAGTATTGAAGCAAAGCCAGGGATGAGTGATTCTATTGGGCAAGATGAAACAAAGCTTAACATGTCCTTGGCAGTGTCTGTGTTACTTGGTAATACATTAGTGCAAAACTGAGCAGCTCTTTGTGATCTAGATGTCAATGAAGCTACGACAGCAGCCCAACCTTCTTTATCTTGTTGTTCCAGTGACGGGAATCCCGGTATAACAGAAGTTACAGGACACAAGGGAAGGAGATTGACTGGATTAAATTTATAATACTCACGCTTGGGATCAGGGACTGAGGGAAAGCCTTTAACTCTTGAAAGCCTGGGACAGGTTGGCAAAAGAGAAACCATTCCTTTTATTGGTCTCTGGTCTGTGTCATAGAGATCAATATAGAGCAGGTGTTTATCTTTCATCCGTGGTTCAAACAGTGCCTCTTTGGATGCTGTCCACAATTGTAAAGTATCATATGATGGAAAACCTGGGATTAGGGAGATTTTTGGACATGAACTTGCAAGACTCACCATACTACTTGCACTATTAACCACACTGGGATTTAGTATTGAAGCAAATCCAGGGATGACTGATTCTATTGGGCAAGATGAAACAAAGCTCAACATGTCCTTGGCAGTGTCTGTGTTACTTGGTAATACATCAGTGCAAAACTGAGAAGTTCTATGTGATCTAGATGTCAATGAAGCTACAACAGCAGCCCAACCTTCTTTATGTTGTTGTTCCAGTGACGGGAATCCCGGTATAACAGAAGTTACAGGACACAAGGGAAGGAGATTGACTGGATTAAATTTATAATACTCACGCTTGGGATCAGGAACTGAGGGAAAGCCTTTAACTCTTGAAACCCTGGGACAGGTTGGCAAGAGAGAAACCATTCCTTTTATTGGTCTCTGGTCTGTGTCACGGAGATCGGGATATAGCAGGTGTTTGTCTTTCATCCTTGGTTCAAACAGATGCCTTTCTTCTGATGCTGTACCACATGCTGTAAACCTACAGCTGATATGCATGGAAAACCTGGGATTAAGGAAATTTTTGGACATGAACTTGCAAGACTCACCATACTACTTGTATTAACAGTCACCCTTGGATTTAGTATTGAAGCAAATCCAGGGATGAGTGATTCTCTTGGGCAAGAAGAAGCAAAGCTCTGCATGTCCTTTGCAGTGTGTGTGTTAATTGATAATATACCTATATCAGTGCAAAACTGAGCGGTTCTTTGTGATCTAGATATCAACGAAGCTTCATCAACAGTCCAACCTTTCTTATCTTGGTGTTCCAGTGATGGGAATCCTGGAATATTAGATGAAATGGGACACAAAGGTTGTAAATTGATCACATTAAATTTACAATGCTCAAGGTTGGGACAAAATATTGAGGGAAAGCCTTTATTCCTTGAAACCCTGGGACAGGTAGTTAAGAGAGAAACCATTCCTTCTGTTGGTCTCTGGTCTCTGTCAAAGAGATCAATGAGTAAAAAGTGCTTGTCTTTCATCCTTGGTTCAAACAGTTCATCTTTCCTTGCTGTCCACAAACGTTGACAATGAAATGATGGGAACCCTGGGATAAAGGAGATCTTTGGACATGAACTTGCAAGACTCAGCATACTATTTGCACCGTTAACCACACTGGGATTTAGTATTGAAGCAAAGCCAGGGATGAGTGATTCTATTGGGCAAGATGAAACAAAGCTCAACATGTCCTTGGCAGTGTCTGTGTTACTTGGTAATACATCAGTGCAAAACTGAGAAGTTCTATGTGATCTAGATGTCAATGAAGCTACAACAGCAGCCCAACCTTCTTTATCTTGTTGTTCCAGTAACGGGAATCCCGGTATACAAGAAGTTACAGGACACAAGGGAAGGAGATTGACTGGATTAAATTTATAATACTCACGCTTGGGATCAGGGACTGAGGGAAAGCCTTTAACTCTTGAAAGCCTGGGACAGGTTGGCAAAAGAGAAACCATTCCTTTTATTGGTCTTTGGTCTGTGTCATAAAGATCAATATAGAGCAGGTGTTTGTCTTTCATCCTTGGTTCAAACAGTGCCTCTTTGGATGCTGTCCACAATTGTAAAGAATGATATGATGGAAAACCTGGGATTAGGGAAATTTTTGGACATGAATTTGTAAGACTCACCATACTACTTGTATTAACAGTCACCCTTGGATTTAGCATTGAAGCAAATCCAGGGATGAGTGATTCTCTTGGGCAAGATGAAGTAAAGCTCAACATGTCCTTGGCAGTGTCTGTGTTACTTGGTATTACACCTATATCAGTGCAAATTTGTACAGTTCTTTTTGATCTAGATGTCAAAGGACCTACAAAAGCAGACCAAAGCTCTCCATCTTGGTGTCGCAGTGATGGGAATCCCGGTATAAAAGAAGTAACAGGACACAAGGGAAGGAGATTGACTGGATTAAATTTATAATACTCAAGCTTGGGATCAGGAACTGAGGGAAAGCCTTTAACTCTTGAGACCCTGGGACAGGTTGGCAAGAGGGAAACCATTCCTTCTATTGGTCTCTGGTTTTTGTCACATAGATCAATAAGTAACAAGTGCTTCTCTTGTATCACTGGTTTAAACAGTTCCTCTTTGCATGCTGTCCATCTTTGCGGACAATACAATGATGGAAGACCGGGGATTAGGGAGATTGTTGGACACGAACTTGCAAGACTCACCATACTACTTGTATTAACAGTCAGACTGGGATTTAGTATTGAAGCAAAGCCAGGGATGAGTGATTCTATTGGGCAAGAAGAAGCGAAGCTCAATATGTCCTTTGCAGCGTCTGTGTTACTTGGTGATATACCCATATCAATGCAAAACTGAGCGTTTCTTTGTGATCTAGATGTCAACAAAACTACATCAGTAGCCCAACCTTTCTTATCTTGGTGTTCCAGTGATGGAAATCCTGGTATAGAAGAAGTGACAGGACACAAGGGAAGGAGATTGACTATATTAAATTTATAATACTCAAGCTTGGGATCAGGAACTGAGGGAAAGCCTTTAACTCTTGAATCCCTGGGACAGGTTGGCAGGAGGGAAACCATTCCTCTTGTCTGTCTCTTAATCTCACTAGACCCATTAGAAATTACTGTACGTCCCGAAGCAGAGGGAATTCCAGATGCACAAACTTTCTTGGGACAGGTCTGAACTAAAGTGGCCTCATTCCTTATAGCCCCTTGAATACTACAGGGTTTAATTGGGACAGTAAAAACTTTCAGATCTGTCAAGGGTTTGTGCTCTGAAACCCATCGCTCACTTAATTTCTGAGTCACTAATGAGGGAATGCCTTCAATCGGTGAGCATTTAGGGCATGAACCTAAAATCGGGACACCTTCTCTTTTCACATTTAAAGGCAATTGCCATTGAGATGCTGATTGTTCATTATCAACTTTAGCTGTTCTAATTGATGGTTTAGTAAAACACTGACTGCTGCCACTCTTTTGGGAAACAGAGGGGAAACCTGGAAACTTAGCCTGGATTGGACAACTTGGCCTTAACAAAACACTTCCTATGTCCCGTTTCTTCTTCTCTTCCGATGCGGGGTGTGGCAGTTTTTCGTTCATTCCATTAAATGATTTCTCCCAGATTATTGTTCGATCCACTGACCAGGGTTTTTCATAACAGGTTGGGGATATGCATGGCATACCGGTTATGTTTGTCGCTCTGGAACAGGTCTCCAAGAAGCTGAATGGTTTACTGTACGACTCTGGTTTGGCATAACGTGGCCCAAAACACGCACCGGCACAAAAAGGTCTTTCATTCTCCATTTGTTTCGTTCCTGCTGCAGAAGTATTTTGTGACTGTGGTGGTGAAAAGACTCCTTTGGTGGGTTTGATAAACAAAGGGCGTGGAGGTCGTTGTGAAACTGTAGCTATGCTTGGAAGCTCCTCCTTATCAGAGGGACATTTCATACGTCTCACTTTAGGCTCCTCCCAATTCGTGGTTCCTGCTGCAGAAGTATTTTGTGACTGTGGTGGTGAAAAGACTCCTTTGGTGGGTTTGATAAACAAAGGGCGTGGAGGTCGTTGTGAAACTGTGTTCTTATCTCTAAAAAGAGGGTAGATGGATAAATAGTCAACATTGGTTTTGGACATGACCGACTCATAAAAAAATGCAGATATTTATGTGTTTTAACACAAGGAGTTCAACAAATATGCATTACTATATAGCAGCTGAAATAGTGCATTTCAATTCAATGCAATTCACAACACATGCCATCTCAAGGCACTTTCCAGTTTACCAGATCATCCAGTCAGATTGATTCAATGTTTTCTATCTAAGGAAGACCAGCTGATTGCATCGACTCATTGGCCCGAAGCATGCTTGCAGCGACAGTGAAGAGGAAAACTCCCGTATAACAGAAAGAAACATCCAACAGAGCCAGACTCACTGTGAGCGCCCATCTTCTGAGGCCTTTAGTTCTTGATAGAGGACGCAAGAGTTTCAAACTATTTTAGCAAAAGCGTCTTGAAAAAGTATGGATTTTACCTAAATTTAAAGGTCAAAACTAACATTTATTTATCAAAACTATCACTTCTTTAAATAAAGTAATACGTCCAAAGAGTGGTGCAAAATAAAAGTATTCATTTTACAAAATAAAACAAATAATAAAGTATATAAATAATATATAAATAGCTGGAGACAAATTATGCAGCTCCGAAATATAGAATCATTTACTTCCGGTTACCATGGAAACGTGGAGGTGAAAGGAGTCTGCACCAATAGGAACAGTAGGTGGAAGTTTGGTGAGACGGAGCTCGGGTTTTTACCAGATTCATGCAGTGGCGCCTCAAGGTAACATAGGGGGTTGGTGGGGCCTAAAAAGAAAATTTTGGGGGTGGCCCTTGAAACTAAAAGCCATGTTTTCAGGGTTTGAATCAACTATTGTGGTAAAACCTGCTTGGCAGAGGTCAGAAAGACTTCAGTAACGCCTCCTCAGATCTTGGTTTATTATGGGATTTTTAAGCCATTCACATTAACTGGATGTGGGAATGGAATGCTAAGCGGGTTCTACTTTGAGAGCAAAGCGAGGAAAAAATCACGGTAGAGAGTTTGTGCGTCAGTGTCGACTTAAGGAAGCAAAAGGGCTTTAAAAGCATGCACAGAGGTTGCAGCTTTCCCACTTAAACATAGTCACCTTTGTTTAAATGAGACTTTTTTGTCATCAAGCTCCCTTAGATTGATGTAATATTCTATCCTCTGATTAATCTGTGTCAAAGGAACCTATAGTAAACAATATACTATGTCAGGTTACTGGAATCAATCTACCCTATTGTAAACTAACCTATGTTCACTTTTTTATAATAAAAAAGTAATGCCAGTCTTACTTTTTACAATCGTTGGGTACATCCAACACCTCTGGGTCAGAGGAAAAAACATTTTCCCCTCTACTTTAAAGCTTCACTAACAGACTGTAATCTAAATAGCTTTATCATAATCTTTAAAGGAAAAGTCCGGTAATATTCAGAAATCAAACTTCACAAAGTACTTTCAATATGAAGTTATTGCATCCTCTTCTTAAATAGTCCAGTGTTTTTTAATTCCGAGGTAATTTCCAATAGCAGATATTAGCTTTACTGGAGGCATCCATGTTTGTCAAAAGAACACTACCACCACTACACTACTGGTTAGTAGAGCATTGTCGCGGTGCGGTACGCCGACTGTTGATCCAAGTCCCAGGCCTGTATCTGGTGTTTGCATCTGCAGCGCTGTTATCCAAGTCATGTTGAAAACATTCTTCTTCCAAATGTTGGCTACGCTTACGGGTTTTCTCTGGCCAGAAGTTGATGGCAAATCCTTACCTCTTCAAGTTAGGCGTCCCGACCAACCGAAAATCATTGGAGGATCGGGAATCAGAAAGATGGAGTGCTCTTTTCTTTCCGCTTTTACCGATGTATTCAGCATCCAGCTGCCATGCTGCGCGTGGGCATTGTCGGTTTCACTATAGCTCTGGTGAATTTCAATGGTGAAATTCACCAGAGATCGCTGGCCAATTTGTTGTTGATTGCAGATGTGTCTAGTGAAGTTCCCATTGATTTAACTTGGAAAGCGGGGAGAATGGCATTCGGCTTACATACCCGTGACGTCACTGCTGGAGGATGGCATGGCAGGAGGGAGGGCTACTATATTTAGGCAAAAAAATGAAAGCGCTCCCAGACTCAGAGATGGTTTTGGCATACTTACTGATTAATGCTTTTAAAAACTCACCAAGCGTCAGTCTGGCCTAGAACAACAGAGTATGACCAAACGCTAATCGTTTGTGTCGGGCTAAACTTTTGGTTCCTTGTTGCCATGCGTTACAAATTTATTGGGCATGATTGAATTAAATATAAGTGAATTGCATTGAATGCAAGCAAAGCGCCATTGTTATTATCAATGCCTGGTCATAGCTAAACATAACACCATATGGAAGCATATTCTGATCCCGATCTTCTAGGATCGTACGATAAACCTGACAAACTAAAATTATTTACACTTAACTTAAATCTGTAGTTTTCAAACAAAGGTATTTCGTTCCTTAGGTTCAAAATTTAAATTTAAAGTGTAACTTTTAGCCACTAGGGCAGGTAGAGCTGAAACTTCCAGGTTTAGTGCCCCCTATCGGCCATCCACGAAACTGCATTGTTCCAAAATGAAACAGTCTCCCTGGATGTTTTGGAATCTGATGCAGGACTACATTTTATAGAGTTTTTTCCTGCTAAAAAATACAACAAGCATCAAAATGTTTTCATGCTTTTTCAAGGCCGAAGCAAAGTCGAGTGGAAAATATTGCGATCTGTTTCTTCAAAACAGCACTTTTATGGCACAGGCAAAGAAACGTACCAACTACAATAAACGGCGTCTGGAGCAGCTTGGATGAGTTCTGTAAAGCCGGGCTTACACTGTCTGATTTTTTTTCTCCAGTCGTGCGAGAATTTTTCGAGCGGAAATCGCGCATCAGCTGAATCGTAAGGTCGGGAGAAAATCAAACATGTTTGAAATTCAGTCGGCCGTCGTAAGGTGGTCGTGGGCAAATCGCTCAGTGGGCAAACAAGGATTCTTTTCTACTTTCTTTCAGAGGAAAACCCAGCAGCATGTCGGGGGGGCAATGAGTGAAATGGGTTCTTTCTGTCAAACTGACCGTAGTAGCCACGTTTGCTCAGCCATGTCTTAGTCCAAAATACGTCGTCTCCTTTTCTTTTTAGGGCTTTCAGCACTAAGTTGCCCAAATTACGCGTTTCACTCTAGTGAGCTTCATGTTCCTCTTCTACTTATTTGGCTTCTGGATAGACGAGTCTTTTAAACCCTTCGGTTTCATCGTACAGTGTGAGCTGGAGCTGCATGCAAAGATTGAAAAAAATCGTATATGCCCGGGTAGGAGCTATTTGCAGCATCTGTTAGGAGTATCTGCTCTTTTTTATTCTCATGCATGGGTTAGTGTTGGTGGTGGTGAGTTTAGTAAATCCATGCCACATCTGTTGCTTCGTTCATGCCAATCTGGACTCACCTACTGTCTCCATGTTTTACACGTTCTTGTTCAAAAGCAGAGTAACTCAACGACTCTATAATAACAAAAGTATTGTCTGTTTCTTCAGTTTTCTTCTGAGGCGCAGGGCTGGAAGAACAATGAGAGAATCAAGGCGACGTTTAGGACGACATCAAACACTGCTGACATTTAGAAGGAAGCTAAGGAGAAGCCAGCAGGGGGAGGCTGAAAATGCTTCACTTCAAACCGGTTCACCCACCTCTCACTAACACTTAACCACAGCGGCACGTCTGGACTCGAGTGCCACATTCTGACATTCAGGCTTCTGGAAACGGAGTCAGAAAGCAAATGTTTCACAAACTGACCAAGAGAAATTCCTCAGAGGGATCTGCAAACTGCATCTCTGTTGGCTTCCAACATCCAAACTCCATAAATAGTTCTAAAAACACATCTCTGGTTCTTTTAATGTCGTTCTTTTCCTCATATTACAATAGAATATATGGTGCAAAAGAGAACACTTTAAGCCAGAATGATTCGACTTTTAAATAGGACTTCCTATGACTTTAATTCTGTATTTTTAAACCAGTTTGGAAGAGTTATAGCTGTTTTTATTTCTTTTTATGTCTGTAATTTTCACTGTAAATCTAAATCTAAAGTTACTTATAAGTTTTGGATAAGCTAGACGCCACGACTTACGAGTAACTTAGACTTAATGTATGTCAACAATCCGATAACTTACCTGGAACTGATGGCGCACACTTATGGAATGCATCGGGAAATTTTGAGCAAGCTCAAAACTTCTTGACATACTCGCCTTATGTCGACGTGTTACAGCGTGCTACAGCGTACGAAAATGTTATCCAATGTGTGCCAGCGTTTTTAGCAGATTTTCCGTACGTCAGGCATACGCTGGTCTAAATCGTCCGAGGTGTGACAGGAGCTTAAGTGATGACATCGAGCTCCTGTCCAATGAGATATGAGGCCGTTCCAAAAGCAGCTGCCTTCTTGTAGCTCTAAGAACCTATGGAGGATAAATCTGTGTCGCTGGGATTTCAAGAATTAAAAAAATGCTTCACAATGAAATTTAAATGTTGTATGTTTGTATTTACTGTTTCAGTGTTAAAAATATATTCAGAACACATTTTCAAGCACTAAAAAAATTACATTGTTCATTATTTCTACACAGTTGAAATTTCATTTGTTATTTTTCTCTTCAAGCTAAAAATTCACATTATTATTTCCTTCAAAGTGATTACATTTTCAATATTTATTTTTCAGTGTTAAAAAATTCAACCTTTTCAAAAATTCAAACTCAATATTTTTAGCCAGCCTCCTGAGATTCAACTGGCTCTATTTCACCGTCTTAAATTCGGCGTCTAAATTCAAAAGAGTAAAAAGGGAAGGGTTACTTCAGGTCACAGACATTAGCAATGGATTGTGGCGTCCAACACCCAGCCAATCCCTCGTTACGGTTTATTAGTCACCTGTGTGACGTGACACTTGTGGCGCTCATAGGGAAGGAAAACCAGCATGACGGAGCCGGGTCAGTTTACGGTGAGTTTATTACTTTCAATTTTTCTTGTAGTTGAGTTAGCGTTAGCTTACATAACCGGCTCTTGTGATGCTGGTTTTCCCTTCCCATGGCTAGGCGCCACAAGCCGTCCAATGGCCACGTGGAGCCAAGAAAACTAAGCTAATCCAGTCTGGAGCCTCTCTCCATTAAAAAAGAAACTTTGGAGCCGGATTCACCAAACGAGCGTCCAATCAGCGTTGGCTTTGAGGCGGGTTGAGGTGTGACGCCAACGCAGCGCCGTGCCGACAGTTCAGTCTAAAGAACATGGCGGCTTCAGCCAATGAGGAAACTAGCGTTAAGCGTGTGGCTATCGAAACCAAAGTTTTATACCAGAATTACAGAGTATTCTCTCTCACTGAAAGAAGAGCAAAACACTGCTCTGGGCTTTTCTCAGAGGAAAAGATGTTTTTGCTCTTCTCCCGACTGGTTTTCAGCAAGAGTTTTGATCTATCAATTGCCTCCTCGCCGGTATTCGGCTCTGTTAGTAATGTCATATGCCCCGTTGGATCTTATTGGCCGTATTTGGTCCGTCTTATCACCAACATAGGCCAATCTCCCCAGCTAACCAGTATTTTTCAGCCTCTTCCCAAAAATACCACTTCAATCCAAGGTTTCCAGATGAATATCTTGAGACAAATCCATCTGGCGGAGTCAGGTTAACCATATTTCCCATTAAGCACAATCTACATAAACATCTAGCAATAGTAAGAGTAGCTATGGTGCCCATCAGGGACTGGTGTTCCCTTGTGTTGCTCTAGATCAGCGTTGTGACAAACGTCGACATTTACAATCATGAGTCTGTTTTCAGGAAAAGCTTTGGAAAAATCGGCACCTTTGTAAAAAGAAAAACAAAAAAAGAATGGTAAAATACTTTAGAGTCAGCCGCCATCGGACCTAAACCCCGATCTGAACGCCAACGTAATGTAGTTGGCGCTTTGCTTTATGTAGTTGTTTTTCTTCTTAATGTAGTTGGCGCTTTGCTTTATGTAGTTTTTTTTCCTTAATGTAAGCTTTTTGCTTTTATGTAGTTGTGTTTTTCTTAATGTAGTTGGGCGCTTTTGTTTTATGTAGTTTTGTTTTTCTTAATGTAGTTGCGCTTTTGCTTTATGTAGTTTTGTTTTCCTTAATGTAGTTGCGCTTTGTTTTATGTAGTTTTGTTTTTCTTAATGTAGTTGCGCTTTGTTTTATGTAGTTTTGTTTTTCTTAATGTAGTTGTGCTTTTCTTTTATTAGTTTTGTTTTTTTTCTTAATGTAGTTGCGCTTTGCTTTTATGTAGTTTTGTTTTTCTTAATGTAGTTGCGCTTTGTTTTATGTAGTTTTGTTTTTCTTAATGTAGTTGCGCTTTGTTTTATGTAGTTTTGTTTTTCTTAATGTAGTTGCGCTTTTGTTTTATGTAGTTTTGTTTTTTCTTAATGTAGTTGCGCTTTGTAGTTTATGTAGTTTTGTTTTTGTGTTTTAGAGCTTAATGTAGTTGCGCTTTGTTTTATGTAGTTTTGTTTTTCTTAATGTAGTTGCGCTTTGTTTTATGTTTGTAGTTTTTTGTTTTCCTTAATGTAGTTTTGTTTTTCTTAATGCGCTTTTGTTTTATGTAGTTTTGTTTTTCTTAATGTAGTTGCGCTTTGCTTTATGTAGTTTTGTTTTTTCTTAATGTAGTTGCGCTTTTGCTTTATGTAGTTTTGTTTTTCTTAATGTAGTTGCGCTTTGCTTTATGTAGTTTTGTTTTTCTTAATGTAGTTGCGCTTTGCTTTATGTAGTTTTGTTTTTCTTAATGTAGTTGCGCTTTGTTTTATGTATGTAGTTTTGTTTTTCTTAATGTAGTTGCTTTGCTTTGCTTTATGTAGTTTTGTTTTTCTTAATGTAGTTGCGCTTTTGCTTTTATGTAGTTTTGTTTTTCTTAATGTAGTTGCGCTTTTGTTTTATGTCGTTTTGTTTCTTCTTAATGTAGTTGCGCTTTTGTTTTATGTAGTTTTGTTTTTCTTAATGTAGTTGCTGCTTTGTTTTATGTAGTTTTGTTTTCTTAATGTAGTTGGCGCTTTGTTTTATGTCTTGTTTTCTTAATGTAGTTGTTTTATGTCCTTTTGTTTTTCTATGTAGTTGGCGCTTTGCTTTATGTAGTTGTGTTTTTCTTAATGTAGTTGCGGCGCTTTTATGCTTTTATGTAGTTTTGTTTTTGTAGCTTAATGTAGTTGCGCTTTGCTTTTATGTAGTTTGTTTTTCTTAATGTAGTTGGCGCTTTGTTTTATGTAGTTTTGTTTTTTCTTTGAAGCCGCGCCGCTGTTTTATGTAGTTTTGTTTTTCTTAATGTAGTTGCGCTTTGCTTTATGTAGTTTTGTTTTTCTTAATTGCGCTTTGTTTTATGTAGTTTGTTTGCACTTCAGGGCCACCGTACAACTTAGCAAAATGCAATTTTCACATCGCAGAGGAACTAAATTTTAGTCACATTACGTTTAATTACTGAACTTGAAGAGGGAGGATTTGCCATCGAACTTCTGGCCAGAGAAAAACCCGTAATATGTAGCATCAACATTTGAAGAAGAATGTTTTCAAGATGACTTAGATAATAGCGCGTTGTGACAAACACCAGATACAGCACTGGGACTGGATCAACAGCCGATACCGCACCGTGACAATGTCACTAACCAGTAGGTGGCAGTAGTGTTCTTTGACAAACATGGATGCCTCCAGTAAAGCACATTCACATGAAAATTACTCTGAATTAAAAACACTGATCATTTATTGAACAGGATGGAATCATTTCACATTTAAAGTTTGAATTCTGAATACACTGGTGTGATAACTTAGTATACATTTGATAGATTTTTGTTAAACGTGTATTTTAGCGTTATAGCGCCCCCTGGAGAAAACTCCACCAGCCTCCATGCTTACCCTGCAGATGCTGGAATGCCCTCCACTCCAGCCGCTGCATCTTTTCTCCGGCTCAAAGCCGTGGAGGCGTCTGTCGTCAGGTTAGTTCCTGCAGGTCCTGAACATTGGTTCTCTTCTTCACGCAACGTACTCAGCTGCCTCTTGAACTCTAAGAAGCACAGAGAGAAACGCACCACATTTTACTAAATGGGTGGATGTTGGTGATCAGCTCCGAATTCTTCCCACAGATAACTGTCAATTTAAACAAATTGGCAAGTGTCTGAATTTGTTACCGAAAGACAATATAAATAAATGTAATATCTGTATTTGTTCCTTGTTTTCAGCTCCTAGATATGCGTTATATCTAGGCTTGGGCCTTTATTGATGTTAATGCGCTTCCTTAATGCTCTTATAGGGTGATAACAAAACCAATTAAAAATCATTGGGGTCAGAATAAAGAAAATAATCAACCAGTAAAGGTCCGGAGACATTTTTAAACATAATCTGTTACTTTAAACAGAATTTAGCACTGAAATAAAATGCAGATGTTTATGCATCCATGTTATACACTGAATTTTTAAACTAAAAAAAAGAAAATTTTTCCATTTTAAAATCTAAAATGTTTTTTTTTTGAAGTAGAGAACAACAATGGATTCCAGTTTGGTTTATATAGATAATTTCCCGATTCCCATATTTTTCTCAAACCCCTGAACTGATGGTTTTGTTATTTTCTTTCTTTCACTACCTGTCTTAATGTTGGCAGTGGGCTTTAAGCTGCCCTGCAAGAGATGACTTTAAACCTGGGTTTAACCGGAGACTAAGCCATTCTCAAGCACATATCAAAAAGGAATAAATTTGTGAGCCTGGATCAGGTTTATTGTTGATTCTGTTCATGGTGGAGAATCCTGCTTCACAGCAGCAGGTTGAGCCAAGCATCCTCTAAATGTGCAGGGGTCATCTTTGAGCGCGCCATTTCACTTTTTCTTTCCCCATTATCATTAGTTCTTCCAGCAGTCCACACTTTCTCTGCTCTCTTTTCTCCTCTTGGTCGCTTCTCCTTCTTTCCCATCGCCCGGCTTGCCGCAGGTTTGCCTGCTGTGTGTGTATAAAAAGTAGCAGCAGCAGCAACCCAGACTGACAACTCGTTGGCTCATTTGGATCACGCGTGCGCCTGGAGGCGGACGCTCCCCAGGGCTTTACGGTATTGTGCAGGAGGAAGGGGAGCAAGTAAAATACGACTAAGTTGTCAGACAACATCGCGGTAATTTATAAATGTTTTTTAAATCAGTTGGATCCAGATTCACTTTGAGAGTCATACTATGATGACTTCAACCTTGATATTATAGCGTGGATGTATATCTGGGGGCGAGAATAAATCCGTCTTCAAACCTGTGTAGGCCTACTGTGAAATTACCGCATCGAACGTGACGAGGCCAGAGTTGGTGGGACATGTCCACACCATGTCATAATTGGTGGGGACATGTCCGGACTATGTCAGAGTTGGTGGGACATGTCCACACCATGTCATAATTGGTGGGGACATGTCCGGACTATGTCAGAGTTGGTGGGACATGTCCACACCATGTCATAATTGGTGGGGACATGTCCGGACTATGTCAGAGTTGGTGGGACATATCAACACCATGTTATAATTGGTGGGGACATGTCCGGACTATGTCAGAGTTGGTGGGACATGTCAACACCATGTCCCAGAGTTGGTGGCAGTGGTATGTCCACACACATAATCATGTGGTGGGGACTTGTCGGGACTTATGTTAGTGATTGGTGGGACATGTCGAAAACGCGTGAGTCAAGATGTGATGCGGGACATGTAAAGAAACCATGTCGCAGGTATTGGTGAGGTTGTCAAAGTCAGGTTAGTGTGGACATGTCCAGCAGCTCTGACCTGGTGTGGACATTAGTGTCACAACTGCACCTGTGGCTGCCCAGCAACTCTAACTAGCATATGTCCAAACTCAACTCTCGATGCTTTTTCATACATGCCCCAGCCTGCTGACTGGGTGTGGAAGAGTACCCTACCTGGTTAACATGTCCCCACCAGCTCTGAGGGTGTAAGTGGACATGTCCCCACACCAGCTTCTAGACCTGGTGTGACATGCCCCCACCAACAGTTGTGTTTCTGTATTTCCTAACTTTAATTTTATTTCTCACCGACAGCGCAAATGAACAGGAACAAATATCAAATCTATTTAAGTATAATTACTTCCATCTACATATTCAGACGACTACGCAGTGATTTTTAGTGATAATTTTACCCCATACTATCCTGCTTTGGTAACCAACAACCGAAGAACGTTGTGGTTTTTACCTGCTTCCTGCCTACTTGGGGAGAGTATGACTGTTTCAGATATATGAAGCTGGGGAGGGGGGGGTGAAGGTCTATGACCACCAGGTGAGGGGTTTTCTGCAGCCAGGCTGCCAGGGGGAACCAATCCTGTTTCTCTCTGTTGTTTCTGATGCACAGACTGAGCTGTGGGAGAGGATGAAGCTGGGAGGGAAAAAAGAAAAGAAGCAGGAAGAAAAAGATGAGGAAGAGAAGGAAGGGACACACCAAAGGTAGCAGGCGGTGAGAATCAGACATGCTAGGGAGGTGTGAGGAAAAGCCCAGGCATCTTTAAATGTTTTTTTTCTTGGATTATCTTGTAATCTTATTTAGTGGATTGCCCCCTAACAATTCTTTAAAGTCGTAAAGTCATACCGTTGCATATCCGAGATTCTCGAGGTGGTGCCCGACTTTACGAGGAGTGAATAAAGAGTGAATGTGATTGGTGGGTATTATTAAGGGGCTGAGATTGTTGTGGTGGAAAGGTTTGCAATCAAGTTTGGTAAAGCCTGAATGAGCTATGAGAACAGCAACTTTTAAACCGAACCTGCACGAGGAGAAATGGGCTCGTGCGCTCTCGCACGCACCAAAGCACAATTTACACAGATATAGCAGCATGTCAAAAACGTAAACATCACAAAGCAGCCACTTTTTTTTTTAAAAAGCGCCTAGTGCCAAACCTCAAGCCTCTTTTTCTGCATTATAGGAGACTTTGACGACATAAGAGCACCAAACTCTGTCCTCCTGAGTGAGACAATCATTAGCCTGCCTCCTTTTCTCTCTCTGTCCGCCGTCATCATGGTGCATTTTTGTCACCAATTGCTATGGAGAGTGGAACGGCTGAATTAGATGTAGTTTTCTTCACTTTTTTTGCAAAAGTTGCTATAAAACTCTTTAAATTCACGGGTTTCTTCCTCCCTGCTATTGTGTCTGATTTGACCGACAGCCAAAAAAAATTGGGGGATTCGAATCTCCTGCAGGCGGGATGACATAATTATGAAAATTAAGGTGAGGGCGTCATCTGGCGCCTAACTGACTCCGCCAGATGGATTTGCTCCGCATATCCATCTGGAAGCTCCGAAGTAATTTTGGAAAGAGGCGAAAATACTACAGTTAGCTGATTGGCCTATGACGGTGTAGACGGGCAAATAAACCAATCAGATCAGAAGCATATGGCGTACTAACAAGAGCTAGGGAGCACTCAAACTCTTGCCGAAACCAGGTGGGAAGAGCAAAAACATCTTCCTCTGAGAAAAGCCTCAGAGCAGTGTTTGCTCTTCTTCAGTATGTAATTCAGGGTAAAACTTGCTCGATATACGCTACTTTGTACTAGTTTCATTGGCTGAAACGCCATGTTCTTTAGACTGAACTGTCGCTTCTTGTTCGTACACCTCAGCCGCGCCTCAAAACCCAGCGCTGATTGGGCGTTAAGTTTTGGTGGCTCAAATTTTCTTTAACGGAGAGTCTCCAGACTGATTAGCGAGTGAAATCTTGGCGGCTTCGCGAGATCAAGGACGTCTTACGAGCTATCACAAAGCCTTCTGGCAAATCCACCAGCAGGTGCATCGTTCCGGCAGATCTGGTACCAATCTGTACTTTAGGCATTGATGCTAAAAATGGCGCCGATTGGAAGATAAAAGCAGTATTGTGTAGCATTAGCTAGATTAGCTAATGCTAACCTAGCTAAGATGAATCATACTTGCCAAGTCCACGAATGCTAATAATAACTTTTGTTAGAACGGTCTGTTTGCCAGGTCTTCCACGGTGCTTGTCACTACCCGATCTGTCCTGGAAGCACGACCTGTGCTCCGCATGCGTGAACAGAATACCTTCCAGGTAGGTAATACTTCATTTTTCTTCCTTTTTTATTCTTTTGTGGGGGGTTCCTTTTGAATATTTTTGTATTTGCG
>JAGKQL010000069.1:5536123-5553783 GCA_018398635.1 Cyprinodon brontotheroides | reverse complement strand
TGGGTGAGTTTGACAGATTCTTTTAATGGTTTCGATGCACCGCGACACAGGACCAGAAATCATTAAATGCACACTGAAATATTTATATATATATATTTTTTAAATAAAATGAAATCGACACCTTCAGTAATGTTTCCTTCTCTCAACTATTCACTTATTTATTAATAATCCTCAACAGGCTTGTTCTTCTATTACACAATCTTTTCCCTATTTAATAACAGTATTTATTAAACTTCCGTGATCCTCCATAATCTTACGTGTCTTATGAGATATATATGTTTGATTTGCCTTTTTTCTGTCAATATACCCTGCAGTATATTTCAGCTCATGATTTTCTCCAATGAGAAATAAACCAAACTCTACAGGAGCGACATCATCCACTGAATAAGAATTACATTAACGTTTCAACAGTGAATGACTTTCTATCTCCTCTACTTTCTATTTTCTGACGTTAGACCCAATGTCAATGTCTTCCAGTCAGTCTGAGATAGCCAGACTAATGTTAGTCTGCAGACTAAACTATAGGATCATAGGACTATAGATGGATTTTGCCCAGCTAAGTTCATCCACTGACTGGGGAAATTACCTGGAACGTCTTCCTGCAGGCAGAAAACTGCTGGTTTTAGCAGCCAGATGCTGCAGGGAGGCATTTTACAGCATGTCTTTGGAGCAGGGAGTACCAATATGGCGGACGGTGGCTTCACTTTTTCTTGGCCAATCAGCAATCCAGGGAATAGAGGTCAGTGGTGGGGGCAGGTGGGCCCTCCTCAGGAAGTACTGCATTCTCATTTTCTTAACATTACTTTATTCTCGTATTAAAATAAAAATATCCTGGCCATAATACTTTATACTTCATTAGTCATCAGATGGTGGCGCTGTTTCCTCATCAGAACCCAGCCATAAATATTAGATCCTACTAAATGGGAAGAAAAATGGCTGCTATCAACCTTTTGTTTTACAAAAGGTCATTTTCCTCCATGAAATTGCCGACGATGCATTAATGGAAGAATTTGGATTAAAACATTCGTTCAAATCTGAAATGCAGAAACCAGTTTGTGTTAAAAAGGAGAAACCTTTATTTTTTTTAAAGACCATTAAAATAAATACTTTACAGAATCCAATGTAGAAAACTCGATACACCGTCTCAAAAAGGTTAACATCCCGTAATGAAATTTGAAGCGATGGAGGGAGGGGGGGTAATAAAGGAAAAACATGGCCAGCACTTTTTAAATGAAGCTTATTGAGAATGCTTGTGACACAGATGGCCTTTTTTCTCCAATTTTCTGTCATTTGGTCCTTTCATGCCTTTTAACACCCCACCCACCCCGAGATGGGAGGAAACCAAAAAAAAAAAAAAAAGTGAATCGGAAAGCACGGATCCGAGGCCAGCCTTTCACTACTAAACCCTTCCGTCTCCAGATAAAGCGTTCCTGAACGCAGCCCGCATTATTCCACTGCTATGACCGCCGTCCTAAATGCTGCATATTTACACTTAAGGCTGGATAAATACTGCCCCCCCAAAAACAACTTCATTCCCTAACAACCCCCGCAGCGCGCTGGTAGTCACACTCCTGATCGCTGCAGTTCAAGTAACAGATTTCAGAGCAAACACCATTGAAATAAAGATTGCTTTTATCAATGTTTTACAGATGCAGGCAGTTCTGAACCGAAGGAGATGCATGAAGGTCTACGACAACTACGGTGAACAGATGACAGTTCAGCAAGCTATCCTTCCACTTAGGCAAAAAACACTTTCAATATTTGGATACAGAGCATAGTCAGTGAAATTCGCTGAAGTTTAAAATTTCTTTCCCCCGATCACATAGCAAAAAAAAAAAAAAAAAGAAAAAAACAGGACTTCACTTCTAAAATAAGCAGGTTGGGGTGGATGTTAGGGCATGTAGAAGTTAGATGAGGTCAGCCACGTTCATCGGCATCTCTTCCACGGTGGTGTTGTAGAATGTTTCGATGTCCCTCAGGGTTCGCTTGTCGTCCTCCGTCACCATGTTGATGGCTACTCCTTTTCTGCCGAAGCGACCGCCGCGTCCGATCCTGAACGGAAATGAAACCGTTAGCCGTTACCGTCAGCAAAGAACGCAGCAGGTAGAGCTTCTATTCATTTCAGCTCTGCAGGAGGAGGTCAGTCTCTTCATTTGTTCAAGTAAACGCCCAAATATGGGAATAAAACTAGCTTCTTATAAACCCTGGGGGGAAAAAAGCGGCCGCTTATAGTCCAGAAATTACGGTAACTTTTCAATATTCTTAGATCTAATTAACGGTTACCACTTCCCTCATTTTTCCCTCTTAATGAAGATATTTAGAAGTTTTATTTAAAGCTTTTTAGGGCTAAAACTTCTCCAGAAGTTTCGGTATAGAACAATTTTTTTTTTTTTTACAATTGTACTATATATACTATACTCCTGCTTCAAAGGGTCACTGTCAGCTAAAGGCAGGTTTTAGAGTCTCTATACTCCAGTTAAAGATTAACAGATTACTAAATTAGTTCATTTTAATAATCAATATGATCGTTTCAGCTGTAATATTTCTTTTCATCTTCCAGCCAATCAGACGTCACTAATCTCCAGCAGACCAATAAAAATGCATCTTTTCTCCTGACTCCAGAAAAGTTGTGAAATTTAAGATAAAAGAAAAATATTGATAAAATGTAATTTAAACCCATTGGATGACATCATCCAGGTGTTCCTGAAGCACATTTTTGATCATTTACCTGTGAATGTAGTTTTCTCTGTTGGTGGGCAGGTCGTAGTTGATGACCAGGGACACCTGCTGGACGTCGATGCCTCTCGCCTGACGGAGGAAAAACAACGAGTTAAATCGCTGCGTCTTTCAGGGATCAGAGGGGCTGTCGCCTGCTGTTTAGTTGTGAAACAAAGACTTTGACTAGGCCACAGTGGAGAGCAGGCATGTTTCTATACCAAGGAACTTTCAGTCCTAAACCACCACTGCAGGTGGCAGGAGAGGGAACCTTGGAGCGAACCAAACATGGCGTCCGGCTGAACGTACCAGCAGGTCGGTGGTAATGAGCACTCTGCTGGAACCGGAGCGGAACTCCCTCATGATCAAGTCTCTCTCTTTCTGGTCCATGTCTCCGTGCTGGAAGAACAAGTCAGAGTCAGGCACCTGGAGGTTCGCTCCCGCCGCTGGGACGGGCGGCTCTCAGAACACGGCGGCCTTTACCAGAGCGGAAACAGTGAAGTCTCTGGCGTGCATCTTCTCGGTGAGCCAGTCCACTTTCCTCCTGGTGTTGATGAAGATCACAGCTTGTGTGATGGTCAGGGTCTCGTACAAGTCGCACAGCGTGTCCAGCTTCCACTCCTGGAAACAAAGCGGCAGGTTTAGTCTGGGCGGAGCTCCTGCTGGACGAGGACAACCCTCGACAACTTGCCTCTTTCTCCACGTTGATGTAGAACTGGCGGATACCCTCCAGGGTCAGCTCCTCCTTCTTTACCAGGATTCGAATCGGTTCTCGCATGAACTTCTTTGTGACCTCCAAGACGTCGGCCGGCATGGTGGCGGACAGAAGGACGACCTGCAGGCACACGTTTCTTTAGCGATGCGGACCGGATCAGTTTTCAGGAAGCCTCTAAAGAACAGAAGCTCACCTGGATGTTGCTCGACAGCTTCTGGAAGATCTAAGCCAATTTGGTCCTTGAAT
Organism: Cyprinodon brontotheroides; assembly: GCA_018398635.1. NCBI lineage: Eukaryota > Metazoa > Chordata > Actinopteri > Cyprinodontiformes > Cyprinodontidae > Cyprinodon > Cyprinodon brontotheroides. The sequence continues at coordinate 5,550,107 of JAGKQL010000069.1, read as the reverse complement.
CCTGCGGCTCAGCATCTGTTACGGCCTGGGTCAGCACAAACATTTTAATGCTTTTGGGTAAAAAAATAAACCAGATGACCTGAATGAGTTTAAACCCAGAGCCGTGGAATACATAAACCATCTAAAAATGTCCTGTAGTTAGAGAACTTTTCCATAAAATCATTAAATTATCTTTAAGTCCACCATTAAATCAGATTTGATCCATCTCTAACTTGTAAACAGGTGGTTCTGGTTCCTCCCAGAGGAAAGTAGCGTTCAGATAACGGCTGTAATCAGAAACATGGGAGTCTGATCATATCTCCGTTCTTCTGACGCAGGGACAGCGCCGGCTAGCAGAACGCCAACCAGAGCAGCTCGGCGTCAGAGGTTGACGGAGTCAGTTGACACGCATGGATTTCATCATTATACAGCAGCTCCTGACGTGGAAACAAACTTTTCTGGCCCAGCAGTAAGGAGTCCGTTACTCACAGAGGTTTTTGCGAGTCAGCATGTCAAAGACGCGGCCGGGGGTTCCCACCACGATGTGAGGGGCTTCCGCCTGCAGCTTCTGGACCTCGCTGCGGATGTTGGTTCCTCCGATGCAGGCGTAGCAGCTGGCTCCCATGTAGTCGCCCAGAGCCAGAACCACCTTCTGGATCTGGACAAAGAAAAGCAAAATCCAGCCTCACTTCTGCACCGACGTTCAGCCACACCAGAAACAACCACAGCTCCTCCCTACTCACCAGGAATCAGTTACTAATTTAATACTCTTAGAAATAATTTTAATGCCATCGCCGAGCACCCATGACTCCCATATAAACACGACAAAACCCTTGGTCATCTCTGCCGCAGACAGACAGCAGCCTTGGACCAAATTTGTTTTTTTCTAGAAACTTGTTGAAATTTCCTCCATCCTCTAGCTTCGTCTCCGCCTCCAGCTTCTTTTATGAACATACGATCGACCGGAAGCAGTTCCGTCGAACATATTTCGATATATCTGACGAAATAATTTACATAAACGCATTTGAGTCATTTTCAAATGCCACAGTAATCAAATTTCATTTTCATGCCAATTAAGGTTTTCATTTAAATAATGGACCAGAATTGTGTCCATAATCGTCAACATAGAGGGAGGAACTGAGACCATCAGAGAGCAAACTAGGACTGAATGATTGTCAAAACGCTAAAAGCAGTTAATTTCCTCCAATATTGTCATTTTGCCGTTTTATTCCAGTCTTTTCATGACCTTGAAAGGCTGCTTCATCAGAATCCAGCGCTGCAGGACTTTACTGTAACATTTGCACGAAAACGTCTTTACCACTTCTATAAAGCATGGATCTACGTGCTAGCTGCACTGAGCGACAGCAGGCCCACTTTAATCCCACTGCCGCCACCAAAGGTAAAAATTTAATGTCCATTTCTGGCTAAATCTATCTTAACTAAAGCATTTTTAGCGCGGCACCAGGAGAAACTAAATGAACGACCACTTAAAGGAAAGCAACAGCATTTCCCCCTCATTGTTGGCCAGGAGAGATCTCGGAGGTGATGGAACATCTTAGTATTACCCTGGAAAGTAAAGATATTTCAAGGTCTGGGAGACTGAATTCCCAACTGGCAGCTTCTTTCCTTCCTCAGCCCAATTATTGTCCAATTTATATCATTAGTTTCACTTTAGGAGTCTGGAGTTGGGGTGGTGTGTCTGGTTGGGATCATCTAGTTGCTAGTTTGTGTTTATTAACTGCCCAGATCTAGAGCAAACCAACATCCAGCTAAATGGGATCGTGTTGAGGAAGTTAGGATCCAGGTGGACCTACCTGCTGTGCCAGCTCCCTGGTAGGAGCCAGAACCAGAGCCTGGGTGGCCTTCATCTCCACATCAATCTGCTGGAGGATGGAAATGGCAAACGTGGCGGTCTTCCCAGTGCCAGACTGGGCCTGGGCGATCACGTCATAACCTACAGCAGAACGGAGACGTTACAGTCAGCGACGCTAACTCAGATTATTCACGTTCATCCCGAGGCAGGACACTCACCCTTGATACAAGGCATAATAGCCCTTTGCTGAATAGCAGATGGCTTCTCGAAACCATAGGCATAAATTCCCCTGAGCAGAGTTTCACGCAAGTTCATCTCATCGAAACTGTCCACGATCTGGTTCCAGTTGCTCTGAAGAGGAAAATATGGAAACATTTAATCACTCACAGCCTGATATCTGACCATCCATCACCTCTAACTGGTCTTACATCCAGGAAATACAAAACAAAACATGGAGGAAAAATGATTTCTGGCCCAAAGTCAACAGATTTTTATATTTTCCAACAGAACATGATCAGATGTGGAGAATGAAGACTCACCTCAATGATGCCATCGGGCTCCATGCCCTCCGGGCCATTATCCCTGAAAATAAACACAAACAACAGAATTAAAAACCCGATCAAAAAGACTTTAACACGATAAAAATAAAAACTGTTTAATATTTTGCGACTATCAGAGAACCGGTGATGAAACCAGAGCGTGTCTTCCTACAGGCCGCGTCCTGGAAGCGGAGGCCGCCTGGAGGAGCCGCCATCTTTACTGCCTGATCGATTCAAGATGGTCGCTTTCCTGTCGGGCCGAGATGAAGGGGGGGACGGTACCGGGACATACGGTACCGAGACAAGATGTCCCGATAAACACCGGCAGAGCCGCGCATTAAAAGCGGGACGTTAATAAGTTTTAAACACACAGACAATAAAAAAAGGGGGAAATGTCGTAAAAAATGAAGCTAAGCTAACAGCGGGCGGGCCTGCTAGCAGAACATTAGCTCCGTTCTGATGGATTCAGCGTCACTAAACAAAAGCGGCCCTGAAAGGCAGAACCACCGGCGGTTTACCAGATCCGAACCGGACCGGAACCAGCCGGGGAAATAACGCTACGAAGGAGAAACGGGACGGGAAGTCAGCGGACCACGAGGCCGCTGCTGCCGGCATTGTTCCCCGCCGCTCAGGGAGGGGGGGTGCGCCATGTGGACCAGAACACGGATCCGAACCCCGAGTGGGTCACGACATGATGCGGACTTCAGAAGCGGCGGTTCTGGAGGCTCCCCGGCCCAGCGGGACCTCTGGGGCCTTTTTTTCTATCGGAGCCAGCGGTTGGACTCACGTGCTGCTCACGGCGCCGGTAGCCGTTAGACCCAACCGACCAAAACCGAACACAGAAACCGGCGTCACACCAGAAATACCGACCGATAAATCTCAGATAAAAACTTTAACTCGGAAAGTTTAAGTTTTCCTCTCGGTGTTTTTCGCTCATCTGTTAATTTACGGACAGCGAGGCGAGGTTTGGGCCTAAGCGGCTAATCGATCCGCGCTGCCAAACAAAACCTTCCGTAGGAACATAAACATCTCCCTAACTGGATTTAAGCTTCTTTAACCCTCCAAAATAAGCCGTTTTGATATGAATTATTGACTGTTTCACCGACCTGTTTTCATAGTCAGCCGACATTATTCCAAAGAAAGAAAAAAACGGCAGGAATGTCTTATATACGTTGAACGTACAATGCCGCGCTCTCATTGGAGGACGTCACTGTCATTCTACTCTGATCCCGCCTTCATTGGGTCATGATTGGCCGTTGATGCAGACGGATGGAAAAAATATGGCCGACCAGGGCGGGACTTTGTAATTTCACAACCCGGCAGGGCGGGGTTTGGATTTTTTAAAGAGACAGCGCACCTATCTGGGCCTGAAGGTCGCTTTGTAGTTTTTTCCGTAGCAGACAGATGATAAATTAATGAAAATTAAGGCGTGATTCCCGGAAGTCAGTAACAATGCTGGACATAAAGCATATTTTATTGGAAACAGAGCATATATTGAAGGAAAAGAGGTTTAATTTGGAGGTTTCAAAGGCTTATTCTATTACATATCACTGTATCACTATTGGCTACATTAATTAATACATATAATAAAAAAATACCTTGGAAAAAATATATTGCTGTCCTTCCCCACCAATTAAATTCTATTCAGTTTATTTCTATAGCTCCAATTCACATCATCTCAAGGCACTTTACAGTTCACCAGATCATCCATTCATTGATTCAGTTTTTTTAAGGAAAACCAGTTGATTGCATCGACTCATTGACTCTTCAGCAATCCCTCACACTAAGCATGCTTGTAGCGACAGTGGAGAGGAAAAACTCCCTTTGAACAGGAAGAAACCTCCAGCAGAACCAGGCTCAGTGTGAGTGGCCATCTGCTGAGGCCCACTGGGGTTCAAGGAGACAGAACTCTTCGGCTGCTTCCTCCGAAGGCCAGATTCGTCGGCCGATTACGTCACAGCGCGGCGCCGAGGTCTGGTCCGATTCCAAGGCTCCTCGTAATGTGGCCCACAAATGCGTCCTTCTTTTTGCCCGATTAGAAGAAAGGTTCCGCTGTGTCCTCTCTATCGTTGGGTATCCCAGGATTCATTGTGAGACTAAGCCGGCTGCTCAGTGATCAGAGGAAAAAGGGAAATGGCGCCGAACAGTGGTCAATATTGGAAATGCAGTTTAAAGGGGAACACCGTTTTTTTAAACTAAACTGTTCGTCATTTATTCGGCGTACCAGCATTCAGAACATGGAGGCTAATCACTGTCCCCCAGACATTGATTTCTTTTATATTTGTATGTTTTAAACAAAAGTAGCGTGTGTAAATGATGAACAGTTTAGTTTGTGCCTTCTCGTCGCTGCTCATAGGAAGACGCTAGCACGGATGGCGTCCCAACGGAATACGAACGGCTCCAAATGACACCAAACTCCATATGGATGGAATAACGGAAAATAAAGGGCCCAATGTAAAAACACAGTTACCAGACTGTAACCAGTCAAAGTAACAATCTGCCTGAAATGAACAAGAAGTAGCTCTTTAATGGTTATAGAAAGTCAGATATGTATGTGTTTGGGCTTCATCTAAAATAGTTTTGGGTTTTGGCTGTAATTTAAGGACAAATTCTAATATATCTGCAGTGTGGGGACTATTAATCTGATAGGATTTTAAAATTTTTTTGCTTAATTTGTTGTTGAAGTTAAGAGGTTTTATAGATATATTTTTTATACATATGTTATTTAGATTTCTACCCCTTTTAAAGAATAGAAAAGCTATAATGTCACATGGGGTTTTCCTTATCATAGATAAATAAAAAAGGCAAAACATTAGCAAACATTCAGTGAATCAGATATAAAAAACCATTTGAGGGAAATAAAAGACAAATTATAGAACTGGGGTTCCCAAAATAGGGGCCGGCACCCCGAAGGAGGTCACGAGGTGCCAAGAATTGGTCCCAAGGTAGTTTTCAGAATCATTATGTGATCCTAGATCGATATAAAGGCCAAAATACTTTAGATTACACGTAATAGATGTAACATTTATATTCTATTAAATGATTAAAATCATAGTTTATTAATTATCAACGCAGATTTAGAAAACTTCTAGGTGTTGCAGCTTGAACATCAGGAAAGGACCCAGGGTCACCCTGGTCTGGGCGACCCAACTGTTTGTGTTCAAGCAGCGCGCCACTCCACGCGTCTCCATAAAATTATGATCAATAAATTATGAAACGGTCAATAAAAAAAAATCCCATTAATATGAATTAAATATTAAAGTTGATTTAAAATGTATTAATATAAACATTTATATTATTCCTTCACTTAATAAGTCAAAATATAGAGTGAAGTATTTTTATATATTTACAGGCAGAAATATTTGTGAACTTCTGCTGTAGAATAAAAAAGCAGAGTTGAATAAATTAGGATTTCTGAAACAAACAGGATTGAGGAAATGATCATTAGATCACAGACGGGGCAGAAAACAAAATAAAAGAAATAAAAAGATGAGAACACTGAGGAAAAGGAGACATTATAGTATAATATAGAATTAAAAAACAGCAGAGAAAATAAACAGATTTATTAAGAACTTTTGATCGAGAAAAAATACGACAGAAACGTAAACAGAAAAAATCCGTAACTGGAGTAGTTAAGAGAACTTAATAGTTTTTCTTTTTTAAACCTTTTAGTCGTTGTCCACAGTCCTCAGTGATTTTCAGGAAGTTTTATCACAATATTTCCAAATGTCCTTCAGTTGGAGGACATAAAAAAAAACAGCAGAGAAACCAAATCAAAACAAAATATGACAAAAATAAAAATCAATTCTTTGTGAAATTGATTAAAGATATAGTTAACCTTCATGGTCTTTTTCCTAAATCTCACCCAGGAAGAGGATTAGGCCACTGAAAAAAAAAAAAAAAAAAAGTTAACTGATTTTTAAAATTTTATTTCAGTTTAACAGGAGAAAAAGTCAGAATTTTGACTTTAATCTCCGAATTCTGACTTTTTTTCTCCGAATTCTGACTTGTTTCTCAGAATTCTGACTTTTTTCTCCGAATTCTGACTTTAATCCCCGAATTCTGTCTGAATTGACAATAAAAAAAGTCAGAATTCTGAATTTTTTTTTTCAGTGGCCCTAATCCTCTTCCGTATAAATCTCTTAATTTGTGCCTAAAATTTTCAAGTGTAAAGTTCAAAATGTTTTATTTCAAACAAGATGGAAGAAAAAATTTATTTTGTTGCTTTAATGTTTTTATTTTATGAGGAAAGAGGAAACATTACTTTGAATGAAACCGAATCCTCAATCAGTCACGAATAAATTATATTTGTTTTTATTTGAATAAAAAACACCAAGACTTTATTTATTTAGTTAAGCATTTAAGAATTTTTTTTTTATAATGAGTTAAAAAAAAATTTTAAGTTGTAAAAAACAACAAAAAAAAAAACAAAAAAACAATCTAGTTCATAGAAATCCCTTGATTCTTGTTTTAGGCTCACGGTTTGTATCTAATCGCTTTAAACATCCTGTTCTTTTTGTTAGACGTCTAATAGAGAAAAACTCAATTTGAATAACTTTAAAATTAAAGGTCAAACTCTTCAAGCTGCATTTAATCATAAAGGTTCCAATAATATAAATGTATTTATCAGGGAAAGATCACCAGATCTTTTCCTGTGTAATTTGTGAAACTTGAGGCTGATCTCTGCAGGGTGGGAACTAGAAATCTGACATTTGAGACGACGGTACTGCTGCCGAAGCTCCTCAGAAATGTTATTAGCATCCAGAACAGAAGCCAGAAGTTCGGCATCCATTCTTTGCCTGCATTGTGTCTCAAGCGTCATGGTTGCTAGGTGACAGAGCGTACGGCGGTGAAAGCCGGAGAAGCCTGGACCCGTTTGAATCCGCAGCCAAACTCTTCCATTTTTATTTTCACGGACCTCCAGATCCTCATTTTACTGCTCAGTCATTTTCATCTTCCTCTTATTTAATGGCAGCAGCAATTAAAAAAAAACAATCCTGAGGTAAGTTACTGCCACCAACTGGTAGGGAGTGCAACAGCTTCATTGTTTACTTGGAAATTTATGATCCACACTCTTAAAATTTGTGACTGTAAAAGAGATTTAGGTGAAGTTGTAACTTGTATTTTCTGCAAATACAAAAACCCCAATAAAAATAATCTCTAAGCCAATAGAAACAGAATGAAAATAACTCACTATATATATATAAAGTCCAAATGGGAAGCAGAGTTAAAAGTGAAACTGGCTTTCAATGTGCGAAACACAACAGTCCTGCACAAGCTCTACACCAGGGGTCACCAACGTGGGGCCCGTGGGCACCAAGGGGCCCTCAAGGACAACATGGGGGGCCCTCAGCATCTTCTGAAAACAGAACAATTCACCAGTGGACTAAATCTGAAATGTTATTTTTTACTGAAGCTCTTATTTTGAAGCATTTTATCATATCAATAAATTAGAACATTTGAGGATTCATATGGATTTCATAATAAGAATATCTAAAAGCAAATAAAAAATGAAAAGAAACAATAGAAATATGATTATTATCTATGAAGTTCAGGTGAACGCCGACTCCTCCAGTTCAAAGGTCAGTATTGGCAGCCCGTCCTATGACTCAGTGCCCATAAAGTAGCCCTCAGCCTTATAAAAGTTGGTGACCCCTGGTCTAAAGGCTGGAAGGAATTTAATACGCTACTTTAGAACACCTCAATTACAATATAATTAAGTCCATAATATGTAAAATGTTGGAGGCAATGTGGACAGATAAATGTCAGTCGTAGAAAAGTACAAACCTACTGGTATCAAGTTGTTCAGGCTATAGAAAAAAGCCTGAAAATAAAAGGATATAAGATCCCCAGGGACCCGTGAGTGAAGAGATGCACAGGAAATACATCGTTCTCACAGTGACCCTCCACACCTGAGGAGATGGATATCGATCGTAGAGGAGATCTTCACCATGGAGAAAATGAACCTAAAGATCGAGCCCAAATACTTCAAACAACTTTGGAGAAAGTGGCTTCATTACACAAACAGGAAAGGACCTTTTTTTCTTCTTGCCCTTTTCTTTTTTCAGTGTTGTTTGCAAATTTAAGTAATACAGGGATAAAAAAAAAAAAAAAGGAATCCTGAGCCTGAAATGTTTCGACACAAACAAGAAGCTCATATACATAGCCTGGTAAGCCAGACTAAATGTGAGATTAAAGGTCTAATCTAGTCTGTCCTCAATGAATAACACATCGGAAGATTGTTGATTTCAAACCATGTCTGTGCCTATTGGCCAACGCTCTGACCAATGAGAGCCTCTGACTGTGATGCAGGAAGTGCCACAGGAAGCTGGTGGGGGAGTGGAAACTAACAGCCTGTCGGTAAAACGTCGAATACGTCCTTCTTTAAAATGAACGAGCGTAGAGCCTCTTCCTGCTCACCTTTCAATGGAAACCCAAAGTCTAATCCGTCCAGAACTGATTCCAAAGCTGAATCAAACCAGAACTGTTCCATAGTTGTCGCCATCTTCCTTGTTGTGCTTTGTCATCACGCCCTCAAAACCCCGCCCACTTTGCATCCAGAATTTCAAAACATATCTCTACGTTGTGATTGGCCCGCCAGTTCTAAGGCCTGAGGCATTGATCGAGGTTAGACCACTAGCAGGCAACAATGATTTTGGCCGCTGGTGGGAGGGGCTAGTTTACTAGGCTATTGTATATATATATATATATATATATATATATATATATATATATATATATATACACACACACATACACGTGTGTGTGTGTGTGTATTTTCAAGCCATGCCAGGGGGGTGTGGGGTCATGGGATCAGAGGATGCATTAATGAAGACTAAATTTGACTTTACCAAAAACAGCCAGAAGGTGGCAGAAGTGCGTCTATATTTAGTGCGACTGGGAGGTCGTGTTCTGTGAGGAAAGAATTAAACCTAGTTTTTAACTCGCATAAACGGTCAATTATTGACGCTGGTCCATCAGATGTTGCCGTAGCTCCCTGCTAACGTGTAGTTTGTTTGACCGGACGAACAGCAGCTTGATGACCAGGGTCTAACTCATGTTAGCGTAGCACCTTTTAGCCGCTGGATGCGTAAATAAGCGTTCCTGGAGCGCAGCGTGCAGAAGGAGGCGCCTGGTTGACCTAACTTCCTGCTCCGGCTGCTAAATGGCTCTCCATCTGGCCCCGCCTCCTCCAGCAGCATTTATTTTTCAGACCTCCATCTATGGTGGTCACATCTTCCCTGGAGTTCATGACCTGCATGGTTCCCACTCCATGCCATCCGTTCTCTCTATCGTCCTTTTATTTCCATTTATTTATTTTTGACTTTTTACTCATCTCTCCGTTGAATGGAGCCATAAACGTCGCGAGGTGACTTTCCCTTCAGCACTGAACCACAAGCTAACTGGCAACTAGAGCAACAAACACGTGGAGGAGGGACACGCTTTCCTAAGACCCGCCCCCTTCTTCTTCTGATTGGCTAATACTGTTAGTTTCAGAGCGATCCTTTGCTACCATTGGCTGACAAACGCAAGACGGATTTTGATTTTCTTTTTAAAATTTATTTACCATAAATTTATTTGAGTGATTTTTTTTTTTTACCAACGGCCAATCGCTACGAGACGAATTACTTTAATTCCTGAAAATACTAAATGAAAAGTAAAAAACAACCTCTGTATTTTCACAAATTAAACATTTGATGTCACATTTATATGTTAACAAGAAACATTTACAAATCTAGGAACTTACACATATTTTTGACAGTTATATCACCCCATACTGCAGTACCCCCCCAGTTCAAATTGTCAGCTTTTATTTTCCACCAACTCTGGTTTAAATATAAATATAAATAATAATGCATTGCGAGGTTAAAAACACATTTTTTGCCACATATTTTTTATTTTTAAACGAACCAGAATTCATTTTAGAAGATATAGAAAACATCTCTGTTGCATCCACTCAGGAAAAAAAATGCAAAACCAAAAAGACAGCTATTCACAAGTTTGTCTTTTATTATAAAAAAAGAGAAGAAGAAGAAGAAGAAAGCACTGCAGCTCCATTCGGTGCTCCTGTTGTGTCGCTGCTGTGGTCCTGACCAAGATGGCTTTTATCAAACAAATACTAAACGGAACATTTGGAGCTCGCTCCAAAAAGAACAAAAAACTAATTTAAAGTTGTTGTTTGTTTTTTTTTACACCATTTGTTTAAGCAATAAGTATATCACCACATTTACTGACAGCAATAAAAACACAAAGAAGATAAATGAAAGGAAAAGGTACCCTTGGTTTTTTTGGGTTTTTTTGAATCAATCTGATCCGTTTGGACAAAGATGCAGATCAAATTTCCCACGTTTAGATGTTTGCGTTGGTTTCTTTCTACTGAAAAAAGGCAGAAAGTTTCGGGTGCCTAAGTCAGGTAAAAGTGTACTTCAAAAAAAAAAGAAAGTAAATGTACAAGAGAGCCGGTTTGTGGCAGAGTTCATCAGTTCCATCGTCTGAAATCCTGCAAAAATCACGACGACTTGACCTCTTTAAAAATATATATAACTCACCGAAACGCCACGCTGCTGCTGCGCCTACACGGATGACCACATCCGAAAGAAGCCGTGGCGTTAATGTTGGATCTGTGGGGGGGGGCTTGGCCTGTGCAGGTGGACTGAATTAAACGGAAAAACCCGACAGGTTCTGCTTTATTCACAGGCTTACAGAGACCACCTCAGATGGTCGGACACGGTTACATCAAAGCAGGACGATCTGGATTCTCTCTACGCCAACTTCCTGCCGCGGAAGGAAAAGGGAACCGGGACATGTGACCAAAACCGTCCCGCCTTTAATGAGTCTGTCGAAAAATTAAGAACTTCAAATAAAAGCGAACAGACGGAACCAGAGAGACGAACCGGACGTCAGGTGTGCTGGTAGCCGCCCGCCTGCCTCAGTCCCTGTTAACTTTGAAGGTGTTCTGTCGTCCAGCGATCCGCTGGCTCCTCCCGTCCCGCCGCGCGCTCCGGATCCGGGCGCCGTCACAGGATGAGCTTGCAGTGGCACAGTTCTTTGTACATTTGCCTCCTTAGCCGCGGCATGTCCTGCTGCCCAAAGTTAAACGGCTGTCCTAGCGCCAGACACTTGCAGTACTGTGGGAGGAGACAGGAGACGTTAGCGAGGTCAGCAGAGGACATTTCAACAGGCGGCGTCTGTTTCGCCACGACGGGTCTGATCTATAAAACCTCTTCTGTAGTTTGTGGAGTTAAAGTGGGGCCATAAATTTAATTATAATCTTCTGTTACTTTAAACAGCATTAAACACTGAAATAAAATGAGGTTTTAATGCATCCATGTTATAACACTTAATTATAAAAAAAAAAACATCTTTCCATTTTAAAATCTGCTAAAGTGTTTTGGTAGGGCGTAGAACAACAATCGCTCAGTTTGGTTTATAGGATACTTTCCTGATTCCCATATTTTCTCAAACCCCTGAACTGGATGGTTTGTTATTATTTTCTTCTTTTTTCTGTCTTAATGTTGGCAGTGGCACTTTATGCTGCCCTTCAAGGCTTTTAAACCTGGGTTTAACCGAGACTAAGCCATTCTCAAGCACATATCAAGGGAGCCTGGCTCTTGAGCCTGATCCAGATTTGCTTGTTGATTCTGTTCATGGTAGGAGAATCCTTGCTTCACAGCAGCAGGTTGAGCCGCTAAACATCCTCTAAAATGTGCAGGGTCAATCTTTTTGATAACGCCCATTTCTTCACTTTTTTTCTCACCAGTTCACCGCGAAGTTCTTCCAGCAGTCCACACTTTCTAGTTCTCTTTTTTTTCATGGTCATTCTCCTTCTTTTCCCATCGCCCTGCTTGCCAGTTGCAGGTTTGCCTGCTGTGTCTAAAAGCAGCAGCAGCAGCAACCCAGACTGACAGCTCATTGGCTCATTTGATCACGCGCAGCCTGGAGCCGGACGCCTCCCCAGGGCTTTACCACCGTATTAACAGGAGAAGAGGCGCCAGTTAAGTTAGACATAAATGTTTTAAATCAGTTTAGGTCTGGATCCGGACGCGGTCCGCTAAACCATGACCTCTGTATTCCAGCATCCAGCCGCCATGCACGTGGGCATGTGTCCCTCTTCCACTATAGCTCTGGTGAATTTCAATGGTGAAGTCCTCTGGAAATCTTCAATAATTGTTGTTGATTGCAGATGTGTCTAGTAGTTCCCATTGGATTTAGCTTGGAAAGCTGGGAGAATGGCTACGCTAGGTTACTTATATTTGGGACCAAAATGGCCGCCTCCCAGACTCCAGTGCGGATCGCCTACTAAAAAATCATCATTTTTATTTTATCCTGATTTCTATGCGTATTAGTTTTAGGTATAAATAACGATGCACTGATTATTTCTGGCTTCTCCTTCCAGCTGCAGTTAAAGGAACAGCTGCTCTTCATCTGCTGGAACTCACCTGCAGCACAAAAGCTCCACAGTCGCTGTCGTTGTTCTGACGGCCCACATTCTGGAAGAGAGAAAACAGCATTTTTCCATCATCCTGATCTCCCCCCGGCCGCTTTGCCGTCACCACGGTTACCGTTCAGCTAACACTATTTACACATGTTTTGTCTAAATACAGTCAGAACGGTTCATGCAGAACCAAAGGTTGCTTTAAACGGCGTCCCTTTGGTTCAGAAACGCCATAAAAATCTGCAGGAACCAGGAGGGAAACGCAAAGAATTTCATAAACTCAGAAATCTGTTTAAATCCAAATTAAATCAGATAATAAAAATACTTATTTTACAACAGCCGACCTAAAACCATGAAGTTATTCCTGATGTTTCATTCCATTATGCTAAATTAACTTGGAATAAATAATCAGAATTAAAACCACAATCCTTTATTAAACGGGAATAAAAGCTCTAAACACAAATAACCAAAGGCTTGTTTCAATGTTTAGCCGCTGCTAATTAGCTTCATAGCTAAAGGTTCAATCCTGACCCTATAATCTGATCTAATGTAATGGGGATTGCTTAAAAGTGGGCAATCCACCATCCCTCATTCAGCAGGACACAGATCTTACAGAGATAAATTTGGGCCATAAAAAGTTTGTACAAAATGTACAGGAAACTGAAAAAATGAAAAAAAATTATTTGAAGTTCAAGTGCCAAATTCAAACTGCTTTTCAGATTTAGGTTCTGGTTTTAGGCTGTTTCTCAATTGCCTATACCATTGAGCCGGGCCAGGGCTAACGCTAGCGCGTCTGCAGCGGCCAGGGCTACAACATTAGCTCGGCCTGCAGCAGCCAGGGCTAAGGTTAACCCGTCTGCAGAAGCCAGGGCTAACGTTAGCCCGTCTGCAGCAGCCAGGGCTAACGTCAACCCGTCTGCAGCAGCCAGGGCTAACGTTAACCCGTCTGCAGCAGCCAGGGCTAGCGTTAGCCCGTCTACAACAACCAGAGACTAGGTTAACCCGTCACCAGCAGCCAGAATGCGTCAGCCGTCTGAAGTAGCCAGGAGCTAGCGTCAGCCAGTCTGCAGCTGCCAGGGCTAACGTTAACCCGTCTGCGGCAGCCGGGGCTAGCGTCAGCCCGTCTGAAGCAGCCAGGGCTAACGTTAGCCAGTCTGCAGCTGCCAGGGCTAACGTTAGCCCGTCTGCAGCGGCCAGGGCCAACGTTAGCCCGTCTGC
>JAGKQL010000069.1:5525041-5536113 GCA_018398635.1 Cyprinodon brontotheroides | reverse complement strand
TCTGCAGCGGCCAGGGCCAACGTTAGCCCGTCTGCAGCGGCCAGGGCTAACGTTAGCCCGTCTGCAGCGGCCAGGGCTAACGTTAGCCCGTCTGCAGCAGCCCTCTCTCTGCATAGCCGTGTGTAAAGTAGCGCTGGATCTGATGGAGGTTTGATTGTTTTATTGGGCTAAATGTTCATTTGGTTTGTGTTTATCTGAATGCGTTCATTATTATTCCCGCAATAAATGAAAAAAGTAATAATTTATTCATATGCAGAGACTATTAATAACAGGAGGTGAAATGCAGCTCCAGACGAGCTTTGAATGTGGCTCCAGGCTTTCCTGGGTTCTTATCAAGAACAGACTTGGCGAGGAAACGAGTCCGTACTCGGGTTCTAGGGAATAAAGAAATGACCTTAATTTCAAACTGCTGGGCCTCAACTTGGGGGCGGAGTTTAGATGACAGCGTGTGATGATTGACAGCTGATGTACCCCAGCAAAATATTCCCAGATGCTGCATTCAGGGACAGTGGGATTTAAAACACTATTGATATACTGAAAGGAGTTTAAAACATTTTTGTTATATGAACAGTAAAAATAAAATAAAAATGTCTTTCCAGCCTCCAAAAGCTACGATTCTTGGCTCCAGAACTTTTGATCACTGATTAATAATCTGAACCGATATCATTTAATATTCCACTTTAGATCAGTCAGAAGGACTACGTTTATACATTTGAGATGATAAATTAGTTTTTAGGCGTTTGTAAAGTCTACTAACGTGAGATCAGAGGGTGAGGACGCCCCCTGCTGATAGAAGCTGGCACAAAAAAAAACATAATCACCATTTTAAAAAATCCTTTCCATCCCGTCAAAAAGTCCCGTTGGTCTTTTTTTACCGCCTCGGCTTGAAGATACTTGGAAATATGCTGGAATGAGAAAAAAAAAACAAATGATGAAATTAAAAGTTTATCAATCATCACATTTTAAACTGTGTTTGGATTAACATTCGCTTTGAGGGGAGAACTTTTTATAGCAAACATCTCTGCAAAGAGGAAGTAGTGGGAGGAGAAAAAAGAAATTAAATCTTCGTTTAAATAAACGATGCCTTTAGTAAATTATTATTTCTAAATAAACAAGCATTAATACAGAAAAATAATCCCCTTAATTAAGCCGTAGATCCTGAATATGGTTTTTGGTTCAAATTCCCTTAAATAAAATCTAATTTATGACACTAATCACAGACAGTATGGGGAGAAATTTGTTCCCAAATAGGATTATTTTACAATCTTGATAAATCTCTCGATTATATCTTCGATGAATTGATTAATAATCGGAGCCAAAGGTTCCTCAACAATTTTTTATGAAATTAAACTAGGCTAAACAAAAGCTTGAGTTCTGGATAGAGAAGATTGATGGGAAAAAAAAACATTTTTATCTTAAATGCAAAATGTTTATCTCAATATTTTTAAATCGTGGTTTAATAATAATAAGTTAGTTGCTCTGTCAGCTAAAGACATGTTTTACAGTCTCTATACTCCAGTTAATGATTACTAAATTAGTTGACGATTGTTTCAATAATCAATTTGATTGTTTCAGCCCTAAACTGAAAGCAACGATTTTTTATTTTTTAAAGAGAATTTGGAAGAACTTTTGAAATATAGAATTAAAAAAATAAACTATAAACTGTCTGCGGAAGTTAAACCAATATTTTAAATAATTTTTTTACTTATTCTAAGATTTTATTTTCCAGAGTTTAGCTTCTCAAATGTCTTTTTAGATTTTTTCTCTCCAGATTTAATCTTTAGATGTTTTCTAATCGTTTTAGTCCTTTTTTTTTTTATTTGTAATAATTTTTTTCAGGTGTCCTGTGAGCGGACCAATGGAAATGCTGTTGCTAACGTCCACACAGGGCAGACTAATTCCTATTGGTCCGTGCACAGGCCACCCAGAGGTGTAAAAGACAATATCAGTAACGCGGGATTTGGAAGGAAATCATTTAGTGAATCAGAAATACTTTAACCCCTTTCCAGGCAGATGTTGCAGATTTGCAACAGCTAAATCCCACTTAGCTAATTACTTTACATCCATATTTTAAGAGCTTTTGTGACTCAGAAGTACAACAGAAGGACTTAGTTGTGCATTTGCAACAAACAGTTTCTCTCCAGCTCAGCAGATGACACTGCTGACTCACTTTCAACATGGCTGAGTCACTGAAACAGATTTTCTAAGCACCAATTTCATGTAATTATCACTACCAATTTTCATTATTTTGAAATCAAAACTACATAAGATGAATCATGAATGTGTATAGATATGACACATGCCAATTAGTAAATTTTATCTCCTCTGGGTTTGTCACCAGAGGCATCTCGATTTCAAAGTTGTGGATTCGCAACGTGTGCCCAAACAGGTACCAATGGATGCTACATGCTTTATCTGCTAGTTAGCCTCTATTTTGAGAAACAGTTTAACAGAAACGGCCTTCTTAAGAGGTTTTGAGATGTTGGTGCAGAAAAAGTTTGAGAAAAAGTTGTCTCTAATTTTGTTAAGAGAATTTTTAGGTTTTTTTTTTGTTTTTGACATTCAAATAAAGTTAACGTTCATATCAGATTCAGTCTTCAGTGTTAATTTACCACTCCGGGCCACTGTTGCAATTCTGCAACATCCCAGAATTCATTGCTATGCGAAAGCAGTTCCTCTCAAAAAAAAAAGTCTGAATTGGTATATTACTACCCCATACCTATCATTTTCTCCAAATATCAGATTTTTCCTGCAACTACAACTTTAATTTGAGCCTGAGAGGGTTAAGTATACTCCCAGAGAGGAAATTACTTTTCCCTAGAAATTAGAAAAATAGTGTTTAACATTTTTCCATTATTAATTAGCCAATGAACCTTTTTCAGATTAAAAGTTTTTTTTTCTCCCCCTTCAATAATATTGGACCACATTTCTCCCCGTATAAAAGCAGGAGGTGAAGGCGCTCCGTGAGTCCCCTCCCACCTTGGGGCAGCGCCTGTTGAGGGTCCGCTGAGAGTCGAAGTAGGTGATGGTGCGACGGGGGATGTCGACGCTGACCAGAGACCAGTGGACCTCCAGGTGGATGGGGATCAGCAGCAGATCTTTCTGGAAGATGTCCACCTGGGAAGAAAGGAGGGGGCATCCATCCAGAGGAAAAAGGACCAAGCAGCTCTATCCATTCTAGGTCTACAAACAGAGACTGTTCACTTACATTCTTTGTCCACCGTTTAACTCCTTCATATCCTTTTGTCCTTAGCTTGTCATAAAAGAAGCTGTTGAAGAAGTGGACCTGAGGACAGCAGAGCGAAAAGTTACACCATTTCTTTCCTGATAGCGAAGCTTTAAACTTCATAGATACGAGGGAAAAGAATCTGGACCGAGTTTAACCATCATCATGGTAGCAGCAGCTAACAACCGTGTGAGGGGGATCACTCATATGGAAAGTCATTTCATTCCAAAATTAAATGCATAAATTCAGCTTTTAATGTACCGCAGGGAAGCCGCCGCTCCAACCGCCCATCTCTTACCTCCTGGAGGAGGGAAAGCACGAATTTACACCAGTGAATAAAGGAAATGTAATTATCGACATCAAGGGGCCATTTGAAAGTTGTGGTGGAAGGTTCAATGAAGTTTTTGCCGTGTACGGTTTGTTTTATTATGCTAACCAGTTAGCATCTTAGTGTTAGCAGGTTCCCAATGCACTCATTGGGACCAAGTAGCACTGCTACAACTAAAGCATCTTAGTGCAAGTTACAGGTTCCCAATGGGAAATTCCATTGGGACCAGAAAGTACCTGCTGCTGTAATCCAGAGACATCTTAGCAGCAGGCCCTCAAATGGGAAATTCCATTGGGACCAAGTGTAGCACTAAGTATCTGTCTGCAGACGTAAAATAAATGTGATCGGCCACACGAATGCATGAAAACGCTTGCAAAATGTATGCCAGGCCCTGTATGGCGCCGTGGTGCCAAAGCAAAAACAAGCGACGAAATGTTGGGCATGCGCATCTAATATTTATACATGGTTGCCCCCATGGTCCCATTTTCGCGGTTCAGTCAAATTCAGGTGCTGAACTATGTGGTCGATATTGCTCTGTTCTTCCTGAGATATTCCAGAAGAAGAAGACTCTGGCCAAAGCCCGACAGCAGGGTGAGTAGTATGAGCAGCAACCATTCAACACAGCACGGGCGCCATTGTTGTTGTGTAAGAAAAATGCGGTTAGAGTTTAAAGATGGAAACGCGAACGTTTCAAAAATCTTCCCACTCTGAAGGCTGAATAAAAAAAGATCGCTTACAAACCCCCAACAATGGCGCCGTATGGATGAGAGGCTGGTTTGGTGAAAAATTTGTGAATTTAGGCCAGGGTTTGACTTCGTGTGGACGGGGCCTTAAAAACAATCATCGTCAGTCTGGAAGGAAAGTCCTGCCTTCTAAGACTGAGCTCTGCCATTTAAGAAGGAGACACTAAAAGTCTCAACTTATTTTTATTCTTTTATTAAGATCTGAGGGCAGAGGAGGACAGATGGAACGTCTTAATTTTCGTAGAGATTTTAGACCAAGAAAACAGATATTCTATTTGTAGAAAATGAACGGTTGTTGCCACAAATTTAAAAGTAGGGTAGCTTAATATGGCTAACTGACTGAGCTAGAAGAGGCTAACCAGTTAGCTACTGAATGCAGCTAGCCATAGCTCTACACAGCTCTCCTCCTTTATATCATGGTCTAACACAGGGGTCTTTAACGTTTTCCAGGCCAAGGACCCCCTAACTGATGACAAGATGGAGCGGGGGCCCCCGAGTCATATAAAGGGTATGAAGTAGTGTTCTATCAAACTGCTCCTATAGTCACTCTATTCCAGATGGAGTAATGTAACTAAAGTAATCCCTCCCTGGGATTATTAAAGTATTTCTGATTCCTGGTTGATGGGACAGGTGTTGTAGGAATGAAACGGTGCCCAGCTTGAAAGAGAGAGCTCCTGTGTGTCTCTGAATGTGAGCATTGATGACTGAAAAGACATCTTCTGCCTCCATTTATCTGTTTACTACAGTCTGTTGGATTCATGTTAATGTGGATTTAAAGATATTTCAATTGGTTGAAAATTAGACTTTTTTAATATTCCTTCCTGCAATTATTACCACTAAAACTCTGGCGACCCCCATGCAGTACCTCCATGGACCCCCCCGGGGTCGTGAACCTGCAGTGAAACAGTTACTCTGTTCACCAGAAACGGATTTTATTCTGTTCAGGTAAAACTTCATCTGTCATTAGTCGCACTAACGCTAAAGAAGCTCCCAGACAGAGGCTGCGTGATGTTATTGTCGTTGTCTGGGCAACCGCAATGTTTTACGTCATGTGGCAACGTTCAGCCAATCGTAGCGTAACGTCACTGGCAGGAAGCAGATCTGGTAGCGGCAGCAGTTTATCGGGATTCTTTTCGGCCGTTGATGCTCCAGTTTATACAAAAGAGCGAAAAATAGCTAAAAAAAAAATCTGCAGCAGCAAACGAGCGTAGGAGTGCTTACTCGTGCTTCGGCTTAGTGGAGAACCGCTAGCCAAACATACGCCAAAGCGTATGAGCTAACGTAAATAATATAGTGGCATCATTGACAACAACAAGTAGCCAATCCATTATCGACAGTAGCCAAGAGGATTGGCTAATGTTTGTAGGCACTAAGAGGTAAGTGCAAGAACGCCATCCATCAATTAATTCATTTTAGATGAACCTGGACATTTAATTTCTGAGAAAATCCTCTTTAATAAGTTAATGTCAAATAAATAAATGTCCCTTTGCAGCAAAAGAAAGAATATATTTAAATAAAATACAATCTGAGCCAATTTAATTTCAGATTTATTTATCTCAAGGTTCTCTTATTTTCTTTTTTTTTATAACAGTTTTATTGAGACTTATTTGTTAAAGTTCCTTTACGTATATCTGGAACTAATAAAACACCCTAAAGTAAAAAAATAAAAGTCCTTAAAATACATAAAACAAAAATAAACAAAAAAAAAATCAAAAATTAGGAAACAAATTCATGTTTAGAAATATAAATGACGTTTAGAGTAATAAATCTTTAAATGCAAAAAATTATCCTGAAGTAAATAAAATAAATGACAAACTAAAATGTCTATTTTAAAAATATATTCAGCTTAACTTTAGTAAGGACATTTATTTATCGGAAGGATGTTTTATTATTTAATCAAATCTGCAGAATTTTGTTTTTTTCCATAGTTTCAGTTTTCGTGTAGAAAATATTTAGCTGAATTGGAAACAAAACGCAGTCAAAATTCTTTTAAACACCACCTGTGAATTTAACATGTTTCTGTTGTCGTCATGCAGGCGGTAAAAGCAGATTAACGTTTTAACTTCTGCTAAACCTTCACTCTGATCTCCAAACATGAGCTGAAAACGCAGGCAGTCGAGTTTCTCCTGAACGCGCCGCTCAATAGGAGGAACACTTAGGAAGCTCTACTTCTTCCGCTTTTGGTGTGAACGCACCGTAAGACGTCCCAGTAAATGGAAAACCGGAGCCTGAGCTCAGGCGGCACGCGGAAAGGAGAGAAGAGGAGGAAAGCTGCTCCATGGCTCCTACCTTGTCTGGAACGGAATCCATGACCAGATCTCCGTACATGTTCATAATCTACACAGAAACACAGCAGGAAGAGAAAACAGGAGATTAACTCAGCAATCCTGAGTAATAAAAACACAAAGAAAGATAAACACATGAAAACTGAAAACAAAACAAAACTCTCTACAAAGAAAACTAATAGTTGATGGATAATTTAAACAAAGGATCTATCTCTATAGTTCTGCTGCTATAGCTTAGGACTGCCGGAGGAGTACATAGGGACCTCTTTTTCATCATTCTGTTTCATATTCTATCTCTATTCTTCCCACTCTGCAGAATCTGGTTAGTTCAATCTCTAACGCTCTGCTCTCTGCTTTTTCCTCATAGTAGCTTCATCTGGTCTGTTCCTGTTTGGCTGTGACTCCATCCTGAGAGAAATATCAGCCGTGCTGCTGCCATCAACACCTTTGTTTCTAGATGTTGGAGGTTTACCTGTTTTCCAGTGTAGTCCTGTTTCTCTGACTGTGACTAACTGGATGTGCTCTCTCTTCATCCTCTGACATGGGAGCTGGCCTCGAGAGCTCGTCTGCCTGGCTGTGTTTCCTGGACGGGCCGCCTGTGGAGCTGGTTGACAGTTGCCTTTTTGTATCTATGCTTCTTTCTATGTCTGCTTCTGTCTCCTTGAACCACTGAGCCTCCGGTGGCCGCCACACACCGAGCCTGGTTCTTCTGCTGGAGGTTTCTTCCCTGTTCAAAGTGAGTTTTTCCTCTCCACCGTCGCCAAGTGCTACGCTTTAGTGTGAGGGATTGCCGAAGAGGTACAATGCAGCTGAGTCGATGCAATCAGCTGGTTTTCCTTTAAAGATACAGAAAAACTGAATAGAATTGAGGCAGAGAGGGCTGATTCTAAGAGAGATCTGGGAAGTTTTTTTTCTAAGTTTGTTTTAGTTTTTCATACAGATGGAGATGAGCTGTTATCTGTCGTCCTAAACTCCTGTAATTATTCTTTTTCTTTTCTCGTCAGTCCCATGAAATTTCTGAAACTAAAATAGACCTGGGCTTTATCTCAGTCGGAGCCAAATCGTGTCTGGTATGATCATCCCCACTGACTTTCAGTGAACGCTGAACGCCACAAACTCATCTGACACGATTTTCTGTCGGGTTGGATGCAAAAATAGGTTTGGGTGTGTTCAAGGCTTTAGTGTTATGTTACTACCATCCACCAGAGGGCACCACTGCTCATTACTAAGTGAAAACTCCCTGTTATTTGCAATAGAAGGAATCCCAGACCAGAGCCATGCTAGAGCAAAATCAGAATGGATTATTCCCACTGTCTAATGGATAAACAGTACAACAAGTGTAGCCGTTAGCCTGAAGTCAAACACGTGTAGCCGTTAGCCTGAAGCCAAACACGTGTAGCTGTTAGCCTGAAGCCAAACACGTGTAGCCGTTAGCCTGAAGCCAAACACGTGTAGCTGTTAGCCTGAAGCCAAACACGTGTAGCCGTTAGCCTGAAGCCAAACACGTGTAGCCGTTAGCCTGAAGCCAAACGTGGAAGTCAAACGTGTGTAGCTGTTAGCCCGAAGTCAAACGTGTGTAGCCGTTAGCCTGAAGTCAAACGTGTGTAGCCGTTAGCCTGAAGTCAAACGTGTGTAGCCGTTAGCCTGAAGCCAAACGTGGAAGTCAAACGTGTGTAGCTGTTAGCCCGAAGTCAAACGTGTGTAGCCGTTAGCCTGAAGTCAAACGTGTGTAGCCGTTAGCCTGAAGTCAAACGTGTGTAGCCGTTAGCCTGAAGTCAAACGTGTGTAGCTGTTAGCCCGAAGTCAAACGTGTGTAGCCGTTAGCCTGAAGTCAAACGTGTGTAGCCGTTAGCCTGAAGTCAAACGTGTGTAGCCGTTAGCCTGAAGTCAAACGTGTGTAGCCGTTAGCATGAAGCCAAACGTGTGTAGCCGTTAGCATGAAGCTAAACGTGTAGCTGTTAGCCTAAAGTCAAACATGTGTAGCCGTTAGCCTGTTAGCCTTAGGTAACAGCCTGTAACTCTAATGGAGTGTAAAACATGACATCAGTGCTGCGTTCTTTTCAGCTGATCAATGGCTTAGATGGAAACATCAAAGTCAACCTAAAACTTTTTCTCCATGTATTTCCTGACTTGATGACTTTGTCCAACAGGAAGTTAGCTTCCAGCGGTGCGCGGCGGAGTCCTACCTGGTCATTGAGCCAGTTCTGCCCATACAACGTGCCCAGGTCATCCATGGTCAGAACATGGCGCTTGTAGTTGACCCTGAAGGTTTTGGCCACGGCTGATCCGGATGAACGCTGGAAGGACTGGATCTGGTGTTGGACCATTGCTTTCCTTCAGAAGAACCACAGGAAACAGAAAGTGGCTGTTTAGGACGACACGCCTGCCAAAGTTAGGGACATCCTGTAAACGTTTCTCCTGGTTTTAAACATGTCTGAGTTCAGCTTTAACCCCATCCAGACCAAGCAGAGTGAACAGACTGGATGTGGTAGAGATCAGCTGGTTTCCACTCTGGAGAGTCATCAGAGCTCATCAAAGCAGCTCAGGTCTGGATGAAAACAAAGTAAAACTAATTAAATCAGTCTGACTATAATTTTTCTTCCCAATTCATCAAGTTTAAATGTTATAAGGACCATTACGCGAGAGGAGCTCCAGTTTTATAAAAACAGGTTTATAATGTGATTTTATTTTGTATTTATTTCAATTCCTTATTAACTTCCACACCTATGAATTAAAAGCGCCAAATTAGACCATCAAATTAAATATTTTTTGATTTTATAATCAGTTATTGTACGTTTCACATCAATACCAACTGACCGATAAGGGAACTCATGGTAAGACAAAATGGAAACCCAGAACTGTATAGAAGAAAAGCGTTCTTATTGAAATCCGCCTTTTTGGACGCCGAATATTTGGTAACAAATTCGCCTTCAGGAAATGAGCTAATTTCATTGGCTGGAAGCTGCTCCACTGCATCCAGAGCAGATTGCTTTGGCTTGAGTTCAACAAAAGGTCAAAACTTTTGCAGGCACAGTTTTTTGCAAGGATATTTTTCTGCAGTTGAATTTTTTGCAGCTGAATTTTTAATTGCAGGGGAATTTTTTTGTTTTTATGGCACTCGTGGCTCGTTTTTACGACAGTAGGCTGACAGGAAAGGAGGTATGAGAGAGAGGGAGAGACATGCGGGACAGGACCACCGGCTGGATTCAAATCTGAGTCGTTCACAGCTGAATTTTTTGAAGCTGAATTTTTACCAGATAAAAATGTGTAAGAAATTCGAGGTGTAAAATTAATTCA
This sequence comes from Cyprinodon brontotheroides, assembly GCA_018398635.1. Lineage (NCBI taxonomy): Eukaryota > Metazoa > Chordata > Actinopteri > Cyprinodontiformes > Cyprinodontidae > Cyprinodon > Cyprinodon brontotheroides. The sequence continues at coordinate 5,526,234 of JAGKQL010000069.1, read as the reverse complement.
GTGATTAAAATTCAGTGTACAAAAAAAAATGAGACTATTTTGCTTCCATAGAACTCAAACCTTTAAGTGACTTTGATGATTCTCTGAATTTATTGCAAAAATGTTATCCAATTCCTCCTTTTTTAAAATTGCGTTTTCCTGATCATTCTCTTCTCTTCTAGTCCAAAGCTCCCACTGACCAATAGAAACGCTGCTAACGTCACGCAGACCAATAGAAATATGTCTTCACTCTAGGGCTGCAACTAACGATTATTTTAAAAAATCGATGAATCGGCCGGTTATTTTTTCAATTAATCGATGAATCGGACAAAAATATTTTTATATTAACCTCTTTATTCCAAAATAAACATTTTAGACAGAACAAACAAGCACACAAGTACAGGTTGCTCATTAACTGTACTGGTGCAATATGAAAAATAAATGTTTGTGTTAAAACTACGCAAAACTTACATGAGAAATGTAGCTGTACATCCACAGAATATAGGCTACTTTGTTTCATAAAGCGCAAAAAAAGACATTTTTGTTTTTAAAAGCCCCTAAGGGGTTCAAACAATAGGCCCCCCATTTCAACAAATGAGTTTTTTTAGACTAGAAGAGTTCTGCCTTTTAAGACAGGAAAGTATAGCAGTTAAAGTTGCTACTTGAGAAAATACTGAACCATAGAGATAAAAATAGCCCCTGTGATTCAAATTATAAATTGTATTTGGAATAAAATGATGAGAGAACTAGGGGTGCTAAAAAACACATCCTCCAAAGACAGATATTTACATGGCGGAATGTGGCAGATAATTAATTGACATATTACTGATCTTGCTGGATTTTATTTACTGCTTTACTTCCATAAATTGCAGGATCTTCTTTACTTTATCTTTGCCAGAAGATTTAAACTTTAAAAAGCCTTGCCCCTCATAATTCTGCAAGTTAATTTATTTATAAAGTAAATATAAACGCTGCTTCCTAAGCTAATTCAAATGAAATTAAAAGTAAAATAAGTAGCCAACCTTATCACTGTTCTGTAACCTACTAACACGGTAAGGAAAGCATCAGGATGAGTTACCTGGAGAAACTAACGCGTACATTTCCCCACTTTAAAACCAAACAAACATGGTGGTTCAGTGCCATGTTCATTGTTTTGGACAAAGTTGTGTTATGCCAATATGCCATGATCATACTTTTTTGGACATTGGGAAGCA
>JAGKQL010000069.1:5506754-5525031 GCA_018398635.1 Cyprinodon brontotheroides | reverse complement strand
AAATTCCCAGCGGGCTGGGAATAGAATTTAACTATAGAATCACAACAGTTGCATGTTACGCACTTTTTTCACTTTACAAAAGCGCAGGCTATTTTTTAATTATTGTGATCAATTTATGCCGTCGATCCCGGCGCATGCGCCGGCTTCATTTGCAGTCTGACGCTGAGGGTAAACATCCTGCGCGCTCTGACTGCAGCGCTGAGAGGGACTCCTGTGGGAGAGCTGGGGTTGGGATGGGGAGGCGCCACGGGCAATGACGACGCGCGGATGACGATTAATCGCTAGCGACACAACTAATCGCGATGATGAAATTCGCTGCCAACGCTAAAAGTCATTTTATCTATTTTATCGACTACACAGCCAGAGCCCTACTTCACTCCAGAGGAAAGCCCCGCCCCCAGAAGTGAAGAGAAAGTGATCTGGAAAACACGATTTGAAAATAACAGAAATCGTAAAAACTCGAACAGACAAAGAGAAAATTTTGAAGAAAAAAAAAAAGGAAGGTTTACCCCTAAAACAAATTTTCAATTTTCCCTTTAAAAATGTTTCAAAATGTGATTTCTGGATCGACTCTTTTGCAAATTGCCTTTTAGAACATTTTTTTGCAACAATAATTCAACAAAAGTCCCTCCATAGATCCTATATGTCAGTCTTTCAGGTTAATCGGATCCTAGCTGTAAACGTTTTAGTAAATAACGGAACCCATAGAAGTTATTTGTTTATCGAGGTCAAACAGCTTTAAATCAATGGTCCTTCATGGGCTGATGCTCTCCGATCTAGAAAAGGCGTTTCTAGGTGAGCAGCATCTCTGACCTGTGCGGATGAGAGAAATTCTCGTGGAAGGCGTCTTGGAGCTTCGCCGCGATGTCATCAACGTGGACGGGAATCAAGCTGCCGTACTGCTGCAGAGACTCTTCCAGAAGGCCTGATGGGAGGAGCAAACGTTGGGTTTCTCTACTTCAATCCATGCAGGTCAAACACACACAGTCCCGTATAGTTATATAGGATTACACGGCATCTCAGAGACTCTGTCATTCTTTTCATTCAAAAAATGCAAAAAAAATGGCTTGTAGAGCCAAATTTGTGGGCACTAAGGTTTTCTGTGTGTATTTAAATAATTTTATAATTACTTTTTAATAATTTTACATGAATTGTATTTCTTAACCATAATGTTTTTATGTAATTGGTATTGTAATTTTATCTTGTGTTTATTTTTAAGGTTGCCTTTTTTATATCTGGCTGGGGGACTAGCGATGAAAATTAGCACTCCTTAGCTAACTCGGGTATATTTACATTGTTTTAATGTTGATTAATGTAAACTGTCCCCTTTCAAATTAACAATAAATGAAAAAAAAATGTATAATTTAGTGACTGAAAAGGGCAATAAAGAAATGAAACTGAATGAAAAATGATTCCTGCTTTCCTTATGAGTCTGTGCCGCCACAGAAGCTCGTTAACTGAGAATAAATTAACCAACGCAGCTTTTTTTAAGGTGGATTATCCTGACATCAGTCCAGCCGACCCCTGATATCTGCTGCCAATATTTTTAGGCCCAGTCAGTGGGGGAGGGGCGGCCTAGTGGTTAGGGCATAGAGCTGGGAATCCTGAGGGTCTGAGTTCAACCCCCACTCCCACAGACTGACACTCTGGGTCTCTGAGCAAGACCCTTAACCCCACACTGCTCCCTGGGAGCCGCACAATGGCAGCCCACTGCTACCCAGGGGGAGGGGTTAAATGCAGAGGGTTCATTTCTCCAATGTGAGATCAATTAAGTTCAATTAAAATGAATTTAAATACAGTGCACCCACCATTTTTTTTTTTTACAACAGCCACCTGCCTGGCACCGCACAGAAACATGCCTCACTGGTTAGGTGTTTCATTTTATTGTTTAAATCTATTTATTAGTGATGGGTCCATTAACCTAATGTGTGGGTGCAACGCATGGAGCCCATAGATCAAAACGCTGCATCGGTGCGCGAAGTCGTTTCCAGAAAGTCATGTGACCGATACAGGAGTTGTTTCTAACTGACTGACTCACTAAACTGTTTTTAAAAACATCTCTTACAACATGATGCATCTGCAAAAAACAAATTTTCATATTTTGCGGTTTATCTTTAAAATGATCCAGAATTTTCGAGAGCCTTAAAGGAATAGTACGGAAAAGGATTAGGGCCAGTGAAAGAAAAAAAAAAGTTTTATTTTATATAGCTTTATTAAGGCACGATGAGGAATCCACTGTAGATAAATTGGATGCATGGAGAGCTGATATTCGAGAAGAGATAAAAGTATTGGACTGGAATACTGCATGTGTAAAAGCCCAAAAGCAATCAATCAATACAAGCATGAAACTCCTTCAGTACAAGTGGTTGATGAGAACTTACATAACTCCAGTCAAACTGAACCGCTGGGATCCTAACATCCCAGATATCTGCTGTAAATGTTTGGTTGGAAGGGGTACTCTCTTTCACTGTGTATGGGAGTGTCCAAAGTTACAACAATATTGGAACGTGGTTACGAAAACTTTGTCAGAGATCGTTGGAGTGAATGTACCTGCTGAGGCCAAAATGTGTGTTTTGGGTATTTATTCAGAGAACTGTGCTTTTAATTCCAGACAGTTAAAATTGATTGACTTTGGACTCCTGCAGGCCAGGAGATTAATATCTCTATACTGGAAAAAAATAGATATACCATCAAAGCACATGTGGGTGAAGGAGATGTCATCCTGTATGGCTCTGGAGCGACTCACTTATATTGTCAGAGGAAAAGGAGCAAAATTTGAAAAGACGTGGTCACCGTTGACCGAGTTTCTGAAACGTTACAAAGGACATTAAGAGAACTGTGCAGAGATTGCTGGGTTTATTTTTTTTTATTTTTTATTTATTTATTTTATTTTTTTTTCCTTTTCTCATTGTTCATTATTGTTTATTTGTGTTTGTTGGCTTTGGGGACCAAGTTATTTTTTTAAGAATCTGTGTTAAGTGTATCACTGTCACTTGCTTTTTTCTTTTGTTATAAAATTCAATAAAAAATATTTCTTAAAAAAAAAAACTGATTTTTAATTTTTATTTCAGTTTAACATGGGGAAAAAGTCAGAATTCTGACTCTAGCTAATATGTTTGTTAGCTTGACAGAACTCCGAGATTAAAGTCTGAACTCCGCAATTAAAGTCATGAACTCCGAAAAAAAGTCACAAACTCCGAGAAAAAAAGTCTGAACTCCGAGAAAAAAAGTCTGAACTCCGAGAAAAAAAGTCTGAACTCCGAGAAAAAAAGTCTGAACTCCGAGAAAAAGTCACGAACTCCTCGAAAAAAAAAGTCCGAGAAAAAAAGTCTGAACTCCGAGAAAAAAAGTCCTGAACTCCGAGAAAAAAAGTCTGAACTCCGAGAAAAAAAGTCTGAAATCCGAGAAAAAGTCTGAACTCCGTTGATTAAAGTCTGAACTCGAGATTAAAGTCTGAAATCCGAAAAAAGTCTGAAATCCGAAGATTAAAGTCTGAAAACCGAGAAAAAAGTCTGAAATCCGAGAAAAAAAAAAAGTCTGAAATCGAGGTGAAAAGTCACGAACTCCGAGATTAAAGTCTGAACTCCGAGATAAAGCGTCCGAACCCTCGGTGATTAAAGTCTGAAACTGAGATTAAAGTCTGGAACCTGGTGATTAAAGTCTGAACTCCGGTGATTAAAGTCTGAAATCCGAGATTAAAAGTCAGAATACTGAGAAAAAAAAGTCTGAATTCTCGAAAAAAAGTCTGAAATCCGAGAAAAAAAGTCTGAAATCCGAGAAAAAAGTCTGAACTCCGAGAAAAAAAGTCTGAACTCCGAGAGAAAAAAGTCACGAACTCGAGAAAAAAGTCAGAATTCCGAGGGGAAAAGTGAGAATTCCTAAGAAAAAAGTCAAGAATTCTGAGAAAAAAAAGTGAGAATTCCGAGGAAAAAAAGTGAGAATTCGGCGAGAAAAAAGTGAGAATTCGAGAAAAAAGTGAGAATTCCGAAAAAAAGTGAGAATTCGAGAAAGCAGTGAGAATCGCCGCGAAATCTAAGTGAGAATTCGAAAAAAAGTGAGAATTCCGAGAAAAAAAGTTCGGAATTCCGAGAAAAAAGTCTGAACTCCGAGAAAAAGTCCTGGTGGCTTTCCGAGAAAAAAGTCACCGAACTCGAGGAAAAAGAGTCAGACTCAGAAAAAAGCTCTGAACTCCGAAAAAGTCAGAATTCGAGAAAAAGTCTGAACTCGAGGAAAAAAGTCGGAATTCGAGGGGAAGGAAGTGAGAATTCTAAGAAAAGTCAGAATTCTGAGGAAAAAGTCAGAATTCGGTGAAAAAAAAGTCAGGGTATTCCTAGATTAAAGTCATGGAATTTTGAAAAAGAATTCACCGACTTTTCCCCATATTAAACTGAAATAAAAAATTTAAAATCAGTTTACTTTTTTTTTCTTCTCCAGTGGCCCCAATCCTCTTCCGTAGAATAGAACGCTTCAGCTTTATGCTTTTTTATTTTTAATTTTCTGGTGTCATCCTCAGTTATCACTCAACTTATCTGACATAAATTTCATTTCAATTGACTCTTAGTTTATTTTACAGTTTTTACTGAACTTATTTTTAAAAATATGATTTAAAATCCTAGTCCACAAGCATCCTCATTCACATTTTCCAGTATATTTTCACGTTAACGTTATGATACATATTTACATTATTTATTGGCTGCATCTACAAATATTAAAGATATTTTCAATTTAAACATAGATATTAAATAACAGAATATAACCTTCAATGATATCATTGTTCTAGGTCATCAAATCAATTCAGTTTAGTCTGTCAATCAGCTGCCTGTAGTGTCTTTAAAAGTCCAGCAGGTGTCAGTATTCTGAGCGACAGCATCAATACAGGTTGGCTTCAAGATGCCTCATTAAACCAGAACTAATGTTTATTATACACATTTTTACAGCACTGGGGAACAAAGAAACTTTGTTTTTCCTCCTACAGACTATATTAAAAGAAAAAATTTCATCTTTTTCCATTTTATTTGCTTTAAAAAAAGCTAAAGGGAGCCGTGGGCTGCCGACCCTCGCTCTATCCTGTTCCAACCGTTTCAACTTTTCCATCATCCTCTCCTTCTGCTGCTCCTCCATCCAGGGTTTATACAGGAAGGAGGAACTCTAATGCTTTTTAATGCTCTTAGAAATAATCTTAATGCCATCAATAAGTAACCATTACTCTGATATATATATATATATATAAAAACACGGCCAAATCCTTCGTAATCTTTACCATCGACAGGCTGCAGCCATGTCCTAAATTTCTCGTTTTCCAGCAACTTATGTTAAAATGAGCATTTTCCCATTCTCTAGCTTTTCCTGAGCCTCGACTTTCTGTTCCGAACTTACGGCTTTAGGATCAACCAGGAGCAGTTCCACGCAAACACGTGGAACCAGTTAAATCTGATATATTTGACAATTTTCTTATTTTTATAAAGCATTTTAAATGCCATGATAATCACATTTAATTAATTTTAATACCAATTAAGGCCTTAATTTAAAAGATAATTTAATTATTTTTAATGACCCGCAGAAACCCTGTCCATCAGCGCCGCTAAATGGGTCCATTTGGGAGAAATGAAGGAGTTTATTTTTACTAACAGAACCGCAGGAAGTTCATTCTGGATCCTTGGATCCATTAAACACAGGAAACAATCGGGACCGGACTCTGGATCCATTCATGGTTCTGCTCCAGCATCACTCCATCTCTTTAAAGAAAGAGTATCTGCTCTAGTTTAACAGTGGTGCCCTCTAGTGGACGGTGATAACATTCCTTTCAAGTAAACATTATCAATCATGTGGATGAAATGTTCATCTGCAAAGATTTTTTCATATTAAGTCGTTTTCAAAAGTTTAATTTCTTGATAACAATTTAAAAAAATTTCTATTTACAAATGTTTTTTTTTTAACCAACAATAATGGAACAGAATTCACTCCATACAGAGGCAGCTTTAGATAGACGAGGGAAAAAGAACGAACAGAAAATCGTGTTGAAGGATGAATCCTAATTGTTCAAAAGGTTTTTTATCAAACTTAAATATAGTATAGAAGCAGACTAAATAGATCTGTTCCTATGGATTGATTTTGATCTAGATTTTGCTCACTATCGGGGGTCAATGCCGACATGAATGAATCTGTGCCTCTGTAATCCAGCAGCGGATGCTGGATTAAAGCAGAATAAAATAAAGTGATCCGTACCCGTTATGTATTTGGTGTGTTCTTCGCTAAGAGCAGCTTCTGCTGGTCGGACCACCATGTCGCGTCTCATTTTCTCCTCATGCTTGTCCGAAGAAGGTCCGTTTAAACGCATTCCTGTCAAACCACATGAAATAAACAGCTTCGTTAATGGAAACCTGGAGGCTTCATTACGCCAGAAAACATTTAAAATACAGTCAATGCCCCCTCAAATCTATTTTTTCTGTTGATTTAAGCAGATAAGTAGAACAATTTGGAATGAAAACTATGATTTACATTAAAAGTTAGAACTAAAAAAAAAGCTAAATCTCTAATGATCTTATTTTAAGGGCTTAAATTATCATTCCACTGGCAGATTAGAGCATTTAGCTAAACCTGAAATCTTCCTTTTCTTTCCATCTGATGTGAAAGAATGTAAAGTCGTAGGGAAGCGGCCGTTCAAAACCGTCGCATTTCCGGATTCTCCCAGTGGTGCCCGACTTTACACGAGTGAATAAAGTGAATGTGATTGGTCGATTATCAAGGGGGCGGATTGTTGTGGTGGAAGGTTTACAAGCAGGTTTGTGGGAAGCATCTTGCCAACCAGTTAGCATCTTAGTGTTAGCAGGTTCCCAATGGGAAATTCCATTGGGACCAAGTAGCACCAAATTGGTGACTTAGAAAACGACGCTGTCAAGGAACGCCATGGACAGCGGAAACATGCAAGAGGAGGAGAGTTTAGTGTCGGAGGTCGTGGATGAGTCTCCTCCGTCATCCATTTTTTATTTAGAGGAGGAGGAAAAGCTGGGACCTAAGATGTTAGGAAGAGGACGCCAGGGCTGCAGAAGCTTGGTTTGGTGTAGAAGGCTTCCAGCCGCATGTTTGAGCCCTTGCCTCAACGCTGCCAGTTCTGTTAGCCTCTACGCTTCTGCCGTAAGACACAGACGCCCATCCCCTCGAACACTGGGACGCAACTCAATGGGAAAGGAAAGGATTCTGGTTTCAACCGCTATGTATATTAGCTGCCATACATGAATCAAGATGCTATGACCGAAAACATTTGATTGACAGATGGCCGCTGATATATGATTGGCTGAATTTAGGTGTTCAGGCTGACGTGAGAACTAACTGGCCTGCAGAAGATAAATAAACGAAGAAAAACACAGATTTAAGACAGGATTTTTTTCATATAGAAATTTTCGGACAATATGGTCTGATAAGGAGAACATTTATATACATATTTAAGCCAAAATGATTTGACAATTAAAGATTAAACCAAAGGAGATGATCATCCTCACCGTCAGTCACTGAACTTGGATTATTCTCTGATCCAAACTATGTATGTTTTTTTTGATAAGAAATTATCTGTTTTTGTTAGGTTTTTTTCCCAGTGATTCTACAGATTCTGCGACATGAAAAGGGTTTATTTCCAGATTCAGGTTGGAGGATTTCCTGCTGGTTTATGAAGAGAAATATGGTCCAATATTATTGGAAGCAAAGAATGTCTCAAAAAAAATTCCTTTACAAAAGAAGAAAACTTTGTAATTTGTTCCATTTCCTTTAATATTTTTTTCATTTCTATGTTTTCAAAATTTGTTCAATTTAATTATTTTTTCAAAAATTTGTTCTTTGGATTTTTTTTTGTCAAAAATTATTTTTTTTGTTTTGTTTTTTAAACTTTCTTATGGGAGACTCGGTTATATGAACAGCCTTCCTTTAAATCCTGTTTTATAGATTTCCTGCTCTACGCCTCTGGGTGGTCTGAACGGACCAATGGGAATTAATCTGCTCTGTGTGGCGCTTAGCAACCGCATTTCTATTGGACGGGAAAAAATGTATATCTTTTCCTCCAAAAATGACAACAAATCAAATCTGAGAGAAGAAAATAAAAAAATGAATGAAAAAATACAACAGAAAAAAATGAAAAATTGTAAAATAATAAAAATAAAAAGCTGGTTAAACTTTGAATAAATAAACTATAAAGTTTTTCTAAAACTTAATTCAAACTTGTTCTTTGTTTCCAACAATATTGGACCAAATTTCCCTCCATACGGTCCGGGAGTCGACCCGTTCACCAGGCGAGGCGGGTCAGGGAAAAACACGCTACCTGTTAGCTCCTCCGCATCGCCGTACAGCCGTAGAAATCTTTTTGTCCTCCTTTGCCTGCCGTAGAAACTGGGCTTCTGGCCTTTCCGACCCCCATGCTGCCCCACGGTGGCGCTCCATCGAATGCTCTGCCGCCAGTTCTTCCACTGGCGGGCGGGCTGGGATCCAGGAAGTCCGCTGGATACGAGCGCCAAGCTCCGGAGCCTCTTCAGGACCCGGTACCTCCTCAACTGGGACCGGTAGAGGCCCCTGGCTCCAGCCTGGAAAGCAGCGCTCTCTGCGCTCGGAGCACCAGGTTCCTCCTGCTGCTGCTGCTGCTGCGGTCGCTGGTCTTGGTGCTGCGGCCGGCCGTACGGGTTGGACTGGCAGGGGAAATCCGGCACCTCCCACTCCTCGCTCTCGCCCACCTCGTCGCCATCTTCCTCTTCGCCGTTGTTCTCCCAGGCTTTGCCCTGGAGATCCTCTCCGTCGTCTTCGTACGGGTTTTTCCCCTCCTCCTCGTCGCCGATGGCTTCGATGGCCCCCGGCCCGTCGTCTTCTACGTACTCGCCGGCCCACAGCTTGTCTTTCTGGCCGAGCCTGAGGTGCACGGAGCTGGACACGCTGTGGCCCGACGCCGGGACGATCAGGTGGTTTTCAGGAATCCCGCCTGAACCAAAGAACAGAGTCACACGCTCAGAAAACAAACTTTAACTCAGCGGCAGCTTTCAGAGATAAAAACTGAGCTCAAACTGAGCCGACATTCTCTAACTTCTCCTCCAGTCTCCTGCCGAGCCCAAACTCAGGGGGCGGAGCCTTCTAACGGCCACGTAGGCCGAGTCCTTCACACCCAGTGAAGGCTGGAAGTGACCTGCTGTGAAGCGGGAAAAGTCCTGCTCTGGTAACTTTGGTTGCCTAGCAACCGTCACAGCAGGAGGCTCAGACCTACGAAGTCTGATTTCCTTTATTTCATCATCATTTATTCTGATATGTCTATTATCTATCAGATGGAAACAGAAATGGATACATCATCAGTGATCTAATTGGTCTCAGTGACATAAACACCATATGTCAAAGGTGAAGGAAAAATGGACGATTATTTTGCTAATTGATTAACGAGTCGATTAATTGATTAATAATCAGATAGCCAAAGGTTCCTTTAAGATTTGGAGGAGAAACAAAAACTTTTCCACTTGAGGACTCGTGGATTATAGCGAATGTTGACAGATGAAAATGAAAAAGAAGCAGAAACCAAACAAAGGAACTAAACACACAGTCGCGCTCGTCACTTTAAATGAAGCTGAAGCGACGGCGGCGCCGCAGAGAGCCTTACCTCCTCCGGTGCTGTCCTGCCCCACAGCGGTCAGCCCAAGGTCCCCCTGCCAGCGGTTCTGGGCAAGGCTACCGCCATTGTCTCGCATGGTCCACGGACAACCCACGACCTGCGCCAGCTCGTCACCTGCAAACAGCAAACAAAGGCGGCATCAGCGATTAGCGGAAACACAATAGAAACGCTTCCAGGGAAATTCCCAAAAAAAAAAAAAAAGTTAAAAACAATCTACTGGACTTTGTTTCCAAGTTTGAAGACGTTTCTCTTCCCATCCCACATTGAAACAGACAAACGGCTCCGCCCCAAATTGGAACAGATCTGAATAAAGATCAAGATTCTGATCAGAAAACTAGTCTGTAGTTTTACACTCAGCTCATCCATAAAATAATGTCCAATTAATAATTTCGGATTGAATAAAACACTTTTCTGCTGCCCTCATTGGAGGAAAATGGTCCCAATCCTACGGCGAATAGAACGACTAACGACGGCCGGTAAAATCATCATAAGGCAAAAGCAAAAAACTTAAAATCATTGTAAAGTACATAAGAATAAATAAGCCTGTGGCATAACTATAAAATAGGGGTGCACCGATTGCAGTTTCCTGGCCGATCACCGATCTTTAAAAAGTCTGACCTGCTGATTCCGATTTTTGGTTAATACCGATTTTAGTATTTTTTTGCTATAACCAACACTGTGTTACAAGATCGCAATTCACTTTCAATGTTACAATCTTTTCTTGAAAAACATGCCCTTGAACATTAGCCTCGAACCATTATAAACTTGTTTTAACTGAGGTAGAGCCTTGACATAGAAATGAATTAAATAATAAATATTAATTCAATAAAACAAACTTAAGACTACAACATTGGTCTTTTGATTTTTTACATTTCAAAGAACAAAACTTCAACAAAAGATCAGAAAAAATATGGAATAGCAACTGATTTTAAGACACTCGCCGAGGTAAATAGATCGGTGGTTAAGATCAGTTTCATATGTAAATATCGGCCGATCACCAATCACTCTGAATTAAGGAAATCGGGGCCGATCGACGTCGTCCGATTTATTGGTGCACCCTAGGGATGCACGCGATATTGGGATTTTTGGCCGATATGCCGATGTTTTAAAACTCATGTAGCCGATAACCGATATCGATATCGATGTTAAAGCTGGACAAAATAAGTAGTCATTGAAAATAGCAGTTTTGTTATCCATTTCTGACACTTTGAAAATAATATACTCAAATATATTTTCATATGCTGATATCAAAATAGATTTTTAAAAACGCGGTATCGATCTATTTTACTTTCAACATCTGGTGAAATTTCATCGCTCTGTTACAAACTCTCGTGATATTTTGCAAATTCTTGTGTGATTTTTGTTAGTAAAATAGATCGATACCGCGCCAATATATCAACATATAAAAATATGGCAACATTTGGTGAATTTTCGGGGATTTCGTAGAGCATAACGATGACATATAGCAATATTTCATTAGTAAAGTAGAGATTGATATGTTGTTTTAAATGGCAATATATCAGCATATGAAGATATTGGGATATTTTAATGGATCAATATTTTTCCTCGTCTTTAGAAGTTTTAAGTCTGTAAAAAGAAGTTTTGAGGAAGAAGAAGAAGTAGTATTTTTTTTTTTTTTTAGACTTTAGAAACACAGAAGCTGATCAAATATCGGGCTAAATATCGGTGGGGTGGCCGATGTCCGATATTCAGTTTTAAGGCCGATAGGGGGCCGATTATATGGTGCATCCCTATGCACCCCTACTATAAAAGGTTAACAGTCGTAACATATGCATAAAATTATTGTTTCCAACACTTTCAGGTGTTTTTATAACAATAATAATAAACTTTAAACCATTAAACCTCCTATTGATTAATTATAAAAGGTTAACAGTCGTGAGTTCTGCTAAAAATAAACTTTTGTAATCCTTTTTTAAAACTCTGGGTAGTCTGTGGTTCCCTCAGAGGATCAGCGATGATACAAAATATGTTTGCTGTCACAGTTTACATCATTAAATCTGACAAATAATAATAATTGATACCAGGGAGCAAAAAATAAACAAACTCCCTTTACACACGCTTTTATCTTCATTTCAAAAGCATAAAATTAATGTTTCCAACGCTGTTAGGCGTCTTTATAATAATTATAATAAACTTTAAACCATCAAACCTCCTATTGATTAATTATAAAAGGTTAACAGTCGTAAGTTATGCTAAAAATAAACTTTTTTAATCCTTTTTTAAAACTCTGGATAGTCTGTGGTTCCCTCAGAGGATCAGCGATGATACAAAATATGTTTGTTTTTTGTTACAGTTAACATTATTAAATCTAACACAAAAAAACAACTAAGAATTGATCTTAGGGAGCAAAAAGTAAACAATCAGACGTCAAACTCCCTTTATAAACACTTTTATCTTCATTTAAATATCTTAAAATGATCGTTTCCAATGCTTTTAGGCATTTTTATCATAATAATAAACTTTAAACCATCAAACCTCCTATTGATTAATTATGCAAGGTTAAAAGTCGTAAGTTCTGCTAAAAATAAACTTTTGTAATCCTTTTTTAAAACTCTGGATAGTCTGTGGTTCCCTCAGAGGATCAGCGATGATCCAAAATCTGTATTTTCTTACAGTTAACATTTTTAAATCTAACAAAAGAAAAAACAAGTAAGAATTGATCTCAGGTAACAAAAAGTAAACAATCAGACGTCAAACTCCCTTTATAAACACTTATCTTCATTTAAATATCTTAAAATGATCGTTTCCAATGCTTTTAGGCATCTTTATCATAATAATAAACTTTAAACCATCAAACCTCCTATTGATTAATTATAAAAGGTTAACAGTTGTAAGTTCTGCTAAAAATAAACTTTTGTAATCCTTTTTTAAAACTCTGAATAGTCTGTGGTTCCCTCAGAGGATCAGCGATGATACAAAATATGTTTGCTGTCACAGTTTACATCATTAAATCTAACAAATAATAATAATAATAATAATAATGGATCCCAGGGAGCAAAAAGTAAACAAATTCCCTTTACACACGCTGTTATCTTCATTGCATGAGCATAAAATTAATGTTTCCAACGCTTTTAGGCGTCTTTATAATAATTATAATAAACTTTAAACCATCAAACCTCCTATTGATTAATTATAAAAGGTTAAAAGTCGTAAGTTCTGCTAAAAATAAACTTTTTTAATCCTTTTTTAAAACTCTGGATAGTCTGTGGTTCCCTCAGATAATCAGTGATGATACAAAATATGTATTTTCTTACAGTTAACATTTTTAAATCTAACAAAAGAAAAACAACTAAGAATTGATCTCAGGTAACAAAAAGTAAACAATCAGACGTCAAACTCCCTTTATAAACACTTTTATCTTCATTTAAATATCTTAAAATGAATGTTTCCAACGCTTCCAGGTGTTTTTATAACACTGATAATAAACTTAACTCTATCAAACCCATTAATTAATTATAAAAGGTTAATCTCAGCAGAATAGCTGCATTATTATTAGCTGTTAAAGGTTTGAATGTGTTGGTAATTCATCGCTAATGAAGGGTAAACACTAATTACCATGAGGGGATCTCTAAGCATGGAGGGGGGGGGGGCTACCTGCTCGGTGTTAGCATCTGAATAAAGGAGCACCGGAAGCCAGGTGTAACCCAGGTGTAAACCCACGAGGAGGACCTGCAGAAGCCGTTAAACAGCCGCTGGAATGAAGCGCTAAACACCAACAGCTCATTCAGCTTCCCTGCCGAGCGGAGCAGCGCTAGCAAGGCTAGCTCCAAACGCTAGCTAAACTCCCCAAACCCGATCCGAAAAAAACACTTTTAATACAAAATAACCAACAAAACAAAGTCATTGACTTCATCAGCGGAACACAACCAGCATGAACCCCAATGCCAGCGATCCTTTGATCATTATTTAGGTCTCCGCGCGAACGTGTTAGCCGTTAGCATGGTTATCTGAAGCTAGCTTAGCATGCCCAGTGAAGTGCCTTATAAAGCCGCAGGGTGCGAGCCTGGAGCGGCTGGATGCAGCCATGTTGTTCTTACCGCTCAGTCTCAGACGCTCTAGCTGAATATTGGACGAATTTCTTTAGAATATTTTAACGAGCAAACACAAACTTTAGCTGCTCTTTAGCCTCATTCAATTAAACCAGTATGGAACAGCCACAATTCGGCTCCTTCTTCGGGTTTCTTCCTCGCGCTTCTTCTCAAATACTGTAACTGTGGATAATGGCACCATCTAGCGGCAGGATAGATTGTGCTGTTGGATAAAAATGTGAATGGAGATAACCATCTCTGCATTCCGTTTAAATGTTCTATCTCTTCTTCTGTGTTTATTTTTGTGAACAAAGATGCCTAATAAAAAAAAATAAAAGCTGCTCGATTCTATGACTATTATCCAATTGGATCCAATCCAACTTTATTTATATAGCACCTAAAAGAAAAACAATGTATGGAGCTCCAGAACTGACATGGGAGAAAAAGGAGATATAGTTTGTGTAATTCATTCCCACAAAATATTAATTTGTACCCATGAAAAACTATTTTTCCCCTAAAACAGACGATTTGATTCCACAAAACATTAATTTGTTCCCACAAAATATTATTTTTTCCCCAAAAAAATATTAATTTGTTCCCAAGAAATACTCATTTGTGGCCACAAAATATAAGATTTGCACAAAATACTAAAACATAATCTTCCTACTCACTGCTTTACACCTTCTCAAAGGAACAAATGTTTCTCACTAATGAGAATTTCCTGAAACATCAAACTTCTCACATTGTCCATCTATCTCTGTCCATCACATTCTGTAAAAACACCAATATTTTAGATAATTATTCATTCAGTTATTTCTCAATATTAGAAATAATACCGATACTTAAGTAACTACATTTTAATGTAAATTTGATTGGCAATTCTGCCCTAGAAATCGGACACAGGATAAAAATAACAGTTGGTTTTACTTCAAAAAGGGAAAAATAATTGACTTCTTCTGTTTTAGGGAGGAAATCGTGCATAATTTAAAGTTTTTTCATTATTTTTGGAGTAATTATTCATGCAGATCCGCACAGATCCAACTGGTGTTTATGGAGTCGGTCGGTTGTTCTTCTGTTCTTACAGCTACTTTCCAGTAGGTGGCAGCAGAGACCGCCAAGATGTTCGCCTCTAAATTTTAGAGGCTTCTTTTGTTCAATTCTATCATATTTAAAAACAACAACAATGTAATGTATTTATTGTCTCTATTTACCCTTATATCTGGAGGAAAATTTGGTGACCTATTTATTCACCTTTGATGTTTTATTTTCAGTTTGTCTGGTTCTTTGTGAATAATGTGGAAAGAGAAAAATGAATAATTTATATCCTGAGTGGGTGTGTGGGAATGTGTGGGAATGTGGGTGTGTGTTTCTGTCAGACCAAAAGGAAACAAAGATTTTAGGACTACGGAGTTATACTTTTTTAGCACAGTCACTGTTATATGTGTGACTTTAATTGATTTATTTTCCTACATGCATCTTTTTAGTAAATAAAATGATTAGCAAGTTCTCAGGAAAGCAGTTTTTCATCACAGGCTGACATTAGTGTTTCATCTACGCTGTTCAAACAGATCTCGCAGCTTTTTGTCTCGTTTGTTTTAAATCTGAAACTTCAAATAACAAATCAAATACATTAAAAGTAAGTATTAAATAATCAATATGAGCAGTGAAGGGAGTGGGACCAACAACTGGAGTTATACTGAGATTTTATTAATTAGGAGAATAAAATAAAAACAAAACAAGACATATGCCATGAAACTAGGAAATAACGTTACAATAATGTGAGAATAAAGTTAACACAATATAAAGTTAGAAAAAAAAATAGCTTTAATAGGATGAAAGCTTAGAGTTATTAACCCGAGATCATCCAATCAGCATCCAGAGTGAAACTTTTGATCTCAGAGTGAAGACTAAGCTTTCTTCTTACGGATTAAAGTAGATTTCTTCTCTGCGTTTATAACATAAGGCATTATTCTGGTTATAATACAACTTTATTCTGGTAATGTTACCATTTTATTCTGGTAATGTTACAGCTTTAATCTGGCTAAATTAGGATTCTACTCTCATAAGGTTATATATTTATTCTGACACCCATTATGACATCATTCTGTAATATCATAATGTTATGACATCACAGGATTAATGTTATCACACTATTTTATCTTTGTTCACGTAACCTTTTTTGGGAATGTTACAACTTTATTCTTGGAATGTTACAACTTTATTATGGTAATGTTAACACTTAACTCTGAGAATTTTATGACTTTATTCTAGGAATGATAAAACTATATTTTGTGTTGTGTTGGGCAAACTCCCAAGAACACTAAGCACCCTGCAGAAGGTGTAGAACTGGTCCACTGTTCCATGGAGGACGAAAACCACACCGCTCCTCCTGCAGCCGAGGTTTGACAATCAGCCAGCATTTAGCCTTCCAGAAAAATGGCATAGGCCTCTCCCTTTGGAGGCTATAAAGTGTGATTACCTCATGGGAACACAGCCCTCGGTCCCCCTTCTTGTGGAGGGGAACTACCACCCCAGTCTGCCAATCCTGGGAACTGTCCCCAACCTCCTGGATAAAGCTGAAGAGACGTGTCAACCAGCGGCAGCCCGGCCAACATCCAGAGTTCTAAGATACTGTGGACGGATCTCGCCCACCCCCAAAGCCTTGCCACAGTGGGAGATTTTTGACCACCTCGATGATTTCAGCCTGGGTGATGAACGAATCCAGCCCCAAGCACCCCGCCTTCATCTTTCCTCTGCGGAAAGCGTATCAGCCGGATTGGAGAGATCCTCAAAGTATTCCTTCCACCGCCCGACAATATCCTCCTTCAAGGTCAGCAGCTCCCCACTCCCACTGAAAACAGTGTTAGTGAAGCACTGCTTTCCCCTCCGGAGGCGCCGGACGGTTTGCCAGAATCGCTTTGAGGCCAACCGATAGTGAGCTGGATATTGACTATTCCAACAGAACTCAATGGGATTTACAAAATGCTAAATAAAACACTACAGGAATGTTTTTTCTTTACGAAACTTTTTTTGGAACGTCATTGAACAGCGCTGACGACCCGGTGAGTAGCATATTTTAAAAAAAGAACGTTTAAGGTTGTTTTAAGGACATTATCGGACATGCACTATGGAAGCCATTCTAAAGGTTAGGGGATTCGTATTATTTCAAATAGTGAGACAGGACCAATTACAAATTTAGTAGCTACCTAACGATTTCAACTGAATACCATGCGCTTAAAAGGTTAAAAACCGGTGAATTTTCTCCTTTAATAACAATCTACTCTAAAAATCTAACCTGGATTTAGGGCGGGCTTCTTCTAAAAAAAAAAAAAACAAGGATTGTACTTTAAGGCAACAAGGACGTCTGTTGTTGCCACATTCATGACATAGTCGGAGTTCAGATAATTTAAGAGAACTATACTTCATTTGTTTCTTTACAATGTTTGCTTATTAGGGTGAGGGCAAAAAAATATAAAGTACTCTTACGATTTCTTTGTTTTGGTTGAATGATGCAGTGATTTGACAATTATGCAGAAATGCTTTAAGGATCTTGGTTGACATAAAAAGTTTAAAAAGAAGAAGGCTAATTTGCGATTCTTACTAATAATGTAAGATTCCTACTCAGAAATTTCAAATTTATGCACACAAGTTTTAATGTTCTTGTACATTTCTGATTCTTATTAGCAAAAATTGTCATTTGTACTCCTAAAATCTTTATTTGAACTCCTAAATTTTGATTTAGGCCTGTTAATTTGTGATTATGCATATATCATTGTGAATCGTTCTCAGATATCTGTGATCTCACTGCAAAAAATCTAAATCTAGATAAGTCATTCTTTCTTAAAATAAGTAAATTTGTTCTTGGATTGAGGAGTTAAAAGAGACATTTTGCCAATGGAACAAGAAAATTTACACTTAAAATAAGAAAACACAATTACACTGTCTTATTTCAAGTGCATATTATCTAGTTATCTTATTTTAAAGGTAAAATACTCATTCCATTGGCAAACTACCTCATTTACTTGCTCAAATTAAGGGTGAATATACTTAATTTAAGACATTTTTACTTATTTCTAGATCGTTTTTGCAGTGATATTCGTAAAGGTAAATTTGTGATTTGTAGTCGTAAATTGTGATTCATGCTAATAGATTTGTGATTGGTACTTCTACATTATGATCTGCTTTTATAAATACTAATTGGTATGTGTAAATGTGTGTTTGTAGTCCTAAATTTGCAGTTCTTACTTGCTAATTTGCGGTGCGTACTCATAAATGTATGATTCACACTTCTAAATGTTTGAGTTGTACGTGTATGTATGTGATTTGCAGTAATTTAATTCAAATTTCTAATGTTTTTATGTTATAGGCTTTAATTTAAAGATTCATAGGTTTTATAGGACTTTTAGATGCAGAACTTTCTGTAGTTCTGTTCTTTCTTTTCTTTCGAATTAGCATCAGTGAATAAAAATCGCAATTTGCAAGTAGAAATCCGATTTTTGACTGCGTGATTCAGAGATTTAGAAGAAGGAATCAGAAACTCACAGATACTAAATCTGCAGGTTTACTAGTGGTTCCTAGAATTTCTAAAAGTAGAATG
>JAGKQL010000069.1:5476007-5486754 GCA_018398635.1 Cyprinodon brontotheroides | reverse complement strand
ATACAGATATATAAAAACAAGAAGGTCTAACTAAAAAAATAACCAGAATATATGTTTAGAGTAAAGATTTACTACTTGTACACAAGCACACAATTTCAAATCTGCTGAGCTTGCTGTGCAAGAAAATGTAAAATATACGTATAAAGAAATATAACAGGAAGTACTGCTAAAACAAACTAAATGTTAAATAATGTAGATATTGGTTTAAAAAATTATTCAGATTTGGAAATTTGGAAGCAATACATAATTTTAATCAACAAATCTGGTAAAAAATAAATAAATAAAAAATAAAAGTTGCACTTTTTTACTTGAGGAATTTGTTGAATAACTTCATAATTATGAGTTTAACTAGTTGGAGGTAATGCTACACTTCTCTGCTTCCTGTCCTGCTCATAAAAGGTAAACATTATAAACCCACCATTCATTTTCTACACTATTTGGAAAACACAACACAAATGTAATATAACAAAAGTATGTTTAAAAACAAACATGTTAGCATCAAGCCATAGCCATGTCTGTTTTAGAGACTAGCTCTCTTGTTTTAATGACCTTCTGCTCCTCCATTTATAAGGAGGACCCTCGGAGGCACATCAAAGGAATTTGCTAATTTACTGTAATTTTCGCAATATGTCACTGGCCATCCTCAAACAACTCACATCTTTATCAGTAGAGCTGAATGCTCCACATCTCTCTACCTTCATGGTGCCCATACCATTAAGATCAAAATTCTGAAGTTAAAGTCAGAATTCTGAGAAAGAAGTCAGAATTATGAGATTAAGTCAAAATTCTGTGAAAAAGTCAGAATTCTGAAAAAGTCAGAATTCTGACTTTTCTAATATTAAACTGAAATAATTTAAAAATCACTTAACTTTTTTCAGTGAAGCCCCTAATCCTCTTCCGTAGTCTTGGGCTGATCCGCTCATCCATATTTAACTGCTAACTTTCTCTAGATGTTTCAAGCACGCCTAGCTAAAATTTTATATTTTTTTATATATATCTCATTTCAGTACAATGCCAAATTACCAACTAAAAGCAAGGCTGAAACAGCAGTAGACTTACTCAGATTTTAAAAGAGAAACGCCAGTGTAACACAAAACGCTTTGCTATATTAATAACTTGTGTTGAAATTGGGGCCTGGTCTGGGATTTTTATTTTTGTGTGGTTTTGATTCACAATGGACAGATGTTATACCTGTCAGCGCTTCCTGATCGTTAGTTAAAACCACAGGGAGAATTAATTTTAATTCTTAGCAGCTTAACTGCTGCACAACCACTAATTAACCAACTAATTAACTTCTGCACCACTTTTATTTCCTCAAATAAACTGTGTTGGCTCCTCTTTTTGTGATCCTGGCAAACAGATTAACACAAAATTGACAACTCTGTAGTTTTCTCTGTTCTTGTGTACTGCAAATTGGAATTAAAGACGCCTATTTCCTTTCTACCAAAGGGCTTCAGACTGGCGCACCAGCAGTCTCCTGACCCCACTAAGGGACAGGGGTGTACAGAAAATGGAAGGATAGATGGATTTCTACCAAAAGATTTAGAATGCGTTTTTGAACCAGATGCTTCAAAGTGCCCTGTCCATAATTCTTCAACACACTGTCAGCTCCCTCTGTCAGTCAATCTATATAAATTCATTATTTTTTGACCATTATTGCAAGTTTGACAAAATAAAACATATCAACAAACTTTGCACTTCTGTGGCCTACTGAATTGTTTTAATCCAACTGAAATATTTGATTTTCTAGTGCGTGCATGCAGACACTAAATATGCCAAGGGCTGAAGCCCCTTGAAAGACATCTCCCTTTGCTTAATAAAAGACTCCAGTCATTTTGTTTGGTGATATGCCTCACATCTTATGAACAAAATGCATTATGTAAATTTTTTAAATGCATTATTTTTGCAAGACACATTTATAAAGGAATAAAAGTAAAAGATTAAATAGCCTTTTTTAAGTAGCGCATTTAAGACATGTTTCTGTTGAATATTTACGAATCTCAGATTTCCGACTTGTGTCTCCCCCAATTGTAAACATATTCCTACTCCCTTGTATCTATATATCTATAGTGGAGTTAGTAGTCTACACAGATGACACCATCAGTTATGAGGCAGAGATCCAGGATCACAGGCAGATCTATCTTTGGTTATTTCATTCATTTTTGTTAACAAAAACTGTTTCTGCTCTTAAACTAAAAACAATTAAGTTGATAAAACCAATTTATTGGTCATTGGGTTATTTAAATGTTATGAGTTAGTTGAAAATAACTTTATTCAATGTAGGGAGAAATGTAGGTCAACAGAATTAGATTTTATTAAGTTTAACAAATCAGATTATTTAAGAAAATAGTTTTGAACAGAATAAAATGACAGATAAATGTGGATTTGGTTCAGCTCACAAAAATATTCTGGATAGAAAAACTGCCATCAATTATATAAAATTTGAAATCTTCTTTAAAAGCAAAAATAATCCAGTTAGTGGGTTACATTATATTTCAGCTCAAATACTCTTATTTAATGATTTTTCCATCTGTTTCTGGATCAGTCAGGAGGTTCAGGATCAGATTGTTTATTCAGTAATAAAAGATCACCACCACCCCGTCTCTTTAAAAAATAAACCCGCTGCTGCTTTTAGGGTCACAATACAAACATTTAGCTAGAACATTAGTTAAACTTTCAGAAAATTAAAGTGTTTGCCATAATTAAAAGAATTAAATCCCATTATCTTTCTAATAAATGAGTGTTTGGTCCCTAAAGTAAGATAATTATGGATAAACAGCACTTCTAGGTATTATTTCTGTTTTATTTCCTTAATTCTGGACTTATTTAAAGAACTTCTAGTTTACAGAAAATAGAATATCCAGATGTTTTCACAGCAGCTGCATTACAACAGAAAATAAAAGAAATACATTAAAAACAGAAAAAAAGTCTGATTTTTTTTTTCTTTTTCTTCCAAGTTTCACTAAATTCATAATAAATAAATTTATTAGAAAATATTAATGAAGCAGAAAAAGAGATTTGAAATGGAGGATTGAAGCTGAACTGTTCAAAAAGGCCTTTAATTCTGGGATGGGTGGTTTTATCCGAAGTTGCTCTGAACTGGGAGAGCTGGTCCTACTAGTTAAAGTGGTTAAACTGGTTAAACTGGTCACCTCTTCCTGCCTGCAGCTTCAACGGATCTTCCCAAGAAACTGAAGCAGACATTTCTGTCTCCACTGATTATTTACTTTCTCATCTTTAACCTGTTTTCACTTTCCTCCCCCCTCCCCCCCCTCCTCCCCCCCTCCCTCCGTAATTGGCCGTTTCAGAGGCGCTTTGTCTGCGGCTTTTCAGGCCGCAGGTGCAGATAGTAAAGCCGGAGTCTCCGCTCCTCCCCTGGGCGTCTTTGTTCCCTCGCCCCGCTTCCCTCACCCCCCCACCGAGCAGAAAATTAGGGCTGCTTTCTGGGGGGGCTTAACCCTTTCACCGACCGCCGCCTTTCTCATGGAAATAGGAGGGAACCCCACACCGGCTAATCGGTCAGCGAGGGGAGGGGGAGGAGATGGGGGAGGGAAGGAGGGAGGGGGGGAGTCAGTTTATTGTTTATTAGCTGCGTCATCTCCTCTAATTAACATCTACAGCATTAAACCGGGATTACTGGGAACTAACCAGTCTGCTGGGAGCAGCTCTGCCACTACAGGATATGAGTTCTATGGGGTGAAATTACTGTCAAAAATGTCTGTTTACCGGTCTGAATTAGTAAAAGTAAATAAATATAAGATTCATGTTTGTTTCCTGTTTTCATCTCATTCATACATGTTTCATCTCTCAGAATACTGGTTTAGATTTTAGAAATACTGTTTTACAACGATACGAATACAAATCCCAAATTTGCAAGTAGGAATTAAAAATTCAGAAGTGAAAATTCTAAACTAATGAATCACAAATTGATGCGTGGAATTTACAGATTTATAAGTATGAATGAGTTCACATTTAGAAACAAACCCAAAACTTACAAATAGGAATTTAGAAATATTGAAGTATGAATCCATAAGTAACAAATTTAGAAGTAGAAAATCCCATATTTACCAATAGAAATCGCAAATTCAGAAGTAAAAATCATAAACTATATTATTCACAAGTACAAATCACGGATTTACAAATATAAATGACAAAATTTACAAAACAGAATAAAAAAATTGCAAATTCATGAGTGGGAGTCACAGATTTAGAAGCACAAACCTGAAACTTACAAGTAGGAATTTATAAATATTGAAGTACAAATTCAGTAACAAATTTAGAAGTAGAAAATCCCATATTTACCAATAGAAATCACAAATTCAGAAGTAGAAATCCTAAACTATGTTATTCACAAGTAAAAATCACGCATTTACGAATATAAATGACAAATTTACAGTACAAATCAAAATTTCACTGTAGAGATAAATTCACAAATCCCAGCTCACAGAAGTAGAGATAAAGAATTCAGAGGTATAAAGAAATTTGAATTTGGCACGGGACACAAAAGTTCCCAGCTCCAATCTAAAACCACTGATGTAGCTTTTACCTTCCTTCCCGCTCGGTGGCGGTAAAACACCTAGAAGTTTCTAACATAGCAAGAGGAAGGATAACAGAACCATAGAGCGTCATACTGTGCATACTTTGATCAGTGGCTCAATCCAAATACCTGAGACTGTAGCTCCAAGCTCCTCCCCTTCACCTTTGGCGAGGTTAACATTTAGATGTCTATCCAGGGCAGGAAAGGAACTTCCTACTGCTGTGCTGAATCCAGAAACCCTTTGGCTATATGGATGTTATCGCGCTAATGGAGGCGTTTTGGTCAAATTGGGACATATTTAATCAAAAACGGCATTATAAAACCAGAATTATATGAAGGTTGTAGTATTTACATGTATCTCACTTGAGTACATGAACAAAATATTGTGTTTTTATTTTTATTTTGTCAGCTGGAGAGAAACATTTGCTATCTCGTCCAGCGTTAAAGGCCCAAAAATATTGTAAACATACTAAAATGTGTTAAATAATGTGTTAAAGGTTAGTAATGTATTTCCTGAGAAAAGAGGCTCTTCTCCCAAATGGAGCTAACTTTTCAGCTTTGGGTTAAACATAAATCCTGAGTCTTTTGGTTCAGGTACAGACTATTTGAGAAAATATTAAGGAAATAAAATTATTAATATAAAAAGAAAAGAAACAACTAAAAATATACAGATAAACACGCGATTTAACAAATGTAAGAAAGCATAAGCATTGTCCCACAAAAGCCATATAACTTTTTTTTCATATGTGTATTAGCATTCTTTAGTGAGGTTAAGGATATAAATAAGTAGTTTTAGTACCAGAATTTCAATTATTTATGCACACTATTCGCGCATTAGCAGGACAGTTTGGGTAAAGACAGCTAGTCCTAGCTTCTTCTTCTTCACTGCTAGCACCATTCAGTTAGCGCTGATTATGGCGCAATTCCATCATGGCTAAAGCCGGGCATACGCTGTATGATTTTTCCAATCGTTGCACGCAGCTACAGCTCACACTGTACGATGAAATCGCAGAGTTTAAAAGTTCCCAGCTCACGATGTTTTTGTTCTCACACTGCGACGCTCTGATGCGATCTACCTGCTCACGCTGTACGTCTAAAAACCAGGTGGGACTCAGCTCCACGCAGTGAGATGGCGCTACTCGGACTCGTCTATCCTGAAGCCAAACCAGTAGAAAAGGAATATGAAGCTAACTAGAGTGAAACGCGCTGCCTTGGATATTTGTGCGATTTTGCGCTGAAAGCCCTAAAAAGAAAAGGAGACGACGTATTTGGACAAACGTTTCGGCCTGAAAAGGGCAAAAAAAATCGTACAGTGTACGTCCGGCTTTAGGCGTCTAACGTTCAATCCCTGGTTTCATTTTCGTCTTCTCCTTTAATAGCTGTTGGCGACAACCTTTGGGTGCATTACTGCCACCATCTGGTAAGGAGTGGAATGGCTTCATCGGGATGGAAGTTGGGATTTTAGTAGTAAATTTGTGAGTAATGTTTAAAACTTTTAAAGTTGGAGTCACATGTATGGATGAACTGATTACAAGAAGCAAATCCTACCTTTACTCCCAGTGTTTGACTTACATTCAGACACCTACACAAACATTTTTATCGACAATTATTTTACCCCATACCGAGGCGCGGCAGCTCAGGGGAAATCCAAAGAAATGCATTTCATGCAGAGCATCCCATGAAGCGGGCCTGCTTTGGCAGCGGTCAGTGGGAGGGCAGGGATGGGGCGGGCAGGAGGAGGCGGAGAGCGTGTCAATGGAGGGATTTTCTGCTCCACTACATCACATTACCCGGCAACAAGCAGTGAAGCTTCAACAAGTGGTTGCCATGGATCCGCTGAGAGTGACTTAGGAGTCCACAAAGAGTGGTGGTCATTCCCAGTGTTTGGGAGAGTTTTGTGTTTTGGAAAAGGGTCGCAGTCACCGACAGGAGACTACTAAAGACCGACTGAAGACACAATCCAGTCATAACCTGTTTGAAGTAAACGGATTCCAATTGGAGCCTTTTTTTAATTCTCATTCCCTTTATTCATGAGCGGCTTCGTTTACTTCCGTCACTTGAAATGAGCTCCTCAACGCACGCAGGAGGAATTAGAAATCATCATTTAGAAAATGAGATATTTAGAGAAGCCAGCTGCTAATTTCTATGCAGAAGGAATGTTGGATTTTCCTCACGAGGAGGACCAGGAGAGTCCATGAAAAAAAAAAAACATTTAAATGGAATCTAAAAAGTGTTTTGTAATTCCAAAGCTGTAAATTTGAATCATGAGAGAAAATGTGCACTTTCTACAATTTTATATTTGTGATTATAAATTGTAAGTTTTATTTATTAATCCATTATTAAAATGGACCAATTTGAAAATAAAATTTCTCAATGGAAATAAAAAACAAAATGATTGGGTTACTAATTATAGGATTTAAATGTTAAGATTCTTTTATTGCTTTTTTCCTCTCCTCTTCAGAACAATGATAAAACAAAGAAAAAAGAAACAAAATAAAAAAAGATGATTAGGAAGAAACAAAATAAATACAGACTAGACGTGTCAAAATAATAACCATATCGGTCAACGTAACAAAGTACAAATACTTTCTTACCTTAAAAAGAAATGTTTTTTACTTTACTGGAGTAATTATTTTTTAAACAACTTTTTACTTTCTACTCCTGACATTTTAAAAATAAGAATCATTAGTCTTGTTTCATTAAAGCTCATTTTCATTATGGCCTGTTTGTATAAAAAAAAAAAAAACACAAAAAAACATCAAAATAATTTGTTTCATCCTAGACAATTTCTTTTGACTCAGTGCTGCCCCAACTTGTTGTTCACCACGTACCAAAATCACGGTATGTTTTAAAGTTGTCTTAGCTTTAAAATTAGATTTATTTTCTGTGGCTCTTCTGGTTCTTCCCTAGAAAACCATTGTTTTGTTAAGATTTGCCTTGGATTTAAATGTAAGAATTTGAATTTTTTCCTTCTTTTCTGTGGCTTTTCTGGTCCTCCATAGGCTGCTAAACAGACACTCTGATGTCCTTTTGTTAAATTTAGCTTCAACGGAACAGAATACAGTTCAGGTTTATTAGACATGCTGTAAATCAGACATCCGGAAACAAAAAAACAAACAAACAAGCAGGAAACTCTTTGAATTCTAAATATCAGGAAATAATTTATGTAAAAGGAAGAAGGAAGTTATTATTTTAAAAAGCAGGTTGGAGAAAAAGTGTCCTGAAACACAGAGTTTCAAAGAGGAGGCCTGCCAGGAAACGCCTCAATAATGATGATAAAAAAACACATTTCTGATAATTATTAGAAATTCCTCATAGTTTTTAATTAGGCTCATTTACCTGTAATATTGCAACGTATAGAGGCATCACAGATATAAACGATATAGAGTCGTCTTATTGAAGGTAAATCCATTCAAGGAATGGTTTAATTAAAAGCTAGTTTTCTACAGGAATGAAAGTAAATTTTTCACTTTTTAATCATGAAACTTGAGAAAAAAGTAAAACCAAAATCAAAGGTTTGTGCAGTAAAATCAGTTTAACTCAGGTTTTCTGTGAAGTTATACTTTCATTTGTTCTTCTTCTCTGACATAAAACTGAATTACGACCCCAAATAATATTCTGTCCCAAAGCAGCAGATCCCAGGATATTTCACCCAGAGGAGGAACTGGAGAGCAGCGGGAGAAGCGAGGAATAAAAACACGGACTGAAACAATCTGAACACAGAGAGCTGCACCCAGCTACTGCTGGCTGGAGGAAATCAGCAGAAATTATTGGTGGGGACATGTCCTCTCCAGTCTTTCAGAAAAATACAAAAAATATTTTTTTGGGGGGCATCAAGTGAAGAGAGTGAAATTTGTCATTTGCAATTTTAAAGGAATGAAGCCAGTGAAAAAAAAAAATAGAATAACATTTTAAAATATGAAAAAATTTAATCTCCTCTAAAAAACTTTTTTGAGTACCAGAATCTTTTCAAAGTTTCATGTATGGATTACATTTTCTTTGACTAAAAAATTTAAAGAACAAATAATGGATCTTATTTCACTCCATACATGTGGAGTGCATTAAGGAAAAAATCTGGTCAGCAAGGAACGTTCAATGGATCATTTTCCCAAATATAGGAGCACCTCCTTCCTGACATCTTCCGGCAGTGACGTCACTAACCAGTAGGTTGGCGGTAATTGTTCTTTGACAAACATGGATGCCTCCAGTAAAAACACATTCACATGAAAATGACTCTGAATTAAAAACACTGATCATTTATTGAACAGGATGGAATCATTTCAGATTTAAGAACTTTCAGACGTTTGGATTCTGAATTTAATTCGTTCCTCTTCAGACCTTTGAAAGGTGATTTCAGGTTTTTGTTCAAATGATGGTTTTTTACTGTATCCTGAGTTCAGAAGAACAAAAAAACGAATTTTAAAATGAAACAGAAATCTAAGTTTTTAACAGCGAGATCAGAGCTCAAAACATTTATTCATTCAGATCATCTGAACATGTCATGATTAGGAATATTTCCTGGAATGTGACGACACCCACACACCCCCACCCACACACACACACAGCAACTGCTCAGACGTTCTGGAAAATTCCCATCTTCCTGCATCGAGGGCCTGAAGAGGAGGAGAAATCGTCTAAAACGAGACGAAAACATAGAAAAGAATCTCCCAGGTGCATTCCCAGGAAGTCCTTAGCGTTTATTCTTTCTTCTTCTTCTTCTTCTTGTACTGTTCAGGGCTGCTGTTCCAGTAGTAGAGCACCTGCAGGGCGATGATGCCGTTACAGGTGGAGGAAATGACGTAGGTCAGCGCCATCAGCGAGTCGCCCGTTTCCTGTCAGCAGAGAAAAAACGCGAAGCAAACAACATAATCAGTTTATTAAAGACAGAATTGAGTTGTCCCTCCTTTCTTGCCGTAGCTGATTATCGGCTCAGATATTAAACTCACATATATATTTTTGCCACGTAGAAAAAGAGCATAGATGCTAAATTAAATAAATTCCTTTTTGATAAAGCTTCTAGTTAGAGTGGCTCAGGTTATCCTGATCTATCTCTATAGTTCTGCCTGGGCTTGGGCTGCTGGAGGAGGACATAGGGACCCCTTTTCATCATTCTGCTTTTCATTCTATCTCTATTCCTGTTCACTCTGCAGAGATCTGTTAGTTCAATCTTCTGCTTTTCTGTATGAGTGGCAAAGATCTGGTCTGTTTGGCTGTGACTCCATCCAAGAGTACCTGCAGGGAGGTGAAGATCCGCGCCAGGGATCCGGCGAACAGCAGGAAGACGGAGATGGCCGCCAGTTGGCCCGTGTGTCCGTTGCGGAAGTTGGTAACAGCCTGGAGTGAGCTGCAGAAACCAGAGGTGTCTCAGGAGCTGTAAACTCATGAGGTCCCCCCCCCCTCGGTTAAGTTTGCCCTGGGGGGCGGGCTATACTTGTGCCGATGATGATGGCTGGCATGTTGGACGCCTTTGATTTGTGGTGACCACCGACATGGGAGTTCACCGGAGAGAGGAGGAGCAGCAGGTCTGGCCCGCGTAAACCGCCAGGAAGAGGAGACCTGGAAGAGAGGAGCATCTGGTCTTCAGCGAGTCCTAATCAGGGCCCATTCTGCGGCCAGCGGATGGCGCCGTCCCACCTATGCCGGTCCTCTTCCCGTAGTGCTGGATGAGGAATCCGATGGCGACGGTCTGCAGCATGAGGAACAGAGCTTCTCCCCAGGCGCTGCGGCAACATTCAGAGCGTTAGCTGGGCTACGATAGCGCTGGAAGCTAACAGAGGCGGCGGCGTCCAAACCTGAAGGGGAACTTGTGCGTCACGCTGTAGACCATGGTTCCTGTGATGGCCAGCAGCTCCAGCAGCACGGCGTTGAAGCTCAGCCCCTCAGCGCTGCGGGCTCCAATCAGCTTCAAGATCTGAGGAAGTTTCACTGCCAGAAGGAACCGAAGCAGAAACGTCAGAGAAGACGAGTCCTGGAGGAACTCGGACATGAAGGTCGAACCTGAATGGATCCTGTTGGGTCACTTCCTCTGGACAAGGTAGACAGGAAGAGGAAGGAAGGTAGAAGGAAGGAGGAAGGAAGACAGGAAGGATGGAGGAAGAAGTGATAGGAAAGGAAGGAAGGAAAAGGAAGGAAGGAAGACAGGAAAGGAAGGAAGAAGGAAGGAAGGAAGGAAGGGAGGGAGGGAGGGAGAAAGGGAGGGAGAAAGGAAGG
>JAGKQL010000069.1:5444398-5461007 GCA_018398635.1 Cyprinodon brontotheroides | reverse complement strand
CCAGGATGGAGTCACAGCCAAACAGGAACAGACCAGATGAAGCTAGGGAACAGGTGTGGATAGAGGGGACTAGAATACCACCATGGATGCTACCTGAAGCAAAAGTAGACCTTATACTACTAGACAGGAAAAACAAGGATAAAAGAGGTATTTTAACATACATTACAGGCATATATTAATAGTTATTACAGCTTCATCCAGCCATACACAGAAACATCAAAAGGTTTAGTTAAGGAGATAGAAGTATCTATCCCACAGTTCCATATTATCACAGGAAAGAGGACCAGACCAGTCATAATATACCAGTATACACAGGAGGAATGCTAGAAATTCTGTTTATAGAACAATGGGTAGAGGAAATAAGACCCCTGAGAGGATTATTGGTTCACATTCATCGTCATTAATCAGTTTGCAGAGAAGTCACTCAGATAGTAGAGCAGATGTTTGGATTGATATCATTATTGACTTTTAAAAGTCATAATTATGTACTACTATATATTATATAGAACTACATATTTATAATTATGACCTTTAAAAAGTCATATTTATGATTCAGAATCACATAATTATTACTTTATATTTGCTATCTTTTTATTTTTACATGGCAGAAACAGGCTTCCATTCATATTGCTTCCCATCCAGGAAGCTTTTCCCGATTCAAACAGTCAAAAGGCCAATGTTTATATTTAGAAAACATGTTTATGTTTAGAAAAACATGTTTATGTTTAGAAAACATGTTTATGTTTAGAAAAACATGTTTATGTCGTGTTTTCTAAACATAAACAAGGCTTTATTTGGCTACTGCATAAAGCCTGGAACTGAATTCTGACATTTTTAATTGCAAAATCTTCCCTTGGATCGTTTTTTTTTTTTACTTTTTGGAATGGTTTAAAATAAAAAATAAAAGCGAAATAAGAAGGAGGAGAATAAAAGAGATCAAATAATTTCAAGATTATTATTCTATTATGAAGGAATTAAGGAGCAAAGATGTAAAAAGTATTTTTATTTGTTGAGGAAAACATTTTCCGCTCTGGAACTGAAATGACCAACTCAGACCAGCAGGTGGCGGTAAAGCTCCAACCAACCGCCGATAGACTCCACTAGGAGCCCGAGAAGGAGAGGCGGCGGCAGCAGCCTGCTTCTGGACATGGACCCTGACCGGGACCCGGACCCGAACCCGGACCGGTACCAGAAGGTGTGTTTGACCCAGAACCAGCTGGACTTCCCGGGCCAGCCTTACTCCGTGTCCGTCCTGAAGGTCGGATACTGCGTCCCTCAGCCCGGGGGGGCGTCCAAAGCCGACGGGACCATCACCCTGATCAGGGGGCCCCAGGACATCCTGGTGGACACCGGGGGGCCCTGGGACCGGGACTTCCTCCTGCAGACCCTGAAGCAGCGCGGTCTGGACCCGGGGGACATTAGGCTGGTGGTGGGGACCCACGGACACTCAGACCACATCGGAAACCTCAACCTTTTCCCTTCCGCCCTGACCATAGTGGGCTATGACGTCAGTGAGGGAGACGTTTATCTGGCCAATCAGCTGGCAGAGGGACAGCCCTACCCTGTGGATGAGCAGGTACTCTGGGTTTGATCCAAAAATAAAGTCTGAAAATTATGAGAATAAAGTTGTTTTTTATGATAATTCTTACCAGAAGCTGTCTACCATAAAATGAGGAATGTCAAGTAGTGATTTTATTTCATTTTTTTTTAGTTGTGTCATCCTTTTCCTCTCAGTTATAACTCAACTTCTCTGATCTAAAAATATAATTTAAAATCCTGGTCCAGCAGCATCTACATTCACACTTTCCCCTAAATTATCACGTTATGATAAATGTTTACATTATTTATTGGCTGCATCTAAAAATATCAAAGATATTTTCAATTTAAACATAGATATGAAATAATAGAATATAACCTCCAATAACTTCAATGATATCATTGTTTTAGGTCATTAAGTTAATTCAGTTTATTGTCCAATCAGCTGCCTGTAGTGTCCTTAAATGTCCAGCAGGGGTCAGTATTCCGTGAGAACCATTACTAATCTCAAGCATCTTCTGAGGAAATATTGTCTTTTAGCATTAAATTATGATCAGAATCAGAACTTTAAATCTATTTTCTGCAACAGGTTGTGAAATGATGAATTTATTCTTGTAATTTTTTAAGTTAAACTCTAGCCTGGCCCGTATTAAATCGCCTCAATTTTCCTGGAAATTTTCCCTGAAATTAAAGTAAATCCAGCCTGGAAGTTTTCTATGGGGTGCTGATTGTGCCAAACCTTCACACCAATATTATGGGTTATTTAGCCTGTAAAAACTTAGAAGTTTATTTTTAGATCAGATTACCAGCCGATCATTTTTATACTTATATATGTCGCATAACCAAACTAAACCTACGATTATTTCAATTGAATTCAAACATTCTTTATTAACTGCAAAGGGAAAATTATGATTAATAAAGATTTTATTCCTCTATCTTAATTAAATATAAAAAAATATTATTTATTTAATAAGGCAAAAATATTTAGTAGTTGTTAAGCTTAAAATTAAATATTAATTTTATAAATATTTTGCTTTCAATAAAATCATTAGTTTAAACCTAAATAGTTAGGTTCAAGTATTTATTTTGTAATTTAAATGTTTACCTCCAAATTAAATATTTATTTCACAATATAAAGAATTAGCTCCAAATCAAATATTAAGCTAAGAAACTAAATATATTATTAGACACTAAATGTTTGGTGTTGACATTTTCTGAATAAATATTACATTAAAAGAAAATTAATTGGCTTAAAAAAAACAAATGTTCTGTTTTATACTAAATATTTTAAAGCTATGATAAAATGTTTAGTTTGTAAAAATGAAATGTGTAAATGTATGATGGATCATATAACTTTGAAAAATGAACTGTAATTCTTTTATCTTTTACAGCCTAAATAACCTAAAATATGGCTGAGATTATTATCATATTTGTACCAATGGCACCCCGTATAATCCCGGTTCACAGCTTAAAATCCAAACGGTGATTAATTCCGTAACAAACCGTCCGTTTGTTTCGCTAAAGTCGCCGACTGAAGCAGAAACACTCAAACTGAACGACCTGTCAGTGAAAAAGGTCACAGAAAAAAATTCATTTCTCTCAGATTTATTCTACAAATTAATCCTGAGATTCAAAGCTGGTTTATTTTTTTCAGTGACTTTTACATTTTAAAATCCCCTCCATTCATGGGCGGTTCTAGATGGGGGATAACGGGGGCCAGTGCCCCTGTGGTGGCCCCTGTACTGCAGACAGAACACTAAAAGAAATTCTACTGATGATCTTTGCAGGAACAGAAACGGTTCCTGATCGGTCCTTTTCAGTTTCACTAAATATTTTAATTATATTAAATCATGATAATAGAAAATACCCTTTTTAGCTTGTCTTAAGTTCTAGTAAACACATTTTTTTTAACTTAAATTAAGTAAAAAAATATGCAAAATTCCTGAATTTGAAGCTTTATTTGATCTTTTAGGTATTTATATAGCTACTATTTTTTTTGTTGCTTTTTTGCTTTGCTAATGGATTTTTATTTCGATTTTAACGATAATTCAAATCATCATTTTAAAGAAAAAAAAATTCAGCTAGAAGACAGAATTTTAATTAAAACTAATTGAATAGAAATTAAAAAATGGCCCCCGGTACATTCGGTCTAGAACCGCCCTTAACTTCTGTTTCCTCAATCACCTAAATGATGTATAATAAAAGAGTAAAAGATATAAAACAGAAATAAACAGATAAGAGCAGAGGACTATGGCTGCGATATAAAAAGATTTATCATTTATGGCTTTTCTAAAGACCTGATTCTGCTTATATAATGAGGGACGAGCAGGAAGGAGGCCGACCGAATCCAGACGGCTGACTTCAGAGAGAAAAAACAGTCGCCATGACGATATTTACATCTCTGTTAGCCGAGAGGAAAACCTGCGTCTTTCTGCTTTTATGTCAAATAAAGAAAAGAGAAGCAAGAGACTGGCGGGAAAATTTAATCCAGTGAAAATTTCTGTCATTTTACAAATTATACGGTAGGCGGCTGTTAATGGGCCGAAACAAATCTGTTAAATTACAAAATACATTTGAAATAATAATGATGGATTGATTCACAAACCTTCGGAGGTTTCAGAATTTCAGAATTCCCAAACATTCTTCAAAACAAAGAAAAATTATGTTAAATGTTTGAGCAAACAGCATATTTTTATATTAATTAAAGCCTCCAGGTCACCAAAGGTCAACCAGAGATTTAAATTTCAACTGTATGAATTCAACTGAAAACATTTTTAATAAGAAAAAAAAGGAAAAAAGGTCCAATATTCAGCTACATTCACCTCCAAAAAAATCTACAAAAATCTGTCTTCATGTAAAGAAACAAACACTGCAAAAAAGTATCTGCAAAAAATTCACTTTGAAAATTCACCTTAAAAAAATCACCTACTAAAATTTAAACAGAAAAATTCAACAGCAGAATTTTTTTGATAAGAAAAAAAGCTGCGAATGCACAACAAAAAAACGGAAGTACAAACATTTACGCAAAAAATACGACTACAAAAAAGTATCTGCAAAAATTTCACTTTGAAAATTCACCTTAAAAAAATCACCTACTAAAATTTAAACAGAAAAATTCAACAGCTGAATTTTTTTGATAAGAAAAAAAGCTGCGAATATACAACAAAAAAAACGGAACTACAAACATTCACGCAAAAAATACGACTACAAAAAAGTATCTGCAAACATTTCACTTTGAAAATTCACCTTAAAAAAACACCTACTAAAATTTAAATAGCAAAATTCAACAGCAGAATTTTTTTTAAATGGAAAAAAAGCTGCGAATATACAACAAAAAAGACGGAAGTACAAACATTCACGCAAAAAATACGACTACGAAAATGTATCTGCAGAAATTCACTCAGAAATTCTCTTGAATAATTTAAATCGAAAAAATTCACCTTAAAAAAATGTCCTTCTAAAATTTAAACAGAAAAATTCAACAGCAGAATTTTTTTGATAAGAAAAAAAGCTGCGAATATACAACAAAAAAAGAGAAGTACAAACATTCCCGCAAAAAATACGACTACGAAAATGTATCTGCAGAAATTCATTCAGAAATTCTCTTGAATAATTTAAATAGAAAAAATTCACCTTAAAAAATGTCCTACTACAATTTAAACAGAAAAAATCAACAGCAGAATTTTTTGATAAGAAAAAAAGCTGCGAATATACAACAACAAAAAAACGAAAGTACAAACATTCACGCAAAAAATACGACTACAAAAAAGTATCTGCAAAAATTTCACTTTGAAAATTCACCTTAAAAAAATCACCTACTAAAATTTAAACAGAAAAATTCAACAGCAGAATTTTTTTGATAAGAAAAAGGAAAAAAGGTCCAATATTCAACAACATTCACCTCCAAAAAAATCTACAAAAATCTGTCTTCACGCAAAGAAACAAACACTGCAAAAAAGTATCTGCAAAAAATTCACTTTGAAAATTCACCTTAAAAAAATCACCTACTAAAATTTAAACAGAAAAATTCAACAGCAGAATTTTTTTGATAAGAAAAAAAGCTGCGAATATACAACAACAAAAAAACGGAAGTACAAACATTCACGCAAAAAATACGACTACAAAAAAGTATCTGCAAAAATTTCACTTTGAAAATTCACCTTAAAAAAATCACCTACTAAAATTTAAACAGAAAAATTCAACAGCAGAATTCTTTTGATAAGGAAAACAAGCTGCGAATATCCAACAAAAAAAACGGAAGTACAAACATTCACGCAAAAAATACGACTATGAAAATGTATCTGCAGAAATTCATTCAGAAATTCTCTTGAATAATTTAAATCGAAAAATTCACCTGTAGAATTTCTCATACAGAAATGTAACAAAAATTGAACGACTTAAATCTGCCTTCAAAATATAGAAACCACTTCTAGTTTTTTTACCTGCTTTAGTCCGGATGCTGTGGGACTGGCTGAAACCGGTTCCCACCGGTTCCCACTGGTTCCCACTGGTTCTCACTGGTTCTCGGCACCCGGCAATGGGGGATAGAAAAACCAGAAGCTCGACACTCTTTGTTCCTGAATTTTAATTACATAAATTCAACCAAAAAATGACAATATATAAAAATAAAGTTGTGAGAAATACAGCACAGTTACTCTATAAAAACTTATTTTGATTAAAAAGTTTAATTTCTGGAGTTCAGATCTTGTTTTTACAGAACATGCTCTTTGCAACAATAATGGATTAAATTCAACTCCGTATCAACATCCTCTGTCGCAGCAAATAAGTGACAGTTTCATCTTTTTCTCACTTGCTGACGCTTGAAAACATTATATATTTAACATTATTATATTTTATACACTATAAAAAACATCAGTCACTTGTCGTGATTTTATGAGGAAGGTGTAAACCTCAGGTTTAGCAGAAACCAGGCTGAACTGGTCCGTCTGTCTCGCTCACAGGTGTCAGTAATTCCCACCCCGGGACACACGGGACAGGACGTGAGCGTCCAGGTGAAGGGGACGTCCGCTGGGACCGTGCTCGTAGCGGGGGACTTATTCGAGCGCTGCTCTGATGACGACACCTGGAGGGATCTGAGTTTGAACGCGGCGGCGCAGGAGGTCAGCCGGCAGAAGGCCCTGAACGTCGCTGATGTCATCATCCCTGGACACGGACTTCCTTTTAGAGTCGTCAGGAGCCCATGACCTCAGGGCTGGGTTGGAAAGGACGCGTCTAATGGGGGGACGTTGGGCCCCGCCCCCAAACAAACCTCTGTGCGTCTCTGTGAAGGAATAAAGTTCTGCGTTTTAATAAAGTTGCTCGTCTTGTCTGGACTCAAATTCTGAACATTTTTATCCAGTCGTAAAAAAACAAACCTAAAAAGGCTGCAGCTCAGTACAATTAGCCTGATGCGCGGTGAACCAGGGCGGATCTACAGCCCAGCAACTGCCCCCTATTACCCCCCTCTACTTTTTATTCATTTTTTAAATAATTATAATTGCTAATACCACGCACACCTCGCTGCTGTATTTATTTATGAATATAAACAAAATAAATTGTACACTTTATTAAAAGTACAATATTTAAATGATTGTTGTGGTGGAAGGTTCGCAAGCTAGTTTGGTTGTAGCCGGTTTGTCTGAAGCATCTTGCTAACCAGTTAGCAACTTAGCGCTAGCAGGTTCCCAATGGGAAATTCCATTGGGACCAAGCAGCACACCAAATTGGTGACTTAGAAACGACGCCGTCAAGGAACGCCATGGACAGAGGAAATTGTACTTTTGACAATTTAATGGTCATTAAATTGGATAAATATATCTTAAATTTCATAAGACTTTAACGTGAATGTATTACATGATATATTTGGGTTTTCCAGTTAGCCGCATAACCACAGAGCTACTTCTGACTCTGAATGAACTTAAATATTCATTTCATTCAGTTTATTTAAATTTTCTGACGTTCAAACAGAAAATTCATATTTTTGGCTCCCAGCAGAAAGACGGAACCATGAAAGTTTTATTATGTTATTTTTAGAAATATAAGTTGATTGGTCAGAGTTTTTAGATTTTTTTTCTTTTGTTTTTCTGGAATAGCTGCGGTACAGACGGGTCTCAGGATGGAAGGAACGTTTATCTCAATCTGACAAACAGTGTTTCTGAACAGGATTACCAACGACAGCTTTAAACCCAGAGGTTGGAGTTAACATGTTATCATAGTTATAAATAATTCAATTCTGATCATTATTATCATTTAGCTACAGCAGCAGCCATTCAAAATGGCCCTCCCCAGTCTAAAGCAGCCCAATGGCAACAAAACCCCCTCCAACTTCCAGCCACTGGCCTCCTGCTGGGCGCAGAATATTTAACTCTGACTCCATCCCTTTACTGAATTAGATGTTGCAAAGGAATTATAGGGGATCAGCCTAGGATTCAGCCAAGGGCCATCCAAGGATCAGCCAAGGACTAGCCAAGAACCAGCCAAGGACTAGCCTAGGACTAGCCAAGGACTAGCCTAGGACTAGCCAAGAACCAGCTAAGGACTAGCCTAGGACTAGCTAAGGACCAGCCAAGGACTAGCCAGAACCAGCCAAGGACCAGCCAGGACCAGCCAAGGATTAGCCAGGACGCTAGCCTAGGACTAGCCAAGGACCAGCCAGGACCAGACAGGACTGGCAAGAACCAGCCAAGGACTAGCCAAGAACCGGCAGGACTGGCCAAGGACCAGCCAAGGACCAGCCAGGACTAGCCAAGGACTAGCAGGACCAGCCAAGGACCGGAGCAAGGACTAGCCAGGACCAGCCAAGGACTATGAGGACCAGCCAGGACTAGCCAAGGACCAACCAAGGACCAGCCAAGGGATTCTCAGCCGAGAGACCAGCTAATGACTAGCCAAGGACTAGCTAATGACTAGCTAAGGACCAGCCTAGGACTAGCCAAGGACCAGACAAGGACTAGCCAGGGACCAGCCAAGGATCCTCCAATGACTAGCCAAGGATCCAGCCAAGGATCAGCCACCCAAGGATCAGCCAAGGACCAGCCAATGACTAGCCACGGGACTAGAGACTATGACTAGCCAAGAACCAGCCAAGTGATCCCGCCAAGGATCAGCCAAGGATCAAGCCAAGGACCAGCCAAGGATCAGCCAAGGACCTAGCTAAGGACCAACCAAAAAGACTAGCCAAGGACCAGCCAAGGACTAGCCAATGACTAGCCAAGGACTAGCCAGGACTAGACAAGACTACTGGCGACTAGCTAAGCCAGCCAAGGATCCTCCAATGACTAGCCAAGGACTCAGCCAAGGGCCGCCAAGGATCAGCCACAGGATCAGCCAAGGACTAGCCAAGGACCAGCTGAGGACCAGCCAATGACTAGCCAAGGACTAGCCAATGACTAGACAAGGACTAGCCAAGGACCGTGCCAATGATCAGCCAAGGACTCAGCCAAGGACCAGCCAAGGGATCAGCCAAGGACTAGCCAAGGACCAGCCAAGGACTAGCCAAGGACCAGCTGAGGACTCAGCCAATGACTAGCCAAGGACTAGCCAATGACTAGCCAAGGACTAGCCAGGACTAGCCAATGACCAGCCAAGGACCAGCCAAGGACTCAGCCAATGACTAGCCAAGGACCAGCCAATGACTAGCCAAGAGACCAGCCAATGACTAGCCAATGACTAGCCAAGGACCAGCCAAGGATCAGCCAATGATCAGCCAAGGATGTTGGCCAATGACTAGCCAATGACTAGCCAGCCAATGACTACCCAAGACCAAGGACTAGCCAATGACTAGCCAAGGACCAGCCAATGACTAGCCAATGACTAGCAGCCTGTTGTGACTAGCCAATGACTAGCCAGGACTAGCCAAGGACCAGCCAATGACTAGCCAAAGACCAGCCAATGACCAGCCAAAAGACCATCCATAATGACCAACCAAGGACCAGCCAAGGACTAACCAGGACCAGCCAGAGACCAGCCAAGGACCAGCCAGGTGCCCATCAAATCAAGGAAAGTGGGGGCATTTTTAATGGCTGCCACAGCAGCTCGATCCATTCTCCCAACCCTCCACTGATACCCTTTCATGTTTTATTATAATCCGTGACCCATGACCAAAGATTAAACACTGGACTCTGGACTGGGGCAATCAAATGACTTTTTTCTATTTCTTTTAGTCTTTTATTTCCCAACAATTGCTTCCTTCTCATTAATTTCCATTACCTTCCATTGATCACTCTTCTCATCACGGGTTTGAGATACAGAGTTTCAATTTCAAGTCGCTTTTTTTTCCCAATGCGATGCATCATAATGATGTCAGAGTGGCAGTACCAGTCGAAAGTCATGACTTCAGTGGCAATAAATGTCAATGGCAATAAAAATAAAACCCACCGCTGACTTACATAAGCTCAGGGGCAGATTAAGGAAGTTTGATTCCATTTCTGGCGGAGCAGCTTTGGTCCAAACAGGAAGCAGGTTCAAAAAGCTCAACTCTCTTATCTGCAGCTTCTTACATGTATAGCCAGGGGCGGATTTAGGAAATGTGGGGGCCTAGGCAAAGACAAGCAGGGGGGCCCTTCTGAACTGAGAAGACAACCCATAAAACAGTGCCCATTCTCCAGATGTAGAAATGTTAATAGAATAGAAGATCCACATTCGTTACGTTTTGTCCCCCTTCTTCTTGTCCCTTTTCTTCTTGTTTTCCTCATGTTTTGTACTCAGCTGACTTTTCATAGCTGTCCTAAAGGAATGAAAGATTTTTTTCCAAGCACTAAGCTCACTTTGCTGATTGTTCCTTCCTGTGTTTCCAAAAGGCCAAAGTAAATAACCCAGTCCTTCTTTTCACTGTAGACAAGCCATGATCTTCTTATCTGTTCTCCATTTTTCATTTGATGAAATAATAGCTGCATGAATCATGACAGCAGAAAAGTATAGAGGAGAGCAGGAGGCGTGGTTACCAATCTACTCGGCTCTGGTTAGCAGAGTTCGCTGCTTTTAGATGTTGTCTCCAAAGTCTCCAGGAGCAGAAAAAAGTCTCTAGATTTGGCGCTAAATAATAATAAATATTTGGCCAATCAGCATTGCCAAAATGAATGGCTCTGGAGCCCCTGGAATTTTGGCTCTTTCCTCCCCTTTTTCAAACGTCAGGATCTGATAAAGCACAGCTAAGGACTGATTTAAAGCACTTTTTAGAAAAGGCACAGAAGAATGAACAATCTGGGATTCAAATGGAAAATAATAGAATATATCCTATTTTTTCTAGATGTTTGTTCATTTGCATAGTTGTTCTAAAGTCGCGAGGGAATCGGCTGTTCCAACCGGGCCGTGATTCTCAATTCTCCCAGTGGTGCCCGACTTTACACGAGTGAATAGGGAAGTGAATGTGATTGGTCCATTTTATCAAGGGGCGTGGATTGTTGTGGCGGAAGGTTTGCAAGCAGTTTTGGTTGTGGCCGTTTGTCGGAAGCACATCTTGCTAACCAGTTAGCATCTTATAGTGCTAGCTGGTTCCCAATGGGAAATTCCATTGGGACCACAAGTAGCACTAAATTGAGGTGACTTAGAAAACGACGCTGTCAAGGAACGCTGTGCAGCTAGGACAGCGGGGACACATGCAAGAGGAGGAGAGTTTAGTGTCGAGGTCGGTAGGATGAGTCTCCTCCGGTCATCCATTTTTTTTTAGAGGGAGGGAAAGCGAGACGAAGATGTTGCTGTGAAAGGAACCAGGCGGCAGAAGTTTGGTTTGGTGTAGAAGGCTTCCAGCCGCATATTTTGAGCCCTTTGCCTCACGCAACGCTGCTAGCAGTTCTGTTAGCTCTATCGCCGTCCAGAGACACAGACGCCCATCCCCGGAACACTGGGACGCAACTCAATAGGAGGAAGGAAAAGGATTCTTGATTTTCAACTGTTAGCTATATTAGCTGCAATAATATGAATCAAGATGCTATGACTGAAAACATTTGATTGACAGATGACCGTTGATCTATGATTAGCCGAATTTAGGTGTTCAGGCTGACGAGAACTAACTTACGATGGATTATTAGGACCAGGCTAGAGATTTGTTTTCTTCTATTTCGAGAATAAAGTCCACAACATTAAGAGAATAAAAGTTGTAATATAATGAGAATAAAGTCATCATTCATCAACCCTTTTCAGAAAGAAAGCTTGGAGCTCCGCCCAGCAGATAATGTCAGACCAGCTCCACCAATCAGCAACCAGAGTCCACTTTGACCTCCTTATGGAAATAAATCTGTGTCGCTGGGATTTGAATAAAAAATGCCACTGAAATTTAAATGTTGTATGTTTGTACTTAGTGTTTCAGTGTTTAGTTAGTTGAGTTAGCGTTAGCTTGCGTGACCGGCTCCTTCATGCTGGTTTACCTACAGTATGAGCGCCACAAGCGTCACGTCCACGGGACTAAGAAACCGTAACGGGATTGGCTGGGTGTTGGACGCCACAATCCATTGCTAATGTCTGTGACCTGAAGTAACCCTTCCCTTTTTACTCTGAATTTAGACGCCGAATTTAAGAAGGTGAAATAGAGCCAGTTGAAT
This sequence comes from Cyprinodon brontotheroides, assembly GCA_018398635.1. Classification (NCBI taxonomy): domain Eukaryota; kingdom Metazoa; phylum Chordata; class Actinopteri; order Cyprinodontiformes; family Cyprinodontidae; genus Cyprinodon; species Cyprinodon brontotheroides. Next base: position 5,448,933 of record JAGKQL010000069.1, on the reverse strand, counting down.
CTCAGGAGGCTGAAAATATTGAGTTTGAATTTTGAAAGGTTGAATTTTTTATATGCAGATTTTTTTAACACTCAAAAATAAGTATTGAAAATGTAATCACTTTGAAATAGTGATGTGAATTTTTAGCTTGAAGAGAAAATAACAAATGAAATTTCAACTGTGTAGAAATAATGACAATGAATTTTTTTATTTTTTATCAAAAAATGTGTTCTGAATATATTTTAACACTGAAACAGTAAGTACAAACATACAACATTTAAAGTTCAGTGGCATTTTTAATTCAAATCCCAGCGACACAGATTTACTTCCATACATCCTGCCCAGTTTGATGCTGCTGCTAAAAGATTTCCTGATTTGTCAAACCGATGCTAAAGTAGAACTTCACATGATGCTCCACATTCCTCATTTTAGGAAGAAAGGGATTCTGGGAAGAAATGTGAAATGCAAATTTATTCTCCTAATTTTACCACTTTATTCTCGAAATAGAAGAAAAAAAAATCTCTAGCCTGGCCCTAATACTCCGTCGTACGAACTGGCCTGCATAAAATGACAAAAAAAACCCACAGATTTTAGGCAGAATTTTTTAGAAATAGAAATTTTCTACATTTTGGGGCAACTTTCAGGGCAATTAAAAGTACATTTATATACATGTTAAAGCCAGAATGATTTGACATTAAAATATGACTTCCATACGACTTTAAATAAACACATTCTCAGAAAATAAATGATTTTTTTATATTAAAAAATCTAAAGCTGACTAATAGATTCTCCATTATTAAACTGGTTCATCATTTTTTTAGCTTTATAACACAATATTGGACTAAAACACAGATTTACCAAGATTTATGGACAGAAAGTAAACCTGGACAGGAAATTATGTTTTGTTTTTAATACATCGTTTTTTCATAATGTTTTTTGTTGTTGGCATTCATATAAATATACGGGGTTATAACTTAGTTATTAGTATACCTTTGATTGCTTTTTGGTGTACGTGTATTTTTAATTTATAGCGCCCCGCGGGGAAAACAGCACCAGCCGCCCCTGGTTCTGATGACGCTTTAGAAAAAGGATTTTTATCAAAAATATAATTAATGTGCACAAATAAGGAATAGTTGCATTAACCACACATGTAGACATAGTTTTATGGGACCTCCAGGAACTTGGGGCCCCAGGCACCTGCCTTAATGGTAAATCCGCCCCTGCATCAGCGATCTGGTGTCAAACACAGAATCGTCTAAATTTCTGCTATTTTTTTTCCTGTTGTGTGGAGAAGGAAATGCCTCCCTGGGTGTAATAAAGATAGCTGGAAATCAGATATTAGCTAACATGGAGGTGTAATGAGTCGTACATCCACAGCAGGTGTGGCGTTCTTTATGATTTCTACTGCAGATAAACAAAGACAAGAGTTTTAGTTTCCCTGAAGCTGCAGTGTTGATGCAGAAACCCTGAAACGGGTTCAAAGTGTCTCATACCTGCAGGAACGGCTGGACTGGAGAGGAACCGTCAAGAAAAGGGAGGAGCTGCTCAGCCTTTCTGATACGCTGGCAGCTGATCTCTGATTTATTATTCTAATTCTATCAGAGAGCTAAGCCTTTTAGATGAGCTCACGGCTTTGCATTATTTTTCATAATAAAGAGCTAAATACAGACATTTATTCACCTCTAGATTAAAAAGACAATCATTAACTTCTTTTATCTGAGACGCTATCGGTCCAAACTCCAGATCTGATGGATTAATAATTTATTCGGCTCTTAATTAGTGGAAATATTTGTTTCCTGGTGTTTGAAACAGCAGTTGGACGAGTTAAATGACGTCTCTGTCAGCATTAGTGTGATGAGTGTCATCCAGGTCAGAGTCGTTCCAAATAAAGTAAAAAATCAATCCACTGGACTTTGTTTCCAAGTTTGAAGACGTTTCTCTTCCATCCAGGAAACATTTTCAATTCAAAATGTCAGAAATAGCGTTTAGTTCCAGGTTTTATAGCCTGGACACAAAAAATTGCCTTGTTTTTGTTTAGAAAACCTGGAAACTAAAGCAGACAAACGGGTCCACCCCTTTGGAATAACTCATTAATTACTAATTACTCATTTCATTAACCTGTCTGATTCTGCCTGGCTGCTCATTTCCTCTCATGAGTCCACCTGCTCCTGCCTCTGTTTAAAGGTATAGATCAGGGGCACCAATTAAAAATCAGGGGGATCTTAATAAAGAAAATAATCAACCAGTAAAGGTCCAAAAAAAATTTTTTTAGTATAATAATTTAAACAGAATTTAGCACTGAAATAAAATGCAGGTGTTTATGCGTCGATGAATTTTTAAATAAAAAATATATAAAATGTTTCAATTTTAAAAATCTAAAGTATTTTTTGAAGTAGAGAATCAAAACAATCGTTCAGTTTGGTTTATAGATAATTTCCTGATTCCCATATTTTCTCAAACCCCTGAACTGATGGTTTGTTATTTTCTTTCTTTTTTCTGTCTTAATGTTGGCAGTGGGCTTTAGGCTGCCCTGCAAGGCTTTAAACCTGGGTTTAACCGGAGACTAAGCCATTCTCAAGCACATATCAAGGAGCTCATTTTGAGCCTGGATCCAGATTTATTGTTGATTCTGTTCATGGTGGAGAATCCTGCTTCACAGCAGCAGGTTGAGCCAAACATCCTCTAAATGTGCAGGGTCATCTTTGAGCACGCCATTTCACTTTTCTTTCACCAGTTCACCGCAGTTCTTCCAGCAGTCCACACTTTCTCTGCTCTCTTTTTCTCATGGTCTTCTCCTTCTTTCCCATCGCCCGGCTTGCCACAGGTTTGCCTGCTGTGTCTAAAAGTAGCAGCAGCAGCAACCCAGACTGACAGCTCATTGGCTCATTTGGATCACGCGCAGCCTGGAGCCGGACGCTCCCCAGGGCTTTACCGTATTAAACAGGAGCAGTCAATATATATATATATATATATATATATATATATATATATATATATATATATATATATACATATATATATATATATATATATATATATATATATATATATATATATATATATATATATATATATATATTAGTGCTGTCAATCGATTAAATTTTTTAATCGCGATTAATCGCATCAATGCCTGAGTTAACTCGCGATTAATTGCATTTTAATCACAAATTTTTTTTATGATTGAAAATCATTTAAATACTCTCGATGACATACAAAAAATACATACAGGCTAGGTTTGTGCCAATGTTCTTTTTAAAAATGAAAACAGGTCACAGATACTGATTTATGCCATAGAAACATATGGCAAGAAGATGGGGAGGCATGTAGCAAAAAATAACAAATATGTAGCCAAAAAAAAGGCCCTGAAAACAGGCTGATGTAAAAAGACAGTCTTTACAGTTAATACAGTCTTTTGAACAAAGACAAGCATTTTACCCTACTGCTATAAAATGTAGTAGAGTTAACATTAGATGTTAATTAACCAAGATAATAATGAACAATTTTCAATCAATACATCAAAATCAATAGACCGACATCACTAGATGAAGGTAGTCTATGCTCTAGAAAGTTACTTTTCAGCCTCTTAACAAAAATGAGAACACACACACACCCACTCACCCACACACACACACACACAGCACCCACACCACCCACACACACACACACACACACACACGATACCGACCTGTGGCGTACACACACAACAAGAGTGCCGTAGCAGATTCCATTTCACCTCAGTAATCAGTTTTCTCTCTAGCGTATTTCAGGTTGCTACTAGTTACCAGACACTCAACTTGTTTGTTGGTGGTGGGGCTTAAAATAGAAAGGCACTAGCGCCACCCAGTGTATGGCGTCTTTTTTCCTTGAGGAGCTCCGCTCTGGAAGCCTATGAGAAATGCATAGACTGGGGAAAAATAGCCCCGCCTTCCCGCAGGCTGCAGCAGGATGTACTTGGAAAATTGTACCATAAAACCACATAGCGTTAATCTCACGTTAAAAAAATTATCGCCGTTAAAATGGCCTTGCGTTAACCCGATAATAACGCGATAATTTTGACAGCACTAATATATATATATATATAGGGGATGGACGGTTTATGAAAACCGGCCCAAACCGCTCGGTTCGACTGTCTCGGTTCGGTTCGCCAGTGGTGTTTCAGACGGTTCATGCGCCGTTCTTTTCTCAAAGGCTAAGCCAAGCTTCCACTCCAGAGCAGAAGGTGAAGCGGTACTGCGACCAAAGCCAACCACCAGTAGTAAACAAGAAGAAGAAGAAGCGAAGCAGCGTAGCCGGGTGTAGCAGAAAAAAATCAGTTGTTGTGGAGAATTGTGTGGGTATGGCGAGTGGAAAAGAACAGGAGTTGGAAGACAGCACCAGCAGCACTTTATAGGTCTGCTGTATGGGACTATACACTTGCATTTAGAGTGACCTACCATGACAGGGAAAGAAAGCTGTGGAGAAAAGTGCAACAGTGCGCAAGCATTGTGCAACACGTTTTGTTTATGCTAACAGCAACATGACCAACATGTCAGCTTAGAGATTTTCCTAACAATCAA
>JAGKQL010000069.1:5376428-5414398 GCA_018398635.1 Cyprinodon brontotheroides | reverse complement strand
GCCATAAAAATAAGTAGTAAAGTAAAGTAAAAATATCAGAAAAATCTGCTTGAGTGCAGTAACGAAGTATTTGTACTTCATTACTTCCCACCTCTGATAAAAATTAGAAAAGAAATTTAAAGCACAGAAAGACTGAAAAGAAATTTTTTTAAAACTGAAAAGCAAAATATTTTTGAATTAAAGAAAGTTAAAGTAGAGATAAACTAAATAAGCGCTATTCTTTGTTTCCTATTTTACTTTGCGCTCACTTGTTTTTCTAGTGTTATTGGACATTCAGTTTTTGTTGTATTTCTACTGGAATTTATGTGGGTTCTCATGTTGCCTCTGTGAACGCTTTCCCTTGGCTCCTCTGTTCAGCCTCTCTCACACACCTGCTCCTTATGGCTCCATGCTTCCCTTTGTCTCAGTCAGCTGCATTATACTCCCTCTTTAACTCTCCTCTTTCTTGCTTCCTTGTCTTTGCTGTCTGTCCCTCCCATGCTGTTGTCCTCCTACCTGCGTCTCTCTCCCACAGAAAAAACTCCTCCTGCTTGGTTTTCCCCCAGGATGCGTCTCCCCTAGTCTCTGGTTTGCTTTAAACCATTAGTTGATATTTGGATTTTCTGCCTTTGTTTACAGTTAGTGTGCCATTAAATCTCCTCAGCCTCTGTGCTCCAAACGTAAACCAAACCTTGACAGCGCGAAACATTAAAACTGAAAAGTTATTTTAAAAGAAGAAAGAAAAACAATATAAACTAGAGATAAATTATCAAAAGATTATTTTAAAAAATTGAAACGTTTTTTTTATTTGTGAGTTGGAAAGAAAAAATGATAATTAAATATGTAATTCTGGTGCTGGTTCATCCATCCTCCCTCCTTTCAACGCACTAATTTTTTCGCATACCTTCCTAGTGAGGCAGAGTTTCAGCAAACCTGCCCTCCATCGTCTCTCCTCCATCTGTAGCCAAGCTGCCGTCTGAGTCCTGACCAGCATTCTTTCACCTCCTGGACCCTGGGCATTTGCTCCAGACTGGTTAACTCCGACTCCTCCACCATGGCTGCTGCTTGGGACCTTTTCACCAAATGCTGAAAAGCATCAAGCCTGAAACGGAGGCGATAAAGCGATGAACATCCTGCGTCCAGGTAAGCCTGACATTAACCAGATCCTGTTTGAAGCTGTTTGTTTTAGTTCACTAACAGGCGCCGTCATGTAAATATGTGACTTCACAGCAAATTGTTCTGCAAACACAGAATTAAGTCAGACACAAAGCTCTTTATTCAGAAGCAGCGAATGATGTGGGGCCCCTAAGCAAAGGCAGGCAGGGGGCCCCTGAATTGAGAAGACAACACATGCATTAAACTTTTCTGGTCCAGTTAAAACCAGTTTTATTTTCCAAGTATTTGTTTAGTCAATAAAAGATTAAAACATTGAAGGTGTATTATCTTATAACAGTTATAAAGGATCATTTTAGGCTTTTTTGAAGATCAGTGATCGGCCAGAAATCGGTGCACCGCTTCATAAAAACATTCCTGGTGCCTGAAGGTTCATCTTCTGCCACAAATTCAGAGAAATGCTTAAAACTATCAGGATTTGTTATAATATCTGTATTTAAATTAATGAAGTTATGGAGCGGCACTGTGGATAAAAAAACGGCCTCCTCTTTCCAGGAGCAGCGTTTAGGTCCAGACTGACCGATTTATGGAGCTGGTCATGACGCTTTATTAGAAAAACAAACAGCAAAAACAAATCTGCAGAAAGCTGTGCATCAGAGATCATCAGGAGACTCAATATGTAGTGTATAGGGTGTATATATATATATATATATATATGCGTTTTACTCAGATTTACGATCCTGATCCATAGTTATGTATGGGGTAAAATCAATGTCAGTAAACATGCTTAGGTTTCTAAATTTGTAAATGTCAGCCAATAAACAAATACATTTAAGGTTTGCGTTTTTCTTGCTGTCAACATGCGTCATTGAAATGTTTGATAAATTCAGGTTAAAAAGGTTCAACGACAAAGAATCGGAAATGTTTACGTATGAATTTAAAACCGTAGCAATAAATTTTGGATTTTTTTTGTAGAAATCACCAGTTAATTTGTGAAAATAAAACTTTTACGAATCACTACTTCATGTAGATGTTAAGGAATAAAACATTTTATTTCACATATAAGTTTCAGCTCAGAACACGGGACAGATGCAAATCTTAAATCGTTTATTAACTGTCATGTTTTTAAGAAATCTGACCCACATGCAGGAAACTCAGAGAACCAGAGTAAAAGTTGAACAGGTTTATTGAAATAATCAAAACGGTTGATCCAGGGAAACTCAGAGAGCTGGTGAACCGGAACCGGAAGTGAGAAGGGAAGTTCAGAGGTTAGTTCAGGGTCAGTAGGAACTTTGAACAACGTCTTGCAAAAATCAGAGATGAACTGGACTCACGTTAGCAGAAAAAGGTTCTCTTCCCAGAATCCAGTCGGTGTGGGTTTATCCAGGGATCGGGGGGGCTCGTTGGAGGGCGGGCAGGTTTTTGGTTTGGTGGGTTCCTTGAGGAGCAATGGAGGCGGACTGCCACTTAGATTTCCAGGAGAACTTGAACGGGTCGTGTGGAGATTAATCCTGCTCAGTGTGAAGCTCTAAACAATCCTTCCAGGGAGAGAAGGCAAAAAATCCAGTTTACAGGATGACTTTCTGCCAAAAAGGCAAAGACAAAAACCAGGTTAGAACTCAGAGAGACAAAGACTCAGTTTGACTAAACTAAACTCAGCTTGGATAGAGAACCTAAAACTGGCAAACACTCTGACGACGAGGTAGTGGCAGTCCACCGCGTAAGAGTCCTACGTAATGAGCACAACCGGCCAAACACAGCCCACACACACTGGATTCCTAACATTAACCTTATGCATGTTTTTTTGGCACATATCTTACCCCATACATACGGAACAAAAAGGGTTTTTTGTCTTTTCAGCTCTTTATCATCAGCTTTTTTATAATAAAGGTAATTTCTTCATGCATATCATCCGATGGGAGAGTCACCTGCATTACATGCTTATATTCAATTCTATTCAGTGTATTTCTATAGCTCCAATTTCTCAGGACGCTTAATTTCAGTTCACCAGGATCATCCAGACAGATTGATTCAAAGATTTCTATCTAAGGAAAACCAGCTGGATTGCATCGACTCATTGACTCTTCAGCAATCCCTCATATATGATGGAAACCTCTCAGCCTTCCTGTTTACTGTAACAGCAGCCTTGTTATTTTTTAGCTCCACGCCGACTATCTGAGCTACAGACCTGATTTAAGCAGGAGGGCTAAGCTTGGTTAAGCCCAGATTAACTCCTTTAAGGAGCAGAAGCAACGTGTCTGGATCAGACAGAAGGACAGACAGACTCCACTCAGTCGTATTGTCATGACTGCAGGTAGAGACGCGCCAGCTTGCAGGGGCGGAGCTAAATGGGCGGCCGGAGGAGGCCATGGCAACCCCTATCATTTTGTTGCCCTCTAATACAGATAGCAGCAGTAATACTCTTAGATGGAATGTTCAAACTTATTAAACATTTACATTTTTCATATATTATAAAATGACTTGACACCTAAAACCCTGTGGTTAATTATGCAGATCAAAATACAAACATTAAAGATGATATTTACAGAATTCCTGCTCTTTTCACAACTGAATTTTCTGTTATATGGGGTACAGAGAAAGTTATGTTTCTCTGCAAGTCATCTAGGTACGACGGAGGATTAGGGCCGAACTAGAGATTTTTTATTTTATTTTGAGAATAAAGTTGTAAAATTACGAGAATAAAGTCATAATAACTGAATAAAGTTGAAAATTAGCGAGAACAACCGGTTTCAGAAAGAAAGCTTGGAGCTCCGCCCATCAGATGACGTCAGACCAGCTCCACCAATCAGCAGCCAGAGTCCACTTTGACATCCTGCCCAGTTTGATGCTGCAGCTAAAAGGTTTCCCGATGCTAAAGTAGAACTTCACATGATGCTCCACATTCCTCACTTTAGGGAAGAAAGGGATTCTGGGAAGAGTTGATATAAAATACAACTTTGTAATATTATCTCTTTAGTCATGGACAAAAAAACGATTTAATTACTTACCTTTTGAAGCGATCTTGGTGATCTGACCTTAAATAGCTTTATTTGTAGATCATTAAAGGGACACACACCCGTTTTAGGTAATTAAAGTGGATTTTTCGTACAAAACTAAAGGTATAAACGCAGATCAGACGTCTTGTGAATGCGTGTCGACTATGTGTATGCTGGTCTGACAGAACACCGGGTCACATCTTATCCCATCATATAAAAAATCCCAGCGCTTCCTTAGAGAGACGCACCTCTCTACTTCTTTTTTTTTTAACTTTAATTCAACGCATGATGTAATTCTGAGACGGTTTTAGCAGATCTAAAGCATCAGACTGCCCTCCTTTCAGTTCAGCCTCTTCAGTTTTTGATTAGTGTTGTTTTATTTTCTGTGTTACCGCAGTGGCAGCTGCTACTGACGTTAGTTTGACCCACTTCTCTGTGGCTTTGTGGGCCGAGTTTCCCTTTGTTGTTTAACAAGCCGGTTGGCTTCACTTTAGGATGTTTGTTCCCACTTCTGTTAAACAGAGATTTTTATTTTAACTTTGCTGTCGACCCAAGTTCTTGGTTTTTGTTTGAATAATCCAACTTTGTTAACCTCCTACTTTATTTTTACATTAAAGGTCACTGCTACAGTTTTTCATTAAAACTGTTTTTCAAAAAGAAACAAAAATGCTATATAATTTATTTTGGAATTCTGATGGGTCAAATATGTATAAATATTTACGATGTTGACAGTGAAGGATTCTGCACCAACAGGAATAGATAAAGTCACATAACATGTTTTTCCAACGTAGCAAATTATATAAACATATTTTTACTCCGGCAGTTTTTTTTTTTTATTGTTTCAAAATGACAAATATTGCAACTTCTATCTTTATTGTTTGAAACATGAAATCTTTATTCAGTCTGAGTTTCCGTCTTCAGCGAGCAGCAAGTGCTGCTGTAAGCCCCTCCCTCCTGCAAAGCAAGATCGTCTCCCATTGGTTAGCCCGTTAAAATGAATCACTGGACGCAAAGCTTCCGCTGATCCACTAAAGCAGGATGTAAATATGATGAAAACAGAAAAAAATAAATAAACTTATTTAAAAGTGTTGCACTAAATGAGATCCCGTCCTGATTTCATTCATTAACAGCCTTTTCCACTGAGGTATGGGGTGCCATTCTAGTCAAATATTCACAGAAATATTTTATGGGAGTTCATTCTTCAAATTTAGATTATTAGCAGATCATTCATATATATTTAATAATGTCACATTTCCAAACTAAATATTTAATCAGAAAGTTAAAGATTTAATTTACAAGCTACACATTTTTTCTGTTCTAAATGTTTAACAAGTTTGTGAAATATATATATATTTATCTTGGAGCCAAATTCTAGTAGCTGAAATAAATATTTAATATTTTGGTTGAATATTTAGTTTGTTAAAACAAAAATTTCATTTGGGGCCAGATATTTAGTCTGAAAAATAAAGGTTTCATTTGGTTAAATAAATATTTAATTTGTAAAAATAGATTTAGTATGTGAAATATTTAATTTATAAAATTAAATATTTAATTTGAAACCAAATATTTAGTTTGTTAAAATATTTAACATTTAAATTAAATATTTAATTTGTAAAAAATAAATTTAGTCTCTGAAATATTTAATATATAAAATTAAATATTTAATTTGGAACCAAATATTTACTTGAAAAAATATATATCTAACATTTAAAATAAATATTTAATTTGTAAAAATAAATTTAGTCTGTGAAATATTTAATTTTTCAAATTAAATAATTAATTTGGAACCAAATATTTAGTTGGTGAAATAAATATTTAACATTTAAATTAAATATTTAATTTGTAAAAATAAATTTAGTATGTGAAATAAATATTTAACATTTGAGAAAAATATTTAATTTATAAAAAAAAAAACAAATATGGCTGTCAAATAATATTTAGTCTGTAAAATACCGTTTTCGTTTGGTTAAATAAATATTTAACAGTGGAGATTTTTTTTATTTTTTGTAAAGGTAAATATTTCATTTGGAGCCAAATATATAATCAGTAAATTTGCTACCTATATAGCAGCTCGCTAAAGAGATACTTGATTAAAAGGTTGAAAACATTTCATTTGTATATTAAATGTTTGTTTTTTAAATAAAATATTTATTTTAGAAGTGTTTAAAAATGTCTGAATGATCTGGTAATAATCAGACCCTGAAATATAAAACCTGTTTTTTTTCTTCCCATTCTAATTATTGCTGCTAATATCTGGCCAAACGGCACCCCATAGAACAGAGGCTCTTATTTTGGTAACATCCGGAAGTCGTCCTTCCTCAGCCTCCCTCATCTATCGGACCGTGCGGGGCGCCGCTCTCGGTTCTGTTCGGAGCTTTCAGGCTGGATCTGCGGGGGCTCCGTGTGGATGTTCGGGGGCTGCTCCGGTTCCATGGCCGCTGCTGGCGGTGGATCAGCTGCAGCTGAACCCTCCGAGATGCTCCGAGTTCCCCGCAGCTGCAGAGCAACGCCGGCCCGGGGACACAGCGATGTTTTTCAGACGGAGAGCCAGGTAAGGCTGGGCTGGAGCGGGAGGAGGAGGAGGCGGAAAGCCGCGCGGGACGGAGGGGTCTGGATGCAGAGATTTGGGTGGAGGAGGGGGAGGGGCCCCCCTCCCACACAAAGGCCTCTTCTGCCCCTCCATCCAGATGAACAGCTTCATGCTCCTGCAGCCCCCCTCCCTGTGGGGAGGGTGTGAGTCAGATCGGGACCATCATGGCTCCTGTTTGTATGTTGCAACCCTTGAAGATGTGATGTTGGCCCCATAACAGGGGCCCCATAACATGGCCCCCATCACATTGGCCCCATAACATGGCCCCCATCCACAGTGGAAGGGGCCCCGCTCTGCTCTTCTCTCAGACCTTCCATCTGTGTCCCTCTGGCGTCTTTAAACAGACCTGCTGAACTTCTATGGAGGTAGATTACCGTCAAAAATAAGCATCATTCAGTAAACAAACGCGTTTAATAAAAATTCATTTTATTTAAAGCGGGAACTGCTCAACATTTTACGTCTGTATTTTTTCCTTGTTTCCGACTCAAACAAACGTGAAACGTAGAGTTCAAGTCTAGAATTTATTCATTTTAATCAAAATGTACAATTTTGAAACTTCTGATTAAATGATTTATATAAAGTTAAAACTAACAAACGTGTCACTCTTGGAAATGTGGGATTAATGATCATAAATGTTCAGGTTTTCAGATGAATTTCACATGTTTGAGTGTCTGAACTTATTAATCTAAGTTAAATGTTTGGAAATATTATTTTAAGTTACCATTTTGCAACAATATACAGAAGTACAAGTTTTAGGTTTACATCTTGCAAAACTAAAATATGAGTCACATTTATGGGGCGTCGTTTGTAAAGTGAAGCAGTCAAAATGAGGAGCAAAATTTATGGTTATTTATCTGCGCATGCGTATGAGCGATGGGTCAATACATGACTAAATACTTAGTTTTTTTAAAGAAATGTTTTATTTGGAGCTAAATATTTTTTTAATAAACAAAATATTTGTTTTTTTGCTAAATATCTGTTTAAAAGAATAAATGTGTAATTTGCAAACTAAATATTTAGTTTGTGAAATAAATATTTTAGTCAAACTAAATATTTTGTTTGGAGCTAAATATTTGTTTAAAAAAACAAAATATTTCGCTCCAAACTATTTTTTTTTTTTTTTAACAATTTAAGATTTTTATAAATGAATGAAAAAATAAACCCCTTATGTTACTTTTAAAATTCACAAAAAACCCACACAAATATTGCTCCTAATGGCACCCCATACAGATTCATTTAATTAAATTGGCTAAGATAAATACGGATAAAACCTAAGCTCAGCTGGATTTACAGGATTATAAACTATGACGACGAGCTACAAATTTATAAAAGCTGTTTTAGTCAAGAACAGCTGATTAGTCTGTATTGGATGTAAAATTGTATCCAAAAACCTCTAAATTCGTACTTTCACAAACGCAACATTTCCCAATCCCATGTATCCAAGAGTCGAGAAGGAGGAATACTTACTAACCGTAAAGATATTTTTTGTATTTTTTTTCCTTTTACTAATTCAGACGGCTAAGCATGCATTTTTTATTGGCAGTAATCTCACCCCGTACGTCTCATATTTCTGAAAGCGATCGGCTCGGCTCAGGGTGAGCAGATCTGGGTGAACCTGTGAATCCTTCAGATGTCATTAAAACTTTGTGCTTTTTGTTTTATTTAGAAAACCTTAAAGTGAAAACAGTTCATGAAGAGAAAAATAAAACTACAATTAAAAATGTTTTAGTTTCTTATGACACTGACCAGATATGTAGAGCAGGTTATCTATATTTGCTATCTCTATTTATTCAGCTCAGCAGAAACTAAAATGGTAACAAAGCTGTAATTCAAACAGGAGGTCTCACTCTGACCTACATGCAGGCGTCAGATCTTTGTTCTCTGTAGTTCCTCAGAGCCGATCGAGGATCCGGACTTTTTAAATAAAGAGAATCGATAGGTTAGAAACTTTATTTTCTGAAGGTTTCCTTCGGCTCGTATCAGTCGGTGCTTCCTCTGCTAATGATTAGCCGTTCTGCTAATGATTCACTAATAATCCATCAGAACAATCAACTTTATGTTTTTTTAAAAGATTTGAAGCCGATTTCATTTCAGAGTGAAACTATTTTCAGTTCCTGCTGAAGGGAAAATAAAAACTCTTCCTCCTTCTGATCATGCAGGCTCACGTCCCTCCTCTTCCTCATTCTCAGGGATTAAAGATTAAATATTTCCGGCTCGTAGCGAATGCCCATGGGTAAAAAACAATCACTCGAAAATAAGTTCTTCCTATGGGCAACGACTTGAAGGCACAAACTAAACTGTTCGTCATTTATTCTTTATGGTACGCCAGCATTCAGAACATGGAGGCCAATCACTGGCCCCCAGACATCCGCTGTTAGATTTTATATATTTATATCTTTTATAAACAAAGCAGAGTGTGTATATTTGGATATAATCTAAAGGAATATCTTCAGAATAGCTCCACAAAACTCATATGGGAGATTAGAACATGATGGAATAACGGAAAATCAAGGGACCAATGGGAAAAAAAAAGGCGTTTCCCTTTAAATAAATAAAAAAAAAAGACAAATGTCCCCCAATGCGTTTGTCAGCCAATGGTAGCAAAGGAGGGCTCTGAAACAAACAGTATTAGCCAATCAGAAGAAGAAGGGGGCGGGTCTTAGGAGAGCGTGTTCCTCCTCCACTAGCTTGTGGTTCTAGTCGCCTGTTAGCTTGTGGTTCAGTGCTGAAGGGAAAGTCACTTCGCAGCGTTTAAGGATCCATTTAACGTAGAGACGAGTAAAAAGTCAAAAAATAAATAAATGAAACTTTGTGTTTGGAGAGAAGGATGATAGAGAGAACGGAATGCTATGGAGTTAGCGTACGCTACACGTTAGCCGGGAGCTACGGCAACAGCTGATGGACCAGCGTCAATAACTGACCGTTTATGAGACTTAAAAATAAGGGTTAGTTCTTTCCTCGCCGAACGAGACCTCTCAGCCACACTAGATATAGACGCACTTCTGCCACCTTCTGGCCGGTTTTGGTAGTGGATTTTCAAAAGTCAAAATTAGTCTTCAATCATTCATGCATCCTCTTATCCCATGATCACCCCCCATATATATATATATATATATATATATATATATATAGAGCTCCAACAGGAAGAGCAGGAGGGAAATAATCAGAATCACTAAACCTAAATCGTGATGAAATCCTAATAATAACGATAATTTCATGTCTTAAATGCACTAATATGGTCCGTATTTATTTTATTATAGCTTCATTACACGGCAATTAACTGCTGTTTACTATTAGGCTATTTTGTTGCATAATGTAGTAGCTTTTATAGCAGCAGAATATCATGTGATGGCCTAGGCAAGGTTGTTGTTGTTAGCCAGGCAGATGTTGTTGTTATACACATACAACATACACATACATATATATGCATATATATATATATATATATATATACATATACATATATGTTACATACATATGGCATAGCAGTCAGAATGAGAAGCATGTTGTTATTGGCTATGCTGATATTGCTACATAAGGGTTCCATAGAGCTGTGATTATGGGGCTATTACATATTACAGAAACGAACCAGGAAAACAATGCCTCTGCACCAATCAATTGATAGACCTACAACCAATAAGTTTACTATTAGTATTTAAACGTGAGAATATCATGTGATGGCGCCTGACGTAGTCCCACTCAATTCTAGTCATGTTCTAATGCCTGCATAGAGCTGTGATTATGTTGTGCTCTGGCACTCAATTGATAACAAAATCAAAGCCGCGCAGTTGTTTAATGCGATAGTTGCACGCCTAGAATAAGCAAGAAGATGAGCCTTGATCGCTGCTCTCTCTGTTCCTCCTTTAAAATTAATTTGCTGTCGCATATCTTCTAGAACAGACCTAATAAGGCAGAATCTACTCACCCAAACTCTCCAGCGGCAGCTATTGTTGTTGTCACCAAGCGCCCGCTTTGGTCACATGGTTGATTATATTACTGTTGATCATCTGTCCATCATCGTGCGCAAAGCCCGCCTCTGACAATTTGATTGGCCCGCCAGATATTGTGCTAGCATACTCGCGCTACTATAGAGCAATGCCAGACCGAACTTCCTGACCTCAAACGTTGTGGGCGGGACTAAGTTCGGAATGGCACCCAGGCTAGTGATGGCCTGGACCGGCCTAGAATGTGCATGGGCTGACTGGACATCTCCCAGTCTGCCCAGTAACCAGAGCCGCCTGGCTTCAAGCCGACAGAATAGTGAATAATTTACTGTATTAATGAAGTTATTTCGCTCAAAAACAGAAAAACTACAGATTTTATTTATTATGAACCGGCCGGTTTAAAAAAAAAAGACTAAAAATATCGGTCATGTGACGTCGTCTGATCGATTTACGCCAGCTGATCGAACAGCGTTTATATAAACACTTGAAGCTAAATGTGCGCCTCGCGCCATCATGGCGGATTTCACTCTAGTTAGCTGCTAGCAGAATATTCCGATCGCCGTGTTTACGTGACGCATTTTTGTCCAATCAGCCGTTTTATTCCGATTCTTACCTCCACATAAACCATTTATTAGCTTTTTAACCCAAAGACATTTCAGCTGGTGGTGAAACTTGTTGCTCGTTGACCAAACTAAGGTGTAACGCTGGGCTGGAGCGGGTGGAGGGCCATAGAAACCACCACAGATAAATACCCACAATCCTTTGCTGCACATGAACAAGCAAACACCACATGACCGATCCGATCCTCCTGAAACCTGCAGAGAAATATCGGTAGTTAGTTCTGACCCAGTTCTGCTTATCGGGCCGATATGTTTCACTGGCCGATCCCGATGCTAACGCTAACATATGATGCTAGCCTAATTAGGATTCTCCATGGTAACGGATATTCCAGTGTAGAGATGGATCATCAGCAGGGTCATGTTTTGGCTCCATATCGGTAAAGGTCAGAGGTCAGAGGCTAATCGCTCTACCTGCCATCCACTGTTAATGTCTTCTTTGTTTAAAGGTTTATTTATTGTTTAAGTTGTGTCTCATTTTTATCATGTAAGAGTAAAAACAAACGCTGAACAGGGAAAAGAAAACCCGGTTGGGTCGGATCCACTGGTTCTGCAGAGCCTCAAAGGTCCAGTGCTTTTAGAAAACCTGATTTATCTCTGTTTGACCCGTAATCTAAAAACAATCCAGTGGAGCTGCTGGTCATCATGGAAGCCATCAAGCTCCGGGCATCTCCCAGTCCAACCGGATCAGGAACCCTGCAGAACCAGATTCCCTGCTGGTTCTGCAGGGTTCTGATCCGCTGATGTTTGCTAACACAGAGACACGCCTCACAGTTCAGGACCCTTCAGGGACTTTGAGTTCAGTGGTGGGTGAGGCAATGCGAGGCGCCTGGGAGCGCCGTGCATGGGGGGGCAGGTCTGGACTCGCCCGGATGGGAATCTCTTGTGCTGACTGACGATGTCAGGAATTCTGCTGGGATGAACCCGTTTGATCCCAGCTGTGTTCCACCTCTGCTTCTGCTTCCATAATTAGAAAGATGGCAGAGGTCTCCTCCTGCTGAATGTCTGCTGCTACTGATGATGGGACTGTTTCTAAAAACACTTTAAACATGCGGCAGCCATACCGCCATGCAGCCATGCAACCAAACATTCATTAAGACATGCAGCCATGGGAGCCATGGAGCCATGCAGCCATGCAGCCATGGAGCCATGGGAGCCATGGAGCCATGCAGCCATGCAGCCATGCAGCCATGCAGCCATGGAGCCATGGAGCCATGGATTCATGGGCCATGGGAGCCATGGGAGCCATGGGAGCCATGCAGCCATGGAGCCATGGAGCCATGGGAGCCATGCAGCCATGGAGCCATGGAGCCATGCTGGAGCCATGCCATGCAGCCATGCAGCCATGGGAGCCATGCAGCCATGCAGCCATGGAGCCATGCAGCCATGCAGCCATGGAGCCATGGAGCCATGCAGCCATGGAGCCATGCAGCCATGGAGCCATGGAGCCATGGGCCCCATGCAGCCATGCAGCCATGGAGCCATGCAGCCATGGAGCCATGCAGCCATGCAGCCATGGAGCCATGCAGCCATGGAGCCATGCAGCCATGGAGCCATGCAGCCATGGAGCCATGCAGCCATGCAGCCATGGATTCCATGCAGCCATGCAGCCATGCAGCCATGCAGCCATGGAGCCATGGAGCCATGGAGCCATGCAGCCATGCAGCCATGCAGCCATGAGCCATGCAGCCATGCAGCCATGGAGCCATGCAGCCATGGAGCCATGCAGCCATGCAGCCATGGAGCTATCATGCAGCCATGCAGCCATGCTCTCATGCAGCCATGCAGCCATGCAGCCATGGAGCCATGCAGCCATGCAGCCATGGGAGCCATGGAGCCATGCAGCCATGGAGCCATGCAGCCATGCAGCCATGCAGCCATGCAGCCATGGAGCCATGCAGCCATGGAGCCATGCAGCCATGCAGCCATGGAGCCATGCAGCCATGCAGCCATGCAGCCATGGAGCCATGCAGCCATGCAGCCATGGAGCCATGGAGCCATGCAGCCATGCAGCCATGCAGCCATGGAGCCATGCAGCCATGCAGCCATGCAGCCATGCAGCCATGGAGCCATGCAGCCATGCAGCCAGCCATGCAGCCATGGAGCCATGGAGCCATGCAGCCATGGAGCCATGCAGCCATGCAGCCATAGCCATGCAGCCATGCAGCCATGCAGCCATGGGCCATGCAGCCATGCAGCCATGCAGCCATGCAGCCATGGAGCCATGCAGCCATGGAGCTATGCAGCCATGCAACCGCTCATCCATGCAGCCATGCAGCCATGCCATGCAGCCATGCAGCCATGCAGCCATGCAGCCATGGAGCCATGCAACCATGCAGCCATGCAGCCATGCAGCCATGCAGCCATGCGCCATGGAGAGCCATGCAGCCATGCTATGGAGCCATGCAGCCATGCATACATGCAGCCATGCAGCCATGGAGCCATGCAGCCATGGGAGCCATGGAGCCATGCAGCCATGGAGCCATGCAGCCATGGAGCCATGCAGCCATGGAGCCATGCAGCCATGCAGCCATGCAGCCATGCAGCCATGCAGCCATGGAGCCATGCAGCCATGCAGCCATGCAGCCATGCAGCCATGCAGCCATGCAGCCATGCAGCCATGGAGCCATGCAGCCATGCAGCCATGCAGCCATGCAGCCATGGAGCCATGCAGCCATGCAGCCATGCAGCCATGCAGCCATGGAGCCATGGAGCCATGCAGCCATGGAGCCATGCAGCCATGCAGCCATGGAGCCATGCAGCCAGCAGCCATGGATGCCATGGAGCCATGCAGCCATGCAGCCATGCAGCCATGGCCATGAGCCATGCAGCCATGCAGCCATGCAGCCATGGAGCCATGCAGCCATGGAGCCATGCAGCCATGGAGCCATGCAGCCATGCAGCCATGGAGCCATGCAGCCATGCAGCCATGCAGCCATGGAGCCATGCAGCCATGGAGCCATGGAGCCATGCAGCCATGGAGCCATGCAGCAATGCAGCCATGCAGCCATGGAGCCATGGGAGCCATGCAGCCATGGAGCCATCGCCTTTGCTGGTCAGCTGCTGGGAGTCAGCATGCACGTTAATCTGTAATCTGAGCACAGATGCAGCCTCGGGTCTGCATGCAGCCAGCGCAGCCATGCAGCCATGGAGCATTTATTGCATGGAGCCATGTGTAGCCATGCAGCCATGGAGCCATGCAGCCATGGCTGCAGCCATGCAGCCATGCAGCCATGCAGCCAACAATCTTCGGGAGCCATGCAGCCATGAAATCAGCCCTTCCTTCCTACAGAGCCATGGGAACCCATGCACGCCAGCCAGCCATGCAGCCCCGCCCCAGCCATGCAGCCATGGGGCCAGCCATGGGCCAACATGCTGCAGCCATGGCGAGCCCATGCAGCCATGGAGCCATGGGCTAGCCATGCAGCCATGCAGCCATGCAGCCATGCAGCCATGGGAGCCATGCAGCCATGGAGCCATGGAGCCATGCAGGGCATGTCAGCCATGGAGCCATGCAGCCATGCAGCCATGGGAGCCACCATGGGAGCCATGCAGCCACTGGTCAGCCATGCAGCCATGGAGCCATGGAGCCATGCAGCCATGGAGCCATGCAGCCATGCAGCAACCACGGGAGCCCTGGAGCCATGCAGCCATGCAGCCATGACAGCCATGCAGCCATGGAGCCATGCAGCCATGCAGCCATGCAGCCATGCAGCCATGGAGCCATGCAGCCATGGAGCCATGCAGCCATGCAGCCATGGAGCCATGCAGCCATGGAGCCCATGGCAGCCATGCAGCCATGCATGCAAACCATGGAGCCATGCAGCCATGGGACATAGAACAGCCATGCCCATTACCATGCAGCCATGGAGCCATGCAGCCATGGAGCCATGCAGCCATGGAGCCATGGAGCCCCTATGGCAGCCATGGAGCCATGCAGCAATGCAGTGATGCAGGCAGACCAGAGCATCTCCTGATGCATCCATCCATCCACTTTCTTCAGCAGTCTTCCTCCTCTTCCTCCCAGGATGCTGCGGTGGCTGCTCTGTGGTCGTCTGGGACCAGTTTGGATGTGGAAAGCTCTGCTGCTTTTTCTGGCCATCGCCTTTGCTGGTCAGCTGCTGGGAGTCATCTTCAACAAAAGGTAAACAATCTTTTCTGCACGTTAATCTGTAATCTGAGCTACAGATTAAGCTGCCTCGGGTCTGCAGCAGAGGTAGAACGATACGTCGCCCGTTCTCACTTTCCTCCCAAATTCAAGAAAAAATACCTTATTTAGTTTTTCATTTATTGCAGTGTGAGAGCAGAAACAAATATTTGTCTGCTCTTGGTTTTTGGCAGAATAAATCTTCTATTGGGGAGAAATTCCGCTTGTTTAGCTTAACTGGCTGCAGCTTTTTCTCTGTTTTTATGTTTTGCTGAATCAGGCTGACAATGAACTCTTTCTTGTTTAAACATGACATGAAAAACTTTTTAAAATGCTGTTTTCCTTTAACAATCTTCGCCTTGGACCCTGTAGATCTGCTCAAAGAACAAAAGATGAAATCATTTAATTAATTAATTACTTGTGAAACTCTTCCTTCCTACAGCAGCGTCCAACCTGCTGCACGCTCCATCTTTTCGTCCCCTGACGCTCAGGGCCCGTCTCTGGGATCCTGTCAGCCCCACACCCACATCATGTTCCTCAAGACCCACAAGACGGCCAGCAGCACGGTGCTCAACATGCTGTACCGCTTCGGCGACGAGCACCACCTCCGCTTCGCCCTGCCGCTGGGATACCAGCTGGGCTACCCGCTGCCCTTCAACGCTCACAGGGTCAAAGGCTACCGGGGTCCCGGAGCCATCGAGTTCCACATCATGGGGAACCACATGAGGTTTAATAAGGCAGAGGTGAGTTAATAATGAGGAGAGTGAACTTTCTGTGGATCAGGGGAAAAAAGCCATAAAGGTTTCATAGATGCAGAGTTTCCATTGTCATAGATGAATAACGATAGTTCAGAGGGTGAAATAGACGTACAGAGAAGTTCAAACCATCAATTCCTCTCTTTAGCTGTTAATCTCACTATTCTAAACTTCCACCATAAAACAGGTGAATCCAAACAAAGCAACCTGAAGTTGACGTAAACTTGGGGATGTTGCCTTATTTAGTTCTGGTCCGTACTTTTTGTCACGACCTCAAATTAACATCCAGACCAGCCCACTGGTTCACGAGAAGGACCAGATACCTATAGAATCATTCTATAGATACCTATAGAAGACAGCAGTTTAGCTGTTTAGCCTACAGTTGGGTTTACTGCTACAAGAATCAGAAAGCAGGAAGTTTCTCTATTATGAGTCAGAACCACGGGAGCAGCATTCCTGGCTGACTGGAGGAAGGGGAACATTTTCACATTGTTTCCAAGGATCCAAAGACTCAACAGGCATGGATTATTTTGGTCTATCAGAAGATCCCTGCAGAGTTTGATGCTCAGCTGTTCATTTGCTGGAAGCATTTTACCGAAGACAGCTTTCAAAATCTTGCTGTTTCCACCCTATTAGAGAACCTGCTGCACCCAGATACCTAGAATCATTCTAAACCCCTATTAGAGATGAAGGACCAGATACCCTATAGAATCATTCTTGAAGGACCAGATACCCTTATAGAATCAATCATTCTCTCACCCTATTAGAGACCTGGAAGGACCAGATACCCTATAGAATCATTCTCACCCTATTAGAGACCTGAAGGACCAGACCATAGATACCCTAGCAGAATGCATTCCTCTCACCCTATTAGAGACCTGAAGGACCAGATACCCTATAGAATCATTCTCTCACCCTATTAGAGACCTGAAGGACCAGATACCCTATAGAATCATTCATTCTCACCCTATTAGAGACCTGAAGGACCAGATACCCTATAGAATCATTCTCTCACCCTATTAGAGACCTGAAGGACCAGATACCCTATAGAATCATTCTATCACCCTATTAGAGACCTGAAGGACCAGATACCCTATAGAATCATTCTAATCACCCTATTAGAGACCTGAAGGACCAGATACCCTAGGAGAATCATTCTATCACCCTATTAGAGACCTGAAGGACCAGATACCCTATAGAATCATTCTCTCACCCTATTAGAGACCTGAAGGACCAGATACCCTATAGAATCATTCTATCACCCTATTAGAGACCTGAAGGACCAGATACCCTATAGAATCATTCTCTCACCCTATTAGAGACCTGAAGGACCAGATACCCTATAGAATCATTCTATCACCCTATTAGAGACCTGAAGGACCAGATACCCTATAGAATCATTCTATCACCCTATTAGAGACCTGAAGGACCAGATACCCTATAGAATCATTCTATCACCCTATTAGAGACCTGAAGGACCAGATACCCTATAGAATCATTCTCTCACCCTATTAGAGACCTGAAGGACCAGATACCCTATAGAGATCATTTCTATCACCCTCTCATTAGAGACCTGAAGGACCAGATACCCTATAGAATCATTCTCTCACCCTATTAGAGACCTGAAGGACCAGATACCTATAGAATCATTCTATCACCCTATTAGAGACCTGAAGGACCAGATACCCTATAGAATCATTCTATCACCCTATTAGAGACCTGAAGGACCAGATACCCTATAGAATCATTCTCTCACCCTATTAGAGACCTGAAGGCACCAGATACCCTATAGAACCTCATCAGCCTCTATCACCCTATTAGAGACCTGAAGGACCAGATACCCTATAGAATCATTCTATCACCCTATTAGAGACCTGAAGGACCAGATACCCTATAGAACTCATTCTACTCCTATTCCGGGAAGCACTGTGACAATTCTTATCATCATTCTCTCACCCTATTAGAGACCTGAAGGACCAGATACCCTATAGAATCATTCCTATCACCCTATTAGAGACCTGAAGGACCAGATACCCTATAGAATCATTCTCCTCACCCTATTAGAGACCTGAAGGACCAGATACCCTATAGAATCATTCCTAGTCACCCTATTAGAGACCTGAAGGACCAGATACCCTATAGAATCATTCTATCACCCTATTAGAGCCCTGAAGGACCAGATACCCTATAGAATCATTCTATCACCCCAGATTAGAGACCTGAAGGACCAGATACCCTATAGAATCATTCTATCACCACATTTAGAGACCTGAAGGATTTTATGCCCTATAGATATCTCTCACCACTTTGAAAAGATTTTATGTTGATGATATTCTCTTTGATGTTTTAGCTCTATAATTAGAGTGAAGTTATTTTATGAAGGTTTTAGGAACAAACAAACAAGTTTTTCTAAAAAAAAGCTTCTTTTCCAGCTGTTATTTTACTCAGAAAAAGGAAACTTCAGGGTTATTATTATTTAAGACTTATGCTCAAGAAATCTGAAATAAAACTAATTTAATCTAGAAAAAGGTGATGAGATTTAACTTTTTTTTTTTTACTGAAAAAAGCCCCCACCTAATTTTCTGGATTCCAAAAAAGTAAAAATCCATCTACTGGACTTTGTTTCCAAGTTTGAAGACGTTTCTCTTTCCATCCAAGACGTTTTTTCAGTTCAAAATGTCAGAAATGGCGTAAACCGTAAACACCGCATGCCTCCTTTTGGCACTGTAGATTTTTATAATGCAGGAAATTAAAGGAGAACGGCGGGAAAAGACATTTTAGCGGCTTAAATAATAACTCAGGATTAACGGATTATTGAAATAATCTTTAAAAAACCCGTTAAAACCTGAAATCTCCTGGAAGAAGAAAAAACTCTGTTTAGAAACTTAAATAAAATAGAAAGCTTTAGTATTTTACGATTAAAACACCTTCATTGGTCTGTTATATGTTTAAACAATAGTTTAGTTAAACCTCTCCTGGTTCAAACTCAAATTTTCCTTCTGTTTACAATCATTAGCTACAGCCTTAGTCTGCTAACCTCTGTTAGCTGCTAAGTGAAGCTAAAAAGCTTCATCAGGCTATAAAAAGTATAAAATAAAATAATAAATATGATCAGATTTAGATTGAGTATCTTTTGTTTGTGTTGATTTTATTGTTTAATAGTTTAAAAGTTCAGAACACATTCATCTAGAAACAGCTAGCTTGTAGCAGAGTTAGCTATCGCTAGTTTCCATCCAGCGTCTGATTCTCAATCCGCTGCTTAGAATCGGGATGTTTGTAATGAAATATTTACATGTAAAATAAATGATTAGCGATTGAGCATTGCAGGATTATTTTAGACTTAAGTCTAACTGATCCCTGATATCTGCAGCTGACGTTTTTGGGCTGATTCGTAGCGCCCTTTTTTTCCTCCACATTAACGTGATTGAAATGACGGAACGATAAATGTTACGCAGTTTTCAGTTTAAACAACCCAATATTAAGAAATTAACTGAGATGTTTATATAAAAGAAAACCCGGATCCTCAGGATCCCAGGAATTTGATCTCCTTCTAGCCTCTCTCCCACTGACAATAGCAGGTTAACGCTAACCCGCTAACATTCACTATTTGGCTCCCTTCCCACTGGCAGAAAAAGCTGGTCTAACCCCTTACAGGCAGCTGCGTGTCTGGTGACATCATCACGCTGGATTAGCGTTGATGTCTCCAGTTCGACTGAAATCAGGAAAGTAAACAATGGAGAGCATCATGTCAGGAAGCCAGGGCGTAATCAGTGTGCTTTATTGTTTCTCTCTATCTGTCTGAATCCGTCTCAGCAGAGCTGCTCCATGTTTATCCAATGGAAACAGTTTTTTCTGCTTGTTAGAGGCGACTGGTGCGCCGTGTTGACGTCCGAAGGTGCGTTCAATGGTATCACGTAAATTAGTGTGTCAACCCGGATCTCGGTTCCCAGAGCAAGGCGATCAGAGCCGAGAAGATTTTTAACGCAGGTGGCTTTGAGTCTTTTGCCCCAAGTAGATTTGCGTCACTTACCTTAAAAGGTCCAACTGAAAAATCAATCATATAAACATCATTTTGGCGTTCAGCATAAACCCTGCTGGCTGGATTTGGATGTTTGACCTGGAACTGGGAGGAAGGTGATGGTTTAAGGTCCGGTTCTGGTCTCTTCTGCTTGAATGTGGATCAGAGTTCAGTGATTGCTGGACTGTATTGAGAATCTAAAATCACATGAAATCTCTGACATCCAGCTGCTGGGGTCACAGCTGGAAACGTCAGGGTGAAGATCTGCGTCATCCATCAGCTTCTAATTAAAGAACGGAGCCCTGAGCAGGAAGCAGCTCTCCCTCTGTCTCCATCTTGTGACAATCCTCGCAGCACGAGTCATGGATGAGTCACGGCTAATCTGAGCCTCGGCTGCCCTGAAGGCTTCAGCGTGAGGAGCTACAGTCAGACACCATCAGCACGGAAAAAAAAAAAAACTGAAAAAAACAAATTTATTAGACGTTCTAAAACATTTAACATTAGAGGGTTTAAAACCTTCAGCGCTTCGGTTTGGTTCTGGTTCTGTTGTAGAAGGATCCCGTGTTCTGTTCCTCACAAAATGTTCCATGGGGGGCCAGATGGGGCCACTAAAAACCTTGGGGTGGCCACTGAAACTAAAAGCCATTATTTCAGGGTTTGAATCGACTATAGTGTTAAACCTGCCTGTAGAAATCAGAAAGACTTCAGTAACGCCTCCTCAGATCTTAGTTTATTGTGGGATTTTTTTATGTTAATGTTATGTTCCTGGCTGTGCAGAATGGAGGAAATGCTAAACTGATGCTACTACAATTAACCCTGGCCAGTTGGGTGGCCAGTGGGGTAACCAGTGGGAAACCAGTGGGGTGGCCAGTGACGGTAGCCTGGACACCGGCCGCCCCGTGCTTCTCCCCGCCTGCCTTTCCAGCCCCAGGCCCCCTTCCTCCGGCTGAGGATGTGCGGCTCATGTCTCTCTGCTGAGGTCCGGTCCAGTCAGCGGCCCAGTCCACAATAAAGCTGGATGTCAATTTCAGGGCGTGACAAAAGTCCAGACCAGAACCAAATAAGGCAACATCCCTGAGTTTACGTCAACTCGTTGCTTCGTCTGGATTCGCCCGTTTTATGGTGGAAGTTTAGAATAGTGACTTTGCAGAGAAAGGAGGAGTTAATGGGATTTGAACTTCTCTGTACGACCATTTCACCCACTGAACCATTGTTATTCATCTATTACCATGGAAACTAGGTTTTGCATTCTATGAAACCTTTAAGTGGATTTTTCGTACAAAACTAAAGGGATAAATGCAGATCAGACGTCTTGTGAATGCGTATCGACTGTGTGTATGCTGGTCTGACAGAACACGGGGTCACATCTTATCCCATCATATGAAAAATCCCAGCGCTTCCTTAGAGACACGCACCTCTCTACTTCTTTTTTTAACTTAAATTTAAAGAACGTTTTAATTCTGAGACGGTTTTAGCAGATCTAAAGCATCAGACTGCCCTCCTTTCAGTTCAGCCTCTTCAGTTTTTGATTAGTGTTGTTTTATTTTCTGTGTTACCGCAGTGGCAGCTGCTACTGAAGTTAGTTTGACCCACTTCTCTGTGGCTTTGTGGGCCGAGTTTCCCTTTGTTGTTTAACAAGCCGGTTGGCTTCACTTTAGGATGTTTGTTCCCACTTCTGTTAAACAGAGATTTTTATTTTAACTTTGCTATGGACCCAAGTTCTTGGTTTTTGTTTGAATAATTTAACTTTGTTAACCTCCTACTTTTACATCAAAGGTCTCTGTGACAGTTTTTCATTAAAACTGTTTTTCAAAAATAAAATTAAAAAAAATGGGAGAATAAGATAGAATGAAGCAGAATGATGAAAAAGTGGTCTATATTTCTCTCCAGCAGTCTAAGCCTATAGCAGCAGAAACATAGAATAGATCAGGATAACCTGAGCCCACTTTCAACTAGAAGCTTTATCAAAAGGAAAGTTTTTAGCCTATTTAACTACAGTTTGGACTTCCTGATAGTAAAAAGAATTACAAATAGTCCAGCCTTGAAGTAACAAATGCATGGACTAGTTTCTCAGCTATCACCCTGGACAGGAGATTGCTCATTTTTGCAATGTTCCTCAGATGAAAAGAAAGAAATTCTAGAAACCTCTTTGATCTGGGGATTTAAATGACAGTGTCCTGATCAAAAAATAACACCAAGATTTTTTTACTTTATTATCTGAAATGTCAGTTTAATCCCATCCAAATGAAGTCACTACTGGCTAATCAATAAATCAGTAATAAAT
Source organism: Cyprinodon brontotheroides (assembly GCA_018398635.1). Classification (NCBI taxonomy): domain Eukaryota; kingdom Metazoa; phylum Chordata; class Actinopteri; order Cyprinodontiformes; family Cyprinodontidae; genus Cyprinodon; species Cyprinodon brontotheroides. The sequence continues at coordinate 5,391,955 of JAGKQL010000069.1, read as the reverse complement.
GTAAAATAAAACTTGGAAATTTGTTGAAATTGTATTGATCACTTTTTTCATTTATGAATCGGTGTAAAAACATAAAAGATGCTCAGGTTTTAAATAGAATAGGCGTATTATTAATTATTAACTTAAAACGACTCTTTTAGTCAGCGCGGTGCAGAGCGCCGCCATCTTCATGATGTTCAGAAGCTCCCCGCCTCAGAGAGGTTCGCAGAAATCCAGAAAACCTTCTGTTCATTAAGCTAAAGCCTTTTTCTGGAGGTTTCCAGCCTTTTGCTTTTATCCGCAGTCAAACATGAACAGCTGGCTTTTTATAATAGGAGTTGGAGCCAAAACCTTTTCATCAAAATGATTCATTTTTTAAGAATATCCCATGAATGTCTGGAATGTTCAAAAACATACCTTTTACTGGGAAAAAAATCCAACATATTCATTCAATACAGTTTGACAAGCCCATCCATCCATTTACTTGCACCTTATCCGAGGCCGCGTTGCCGCACAGTAACAGTCTATAGCCGGGCGTGAACTGTACAGATTTTTTTGCCCTTTTTGGGCCGATCGAATACTTCCAGCCTGATGGTGCGTGGTGTAGCTGTACAGGGGCTAACGAGGGGCGATCAGCCTCTAACGACGACCCCCCCCATCAGGAATCGTAAGATCAGGAGAAAATCAAGCATGTTTGAAATTCAGTCAGCCGTCATAAGGTGGTTGTGGAGAAATCGCTCAGTGGGCAAACAAGGATTCTTCTTCTTCTTCCTCTCAGAGGAAAACCCAGCAGCATGGCGGGGGGCAATAACCTTCGCTAGTTGAAGTAATTTTTCTTGGGAAGGGGCGAAAATACTGGTTAGCTGATTGGCCTATGTTGGTGATAGAGCGGGCCAAATAAACCAGTCGAATCCAGATCAACGGCATATGGCGCATTACTAACAATTTGACTGACGAAGGAGCCAATTGATAGATCAAACTCTTGCGAAACCAGTCTGGAGAAGAGCAAAAAAAAACATCTTTTCCTCTGAGAAAGCCTCCAGAGCAGTGTTTTTGCTCTTCTTTCAGTGAAGAAATACTCTGTAATTCCCATAAAACTTGCTCGATAGCCACGCTTAACGCTAGTTTTCATCGGCTGCTTCAGCCATGTTCTTTAGACTGAACTGTCCTGCCGCTTCGTTTTCGTCACACCTCAACCCCTCAAAGCCAGCGCTGATTGGACGTTCGTTTGGTGAACGGCTCCAAATTTTCTTTAACGGAGAGTCTCCAGACTGATCTCGCGAGTGAAACCTTGAAAGCTCATGCGGATCAGGATGGTCTCCCCCTCAGGCTAAGGAGGGCAATAGTGAAATGGAGTTCTTTCTGTCAAACCCCGAGACAGACCGTAGTAGCCACGCGTTAGCTCAGCCATGTCTTTGTCCAAATCATTATCGTCCCTTTTCTTTTTAGGGCTTTCAGAACAAAAGTACCCAAATTTCCCAAGACTCTAGTGAGCTTCATATTCCTCTGCTACTGGCTTTGGCTTCCAGATAGACGAGTCCGAGTAGCTTGCATCTCACTGCGGGCTGAGTCCCACCTGGTTTTAAGGCGTACAGTGTGAGCAGGTAGATCGCATCAGAAGCGTCGGGTCGCACAGTGAGAACAAACATCGTGAGCTGAGAACTTTTGAACCCTTGCGGTTTCATCGTACAGTGTGAGCTGTAGCTGCGTCCAACGATTGGAAAAAATTGTACAGCAGATGCCCCACCTCCTCCAGCTGCTGCCCCGAGGCGACGCCAGCCCAGTTCAGAGACATGCGTCCCTCCATTGTGTCCTGGTCCTTCCACCAGGCCTCATCAGCGGGACTTACCTGTAACACCTGGAGGGAGGCGAGCAGGGAGGCATCAGGAACAGATGCCTGAGTCTCCTCAGCTGGCTCCTTTCAACATGGAGGAGCAATGACTCTACTCTGAGCTCCTCCCGGGTAACTGAGCTCCTCACCCGATCTGGGAGGGTGCGCCCAGCCACCACTCATTTCGGCCGTTTGTATTCGCCATCTTGTCCTTTGGGTCATTACCCAGATCACATGACCGTAGGCGAGGGTCGGAACGTAGATCGATCGGTAAATCGAGAGCTTTGCCCCGCGACTCCATCTCTTCACCACGACAGTCCGATACATTTGAGACGAGGACTCAACCGACCTGAAATTTGACGAGTACAAACTATATAAATATGAAAAATGAACGTTTTAATGTCGTTATTGTTTTTATCCCCGTGTATCTAAAATGGTATTGAATATTTTTCTGGGTTTAAATCTTTTTTATTGTGACATCACCAAAGAGAAGGCAGTGACTCCGTTATCGTTCCACTAACTCAGGTTTTCTGTTTCCCTTCAGGTGGAGAAGGTGATGCCGTCAGACACCTTCTACTTCTCCATCGTCAGAGACCCCGTCGCTCTGGCCGAGTCTTCCTTTGCTTATTACAAAGAAGTCGCCCCGGCGTTCCGGAAAGCCAGAGGATTGGGGGAGTTCTCCGACGACCCTAACAAATTTTACGACCCCCGTCTGCGAAACAACCACTACGCCCGCAACCTGCTGTGGTTCGACTTCGGCCTGGACCACAACGCTAACTTCTCTACGGCGCTGGCTCGGCTCGGGGTCAACATGATCCGAAGGACCTTTAAGCTGATTCTGGTGTCGGAGTATTTCGATGAGTCCATGATCCTGCTCAGACACGCCCTCTGCTGGCCGCTGGATGCGGTGGTCTCCTTCAGCCTCAACGCGCGGCAGCAGAAGCCCGCCGGCGCCGGCGGGGTGGGCGGCGGCTGGATGGGCAAAGCGGTGGCGGCGGCCGGCGTCGGTATCCGAGGCGGACACCTTCCGCCCAAAATGCCACCGAATCTGTCCCTAACCGAGGCGCAGCGAGAAAAGCTGCGGCAGTGGAACGCCTTCGACTGGTTCCTGTACAGAGCCTTCAACCAGACCTTCTGGGAGGAGATCGACAGGTTCGGTCGCACGCAGATGGAAAAGGAAGTGAATCTGCTCAGGATGCGCAGGAAGGACCTGGCCCGGGCCTGCCTCCGAGACGGCGGGAAGCCCGTCGAAGCTCACCGGATCCGAGACAAAAACATCCGACCCTTCCAGAGCGGGTTGGTGAAAATCCTGGGCTATGAGCTCCAGCCGGGGCTGGACAACGCCACCCGCACGGCGTGCATGAGGATGATCAGGCCTGAGATCCAATACAAAGACGTCTTAGACTCCAAACAGTTCCCCCCCGCCCATGGCGTCCAGCAGCAGAGCCAGAGGCTGCTGGTGGCGGTGGGAGGGACCTTTCTAAAGCAGGATTCCCCCAGGAAAGAGACGGGCGGACGGACGCTGGAGGACGTGGCGAAGGACTGGGACGGCAGCCCGTTACTTAGGAACAACCAGACTTTAGTGCGACAGCAGAGGCTTCCTGTCTGAAGCCTCGTAGAAACGGTTGGATGATAGTTTTATTTGCCTTTGTGGATAAAAACCTCTTTGATCTGAGTTTTGTAAATATCATGGTAGCCGTAGTTACTGTCGCCGTCATCACATGTTCTAATAGCAGCACCACAAAGGTTGGAGGACTCCTGCTGGGCAGCGTCAGCCGTCCTCAGATTACTCCCTGGATCTAGTTTCACTTTTAAACCCTGAAGGTCAAATTCAGCCTGAAACTCCATCCGTCAATTAAAGCAAATCCAGCTCCTAAACTATCAATTACAAATACAATTTGTATTTATATAACAGAAAGGCATTGAGGAATAGTTTTCAGGTGGAGCCATTATTTTAAATGATTTATAGGTGATTAAACAAATAAAAAAAGAAAAATATTTAGCCTTGCCGACATTTTTTTTTTTCAAAATAAAAGCTCCAAAACACCATAAAGCCCATTAGAAGCTCTGGATGAACCTCAGACTTTATAGATCCACATCTAGACTAGAACTAAAGCTAATCTGGACTGAATCAGTTGAAGCATGTTTGTTCCACAGAGGATTTAATTAGCAGAGAGTTAGGAGGAAATGGGATTTTAGTGCCGAAAGTGCAAAAAAAATGCATTATTTCTCCTCATTAAAGGGAATCTGATCAGATAAATATCCTGATTTCCATCATTGGAGACCTTCTGCCTCAGGCAAAGACTTTGCTCCTCAGATTTAGTCGTTAGTTCACTGAAATCTACCAATAAAATCACCAAACTGGATAGAAAATAATAATAAACAGAGCAGCTTATGTAACGCATGCTGGTTACATCACCTGAAATGGTCGCACAATGACCTCTGACCCCTCCTTGGAAAGGTCTGAGCCTCTAGTTTCCAATGATGGCGGCCATTAAATGAATACACATCACACATCATTTGAAAGGCGTGTGGATGAAACACCATGTGACTGTATTTTGGCCATTTCTATAAATAGATAAACATCAGCAGAGCCCTGTTCCTGGACCGTCGGGCTTCAGGGGTTCAATGACCCTTAATTAAAGCATTATTACCTGAAATTCGCCTAACTAAAGGACTTTAGGTCAAACAGGAAGGTTTTTTAGCTTCAGCAGCTTCCTCCTTGATCCTCATTAGCAGCTGCATTTTCAGCTTTATGGAAAAGGTTGGTCTTAATAGTTTAATAATATCCAAAAAAGGAAATATTCGGATACCCTGGTGATGCAGCAAAAATTGGTTGAAAAGACGACATTCACATTTAAACCACGTCTACATTTGGATGAAAAGTGAAAAAGCTGAATAGCATTAACTTCCAGATCATTAATAAGTTGAAAACTAAAGTGGGACAATATCAGACCAATTTTCAACCACTATCATGGACCGACAGACTTGGCCTAAAAACCAACGTCTGAATGATGTCTGTTCGCCGCCGCTGTTCTGTCAGCTCAGCATACGGCGTCAGGCCAGCATACCGTCAGTTATACGCTTTAGTGTCTCCTTGCAGCCAATCACGCTGCTTCATTTCCTCATCTAGTCAGGACAAAAATACTCCTTCACTAGGTCCACTTCACACATTAGCTTAAAGTAAAACATTGCATCTCATTAAAGAAAGAATGATCGAGATTTTTTTACAGAGAATTTAATATTAGTGAGGATTCTACCACTGAGTTGACAGGATATGAGATTTATTTGTTTTTGGTTTGTTTAATATAAGCCACATGTGGGTCATTTTATTTTAAGATCTACTGAAATTATTTTCAGATTACACAGAAACAGATTAATTAATTCGCAGAGGGAAAATGAAGGACTTTAGGGTTAGAATTGATAACCTACTGAGCCTAATGGTTCAATCTGAAGCCATTCAGTGGAACTGCTAACCGCTAATAATGATCACGCGCGTATTACTATGTGTATGCTGAGCTGACAGAACACCGCCGCACCGATGCCTCGCACCAAAACGGAAACGACGCAGCCAGAGCGCGTCTTTTAGAGGTCATCCCTAAGAGAGGTTCAGGAGCGAAGCGATTTTAGCGACATGAACGGCACGATGAGGGAAGATGGAGGTAAGCTGAACCTGCGCTGGACGGCAAGCGAATTTTAAGTGAAAAAAATCCCAACTTTTCTGAGTATTCACATTTAGTGCGAGGAGTCGCAATCCACTGCAGTGAAAGAAAAATAGCACCTGAATTCATGTCCAAACCAGTAAGAGCTAATGCTAATCTTAGCCTGTCTGAGATTAGCCTGTTTGAACCAAAATGGAAGACGCAGTTCGCATTTGAAAAGATAAGAATCAGATTCAGGACAACAGAGACAAGTGACCTGGATCGCATTGGAAAAAATCGGATCGCATTGGAAAAAATCGGACCACATTGGAGAAAATCGGATCGCATTGAAAAAAAATCTGATCGCATTGGAAAAAATTGGGATCGCATTGGAAAAAATCGGACCGCATTGAAAAAAATCGGATCGCATTGGAAAAAATTGGGATCGCATTGGAAAAAATCGGACCACATTGGGAAAAATCGGATCGCATTGGAAAAATTCGGATCTGTGTTGATCAAACTGTCATGAAAAGATCGGATCCAGGTCGCATATGGGGAAAAAAATCGGATTTGGGTCACTTCAGGTTTCCTAGTGAACATAGTTTGAATTTTACGGATCGGATTCTTTCCAAACCCTCTGCGCTTCTGAGTTCTCTGTCTGGACCAATAGGAATGCTGTTGCTAGCATGAAGCAGAGCAGACTCATTCCTATTGGACGAAACTCAGACGGGATTAAAAAAGAAATCTAGTTTATGAAACTCAGTCTTCCAAAAAAATATACATTTTTAATTTTAAGAAAATAAAAATTTTTTAAGCTAATCTTTTTCAGCATGTTTGTATTTTAAAACCTTTTCTTTTAATAATGTTGAAACTAATTTATCTCCATATGATCAGGACCTCTTTGTTCTTAAGAGGAGAAATTCATTTGGCCTTTAAAAAACGATCACTTTTAACTTTTGCGTGACACTAATTATTGCCCCCCCCCCAGCCTCTGTGTTCATGCTATTAAAAGTTATCCGTTCTGTTTTTTTACTAGAACTTTTAAGATGTCTTTGCAGCCTTTAATGTATAACGGGACTCAAACTGAACGTTTTCATATCAAGCTTGTTGTAATGAGCTTTATAAAGCTTTTCTCTCTCATCTGCTTCAAACCTGCTTCGTCTTTCCTCCACAGTGGATCGTCCCAATGTTTCTGCTTTCGTTTCTCATCCATGGTCAGATGCTAAGCTAAGCTAAGCTAGCAGCCATCCATTGTGGGTAAAAACTCTTCTGCAGGAAAATTAAAATCTAAAATTTTTTCATGAATTGAGGAAGTAAGTGAGACACTGGATCATTTACATTTAGAATAAGAATTTGATTTATTCCAAGTGGAAATTATTCCAAAGAAAGTTCAAATCAATCCACTGGACTTTGTTTCCAAGTTTGAAGACTTTTCTCTTCCATCCAGGAAGCTTTTTAAATTCAAATTGTCACGAATTAGCGTTAAATTTGTATGACGGAGTATTTTTTTGTTGTATTTTGAGAATAAAGTTGTCACATTAGTTGAATAAAGTCCTAAAATTACAAGAAACACACACATTTATTGAACAGGATGTAATAATTTGATATTTAAAGAACTTTCAGAGGTTTCTGTATATGAGCGGACTTTTCCTTTCAATATTATTGTTCTCTCATTTTTTCTTCCATTTTCTCCTCTAGCACTCGTGGCCATAGTTAAATATATTTTTTTCATCTCCTTGTGAAACATTTTGCCGCTCAGAACTGCGACGGAGTATTACGGCTAGGCTAGAGATTTCTTCTATTTTGAAAATAAAGTCCTAAAACTACCAGAAACAAGTTATATTTTATAACATCTCTTCCCAGAATCCCTTTCTTCTGTAAAGTGAGGAATGTGGAGCATCATGGGAAGTTCTACTTTAGCATCAGTTTGACCAATCAGGAAATCTTTTAGCAGCAGCATCAAACTGGGCAGGGATGTCAAAGTGGACTCTGGCTGCTGATTGGTGGAGCTGGTCTGACGTCATCTGATGGGCGGAGCTCCAAGCTTTCTTTATGAAACAGGTTGTTCTCGTTAGTTTTCAACTTTATTCAATTATTATGACTTTATTCTGATATTACAACTTTATTCTGATAATGTTAGGACCTTATTCCCGTAATGTTTGAACTGAATTCTCTAAAACTAAAAGCCTGGCCCTGACACTGTCGTAGAGTTGGAGGCTTTATTCAGCGGACCCTTTCAGAGGCATAGACAGGTATGGGGCATTGCAGGCTAACAAAGATTTTAGCCAAGCGACCCCCATTCCAAAGGGGGGGACCCGTTTTCTAAACTAAAACCAGGCTTTTGTTCCTCCTTAGAAAACATGCAGATTGAACAAGATTAAACCGTTAAACCTGACAGTAAAGCAAACCTGTCTGACTCTAAACATCTGCTGCTGTTCATCAGCTCTTTCCTCTGAACACAGTCAGTGGCTTCAGTGGTCAAACAGAGGAAGTTGTTGCGCATGAACAGCTGATCTTCTTTCGGTGTTAGACAGCGTTTCGTCTTTGGTGCGGTGCAGAAAAATCCCCGCAACGTGCAGAGGAAGTCTAGCCTGCATGAAGCCAGACTGCCGAGTAATACGAGGCGTGAGGCTGAGTGAGGAACTAAAGCTCTCTGCAGAAACAGGACACCGCTCTTATCAGCCGCATCACATCATGTGTTTGGTTGGTTGTTCTTATTACAGAACATCAACATAGTGTGGGTAGATCTGATCGGGGGGGTGTCTCCACCTCATTTAGACGATAGGATCATGTTTACTGCAAAAAGCAAACGGCAGTAAGAAACATCTACTGCTGTAGGTCTATGCTGTCATTTTGCAAATCTGTTGATTATTTTTTCGATTGATAATCAGATAGAAAATGTTCCTCAAAGAAGATTTTTTACTAAATCAAACCAGGTGACACTAAAACTTTTCCAATTGAGCAGTTCTGGGTAGAGCAGATTGACAGATTATAAAGTTTTTTTTATCTTAAAGGCAAAATGTTTACATATTTTTTACAATCTTGGTATAATTCCTGCTCTAAAGAATGGAGAAGACGACCCATAAACAGCCCCATTCTCCAGATAGAGAAATGTTAATAGAATAGACATCCATTATCTGTTCTAGGTTTTGTCCCTCTCTTTTCTTGTCCCTTTTCTTCTTGTTTTCCTCTCTATGTTTTGTACTCAGCTGACTTTTCATGCTGTCTCTAAAGGAATGAAAGATTTTTTCCAAGCACTAAGCTCACTTAGCTGATTGCTCCTTCCTGTGTTTCCAAAAGGCCAAAGTAAATAACCCAGTCCTTCTTTTCACTGTAGACAAGCCATGATCTGCTTATCTGTTCTCCATTTTTCATTTGGATGAAATAATAGCTGCATGAATCATGACAGCAGACAAGATAGAGGGAGAGCAGGAGGCGGGGTTACCAATCTACTCGCTCTGGAGAGCAGAGTTAAGCTGCTTTTTAGATGTTGTCTCCAAAGTCTCCAGTAGCAGAAAAAAAGTCTCTAGATTTGGCGCTAGGAGCTTTTAGAAATCAAAGTGCTAGAGGGGTCTGAAAAAGTGGTATAAATATAGCGACTAAAGCGCTAAGTTGGCAACACTGCTCTTTGCATGGTTTGTTTTCAAATGGTTTTGCTGCTGTCTGTTTGGACCTTTCTGAACATAACGTGCAGCAAATGGACTGATCAATGCGGTGGGACACTGAAGGGGGGGCTGAGACACACTTAATATTATCAGCGTTCTGATGGCATTTAATTAATGTGCAGAAATAAGGAATAGTTGTATTAACCATACATGGAAACAGAGTTTTATGGGGCCCCCAGGAACTTGGGGCCCTAGGCAACTGCCTAGTATTGCCTAATGGTAAATCCCCCGTCTATATCAATGGATGAGCCATAGAGGATCAATAACCAGACAGCAGATAGAATGTGCTTCAACAACAGCATTTTTATTCACAAATTAAAAGCATTTTAAAAAGAATAATTGAATCAACAAAACAGAATCTCACAAAAATAGGAATGTTCCAAAATATAAGTTAAAAATGATCCGTGACACATGAAGAAGAGAACTGTCGGAATCAGTTTGTTTTACATCGGAGTCAGTTTGACTTCTTTCTGGTCATCCATGTTTTCATATGGGACGCCTGAAGAGACACACAGCAGAGATCAGTGTTATTTTCACTCTTCTTTTAAAACAGCTTTTTTTTTTTTTATAAACATTTTCCGTCTCATGTGAGCCTAATTTACTCGTTTTTCACTACAAAAAAACATATGGGACCAATAATCTGGATCCTGTGATTTTTTAAAACTGCATTTTATAAAATTGTTATTGCAAAATCGTTAATTGTTCTGCCCCATTTGACGTTAGCAACAAAGAGCGCGCGTTTGGTTGGAAGTGAGGAGAAATAAAATAAAAAAATCCAAATGATAACATATTTAGGAAAATGAAATTTAAAAAAATAAAATGTTAAAAACATAATTTTTTTTCTAAAAAAACAAAATTCCAAAATATTAAACAACAAAAAAAAAATCTAAATTTGAAAAGACAAATTGAAAAAACAATCAATCGATTTTTTTTCTTTCTGGATTTAAGTCTTTTTTTTTTTGTTTTTGTTTTTTGGCCTGCAAGAATAATGAGACGAAATTCACTCCATAAATGTTCAGCAGAGCTAAAAAAATAACATTTTCCCAACAGAGGCCATTTCTTTTTAAAGCTCCAGTTTGTTAAAATAAGTTTAATAATTTTGCTTTTTTAGTATTGTGGCAATTTTTCTTACCAGTTGATGTCAAGCTGACACTTCCGTCATCAGAAAACGCTTTCCTGTGGAGAGAGAAGAGACTTTGAGTCAGACTTTGTTTATGGAGTGCAAAAGAAGTCCAATCTTACAGCTGAGACAGTAAAGAAAAAAAAAATTGTTCTCCAAGCATCATAAGTTCAATGTAGCTTAGGCTTTGATGCTCAATTCCGATTTTTTGTGAAATCCGATTTTTTTTTTGTGTTGCTGTTCACATTTCCAAATATATGCGATTGTATGTGATTTCCTGCATTCCTACAGCTTAAGTGTCCCGCATGCTCAGTAGAGGACGCAATGACATCACAAGCCAACGTTTTCTGTGTTGGATGCTAGCGCTGAATTTCACCTTGCGATCTTTCCCAACCTTAAAAACTCAAATCTTTTCAAGATGGTTAAATATAAAGACTGCTTTCCGCATCATCATCCGTCATGGTTGTTGTTTTCTTCCTGCTTCTGCGTAGCTAGACGCAGAATAGCGACCTATGTCGGCTACTAATGGCGTTCAGGTCGGATGAATGCGACCTGGCCGTTCAGACGCACATCGCATTTTAAAGAATTGGATTCAGGACCACAAAGCCAAAAAAATCGGATCTGTGTCGTTCAGACAGTCATGAAAAGATCGTATCCAGGTCGCATATCGCAAAAAAAGAAAATCGGATTTGCGTCACTTCAGGCTTTGGTGTGAACGTATGGATATAAACTCCAAGTCTGCGGGGACTCACTTGTTTTTTCGTTTGCAAACACACACAACGGCGATGACGACGACGATGGCGATGACGGCCAACGGGACCAAGACTGCGATCAGGATTATCCACTTGGTGGCTGGAAAAACAAACAAAATGCATGTCAGTGAAAAAATGTCCTCCGCTCCCAGTGCAGGAAAACGGCTAACCGCTAACCACTAAGGGTTTCATTCATTCATTGGATCAGAATAAAGCTCTTACCCAATCCTCCACCATTGGCGGGCTCAATAATCGCCACTTCACAGAACTTTCCTTCGAAGCCTTCTGGACATGTGCACGAGTATGTGGCGTTACTGCTTTCCGTACACGTTCCTCCATTCATGCAGGGAGAACTGAGACAGGGACTCGCTGCGGGACAAAAACACAGCTAAGCTTCAGAGGCTAGCTAAGATCTTCATTGCGGCAGACACGACACCATTTTATACCATTTAACATCTTCCTGACAACGACAAGCTAAGCTAGCTCCAGAAAAATAGCTCAGCATAAAGAATGAACAAACAAATGGTGGTTCTTTCTTTAACTATTCATTGTGAATTACTTTCTGACAGTTTTGTTTATGGTATAAATATCTAGACTGATTTAAATACCTGCTTTTGTTCAGGACATATTTTTTACAGCGGCGGAGAGAAACCAAAAATGATGCTAACGTGCAAACGTGTAAATTGGGCGTACACTGTACGATTTTTTTCAATGGTTGCATGCAGCTACAGCTCATTCTGTACGATGAAACCACAGGGTTTAAAGGTTCCAGGCTCACGAAGTTTGCTCTCACGCTGTAGGTGGGACTCAGCTCCGCAGTGAGATGGCGCTACTCGGACTCGTCTATCCGGAAGTCAAACCAGTAGAAGAGGAACATGAAGCTCACTAGAGCGAAACGCTGCCTTGGAAATTTAGGCGATTTAGTGCTGAAAGCCCTAAAAAGAAAAAGAAGACGGCGATATTTGGACAAAGACATGGCTGAGCTAACGTGGCTACTACGGTCTGTCATTGAACCCCCGCCAGGTTTCTGGGTTTCCCTCTGAGAAGAAGAAGAAGAAGAATCCTTGTTTGCCCACCGAGCGATTTGTCCACCTTACCACCTTAAGGCGGCCGACTGAATTTCAAACATGTTTGATTTTCACCGACCTTCTGATTCCTGATGGGGAGGCGGTCGTTAGAGGCTGATCGCCCCTCGTTACCCTCTGTTCACTACACCACGCACTAGGGGTGTAAATAATAATGGTTTTGTATCGATGCATCGATCCAAGAGCCGACGATCCGATGCATCGACACGCTTTTTTTTTTTTTCCTCTGGTCTATTTTTATCCATTTGCTCCTGGGTGTAATTCTCTCTCCGTGCTGCGGTGGTGCTAAACCCATTGTGCCCCTCCCTACCTCCGCTTCCTGGATTTATACTCTCTTACAGCAGTGTGTTGCAGTGAAGCTTGGATGCAGACATTTTTGATTTATGCTTCAGTATTGGAAAGCGGTCTGTGCTACACGCTGTGGGTTCAGGATCACGGCCGAAGTACAGGAAGTGGGGGCTAGCTTAGTCCGGAATGACATCGAGGGACATGAGGGAGCAAAAAGAGCGGAGATCCAGGTGGAAAAAGCGGGTCCCAGCCGTTCTTCGCCCACCTCGATCTTCCTAGCCTGGTCAAACTTCACGAGAGTTGTTTTCCGCCCAATTTAGGTCATAAAACAAACCAAGCCCGCCTCCTGTCTGTTTTCTGCGCTGTCTCGCGGTCCAGCTACAATTAGGGAGGAAGGAGCAGTGGAGCCGCCTGTGGAGGGAGGGGCGGGACATCTGGAGCAGTGTAGCCAGATTGAACTCATTGCACTGGATTTAGTGCAGTATTATTTTTTGATGCAACTTTTCTACTTTCTGTTATTTGCTGTTGTTTCTAAAAAAAAAAAAAAAATGCATAACGCATATTACAGCTTTCATTGATTTATTTCAAACTTGAAACTTTGATTAGCCTGTAAGGTCTACAAAAAAAGAAAAAAATAATCGATTAATTGAATCTAATCGTGTGGTGTATTCTTGAGAATCGAAAATAATCGAATCATTGGTTCAGGAAATCGATACTTGAATCGAATCGCCATGATGGGTGTGATTTACGCCCCTACCACGCACAATCAGGCTGAAAGTCGGCCCGATCGGAAAATTCTCGCACGACTAGAGAATCGGCCCGAGAATGGTTAAAAATCGTACAGTGTACGCCCGGCTTAATGTGGGCTTCCCCTGCGAACAGTTGCTGTTAAATGAAGTGTTGTCGCAGCTTTCGGTCGGTCGTTTTATCGCGTCTCCTCCTGCGATACGTACATTTGAAGCAGTCCCTTCTGAGGTCATAGATGACGCAGACTTGATCCTTCTGGCAGCTCTTGGGTTGGCACACCGCACCGGTTTTCGTGCATTCGCAGGACTGGGAGCAGTCTTCGGTGACAAACTTCTCGTTGAGCTGGAAGATGGAGAGAAGGACGAGGAAACGCGTTTTTTTACATAGACGCACAAAGACGGATAGACCAGGTTGGGCGCGGTCAGCGGGGAGCACTCACAGGGTAGTATCTGTTGAGGAAGGTGCAGCCGCACTCTGGATACGGCACGCAGGTTCCCTCGCTCAGGACGAAACCGGCGGCACACTGGCAGCCTTCCACGCAGGAAGTGATGTCGCACTCAGAGGGGGCTGCCAAGTCGGCGCAGGATGGCGGGCATGCGGTCATGCAGGAGGAGTAGGTGCTGTTGGCTCCACAAAGTAGGACTACAAGACAAACACAGAGAGTCAGGCGTGTTTACCTTCCCTGGCCGTGTGGGAGGGTTTGTGCACCGTACCGCAGTCCAGCTGCTTCCTCCAGGCTCCCAGTTTAACCCCGGCTTCCTGACACGCCGAGGCGTACGCGTCGTAGCTGCCGCAGCGCAGCTCCTCGCTGCCGTCCTCCGCGCACAGGTCAAACACGCAATCACTACAGGACAAACGACACAAGCTCAACACAAGAGAAAACCTCTCAATGGTTTTTCACACAACGCCAGAGGGATTACTCACTCCTGGTAGGTCTGAGGCGGCAGTATGTCATGGCAGGGGGCGAACGGCCCCTTAGGGTCGGACAGCGCTCCACACTTTGTTACGCTGTTGTAGTCATTGAGCTCAGATTTGGAGCAGTCGGACGTCTCAAATCCTGTTTCTGGATCTTCCTCCACCTCTCGCCTGGAGACAAACAGGAAGTAGACGCGTCTGAGTGAATATGACCGAAACAAGGCGGCTGCTGGACGCTTAGTGCGAAATGTTCGCACTGCTTTGAGTAGAGAGAGTGATCTAGACCAGAGGTTCCCAAATTTACAAGGTTTTGACGCCCAGAACAGTGTCAGAATGGTCTACTGGTTGGAAAATAAAGATTTGGAAAAATAATTTAAACTATTAACGAAGTAAACAGCATTAACAAGCAATTTATTTGGTTTTTGATGTATTAATATCTTTAAATGTAAATTCTCTTCATCATGTTTTGTATTTCAGTTGAGACACGGTAGCTAAATAGGAAACATTTGTGGTTAAAGTCGTAGGAAAATCAAGCTCAGTTCATATATTTAGACACCAACTCCCAATACAAACACACTCTCCCTTGGAACTATCCAACCCCCACATAAAGAACTTTCTTACAGACAAACATACGGTTTTTCCCAAGTAAAAAACACTGTTTTTTCGCGTTATCTTCTGCAGGCCAGTTAGTTCTACGTCAGCCTGAACACCTAAATTTCGGCCAATCATATATCAACGTCATCTGTCAATCAAATATTTTCGGTCATAGCATCTTGATTCATGTGTGGCAGCTAATATACGCAGCGGTTGAAACCAGAATCCTTTCCTTTCCCAGTGAGTTTGCGTCCCAGTGTTCCGCGGGATGGGCGTCTCTGTGTCTTCGGCGAGGGCGTGAAAGCTAACAGAACTGGCTGGCGTTGCGAGGCAAGAGGCTCAAACATGTACGGCTGGAAGCCTTCTACACCAAACCAAGCTGCACCGCCCTGGCGTCCTCTTCCACAACATCTCCGTCCCCCTCGCTTCCTCCTCTAAATAAAAAAATGGATGATCGGAGGAGACTCATCCGCTACCTAATTCTCCACACTAAACTCTCCTCCTCTTTGCATGTTTCCACTGTCCATAGCGTTCCTTGACAGCGCCGTGATTTCTAAGTCACCAATTTAGTGCTACTTGGTCCCAATGGAATTTCCCCATTGGGAACCTGCTAGCACTAAGATGCTAGTTAGCAACTTGGTGCTACTTGGTCCCAATAGAATTTCCCATTGGGAACTTAAACCTGCTAGCACTAATATGCTAACTGGTTAGCAACTTAGTGCTACTTGGTCCCAATGGAATTTCCATTGGGAACCTATGCTGCACTAAGATGCTAACACAGTTAGCAACTTGCTTCACTTCTTGGTCCCAATGGAATTTCCCCATTGGGAACCTGCTAGAGCACTAATATGCTAACTGGTTAGCAACTTAGTGCTACTTGGTCCCAATGGACTTCCCCATTGGGAACCCT
>JAGKQL010000069.1:5328156-5375348 GCA_018398635.1 Cyprinodon brontotheroides | reverse complement strand
ATGGAATTTCCCATTGAACCTGCTAGCACTAAGATGCTAACTGGTTAAAGCAACTTAGTGCTACTTGGTCCCAATAGAATTTCC
Organism: Cyprinodon brontotheroides; assembly: GCA_018398635.1. Taxonomy (NCBI): domain Eukaryota; kingdom Metazoa; phylum Chordata; class Actinopteri; order Cyprinodontiformes; family Cyprinodontidae; genus Cyprinodon; species Cyprinodon brontotheroides. The sequence goes on along the minus strand of JAGKQL010000069.1, from coordinate 5,375,264 downwards.
CATTGGGAACCTGCTAGCACTAAGATGCTAACTGGTTAGCAACTTAGTGCTACTGGGTCCCAATACTTGGTCCCAATGGAATTACTACGGTCCCAATGGAATTTTCCCATTGGGGAACCTGCTAGCACTAAAAGATGCTAACTGGTTAGCAACCTATAGTGCTACTTGGTCCCAATGGAATTTCCCGTGGGGAACCTGCTAGCACTAAGATGCTAACTGGTTAGCAAGATGCTTCCCACAAACCGCTAGCCACAACCAAAAAGCTTGTGAACCTTCTGCCACAACAATCCTGCCACAACGTCCATACTCCGATGTCGACCAATCACATTCACTTTATTCACTCCTGTAAAGCCGGGCACCACTGGGAGAATTTGGAAATACAACGGTTGGAAAGGCGGCTTCCCTACGACTTTAAATTCATTAAAGTGATTGAAGGTGAAAAAAAGGCTGGAAATTCTCCATTCATTTCTATGGGGGCTAAAATCATCTTAATATAAAAAAATATATATAAATATTTAAAAAAAGCATGTAAATCCCCAGAACTAGCCGGTCATCATGTGACCGTTTCCTTCTTGCGAGAACGTTCCGCCACAACAATCCCGCCCCCTTGATAATCGGTGAATCACATTCACTTTATTCACTCCTGTAAAAGTCGGGCACCACTTTCGGGAGAATTGGGAAATCTGCAACGGGTCGGAACAGATTGAGCGTTGATAAATGATTGGCCGAATTTAGGTGTTTTTTTTAAATATAAATTTTCCCAATTTTGGGACAATATGGTCTGATAAAAAGTACATTAATTTAGATGTTTGAGCCAGAATGATTTGACATTTAAATATTGTACGTCTTTAATGTGTGGGACTTGTTTAGATGAGAAAAGAAAAACAAAACCAATCACTGACGTAGGCTAGCTTCCGTCGTACCTGTGGACGTGAACAGTAGCGTGAACATCAGAGGTCCTCAGTCCAGCCGGACGGTCGTCGGTTTTCCAGCTCTCTCCGAAGTCGTTCAGGTTCTTCACCACTGTCCCATCGGGCTTCATGTACTCGTTCTTGGAGATGCCGTCGTAGTTCCCGCACAGTCCCCTGACAGAGTTCCTATAGGTGCTAGGGAGTATAATATCTGGAGGAACCAAGAGGAAAACGGAAGCCGTGAAGCAGAAGACGTTTAGAAACCAGCTGGAAGGAGGCCTCGGTTTGGAGATACTTTACCTCCGCGGTTTTTGCCGTCGAAGCGGACGGTAAGGCCAAAGTCTGTGGAGAGCTGGACCTGCTTGGAGTTCATGGTGATGGTTAAACCGCCGACGGGACTAAGAGGAGGCGTGAGACGCTCTCCGTTCACCTGAAGAAGAATTCAATTCAAAGATAATCTGTTTTCTGTTCATTAAAACACCCCAAATATTGCTGCAGTTAGTTCCAACACTGACCAGGACTACTTTCTTCTGCTGGAAACGAACGTTGACGCCGTAGACGTCCACATACATCTCGTCCAGGAATGACACTTTCTTGTTGTTGCCTCGCCTGAGGTTCTTCCCCCTCACCAACAGCGGGGTCTGGGAGCCCTGCAGATTGTGGCCCTGCGTCAGGACGTAGGTGTACGGACCCTGGAAGTGATGGGCGAAGCCGTCGAACGTTCTGTGGTGAGGGTCTCCGGAGATGGTGCACCTGTCGAACTCTGGGAAGCGTGCAAAGGTTGGCGGTTAGACAGGGCTTTGATCTGTGCGATGCGTTCGGGTGTCGTGGGACTCACTGGCAGGTTGGCAGTAGCGGTCTCCGTACTTGTCCAGGGAACACACCGAGTTGGAGTTGCAGCTGTGGTCCTTGCAGATGATGTTTCCACCGCTGTTACACGTGCAGGTCTTCTCACAATTATCCGTCAGCCACGTGTCTTCCACCTGCACACCAGGAAACACGGATTCAATCACAACGTCTCGCACATCCAGGCTCCACAGAACGATCAATCTTTTATCTCTTACTTTCTCAACGATACATTAATATTCAAACAAAGCAGTTTAAACTCATAAAATAATCTCTTCTGTTCTTTTTAGCAACAAAGAAATGGTCGAGTCTGTTCTTTAGTAAAAGTCTCAGGATGTTTGTTAAACTATTTAAAATGTTAATAACTAAAAGCAAAATTATAAATATTAAAGGGGAAAATAATGCGTCAAACTTTAAATGACTCGAAAGTGCCGCCATTTTTAGAATCCAGACCACAAATGAATCAGTTATTTGGTAAAATATTTACATCTGTTTGGTTCTTTTATTTCAGAATTTAAGACAAATCAAAGTTTAAATTAATTCTCTAATTCCAAGCTTTTTTTTAACTGCTGTTTGTAGAAATGTTTTAAAAATATTCCTTTTTTTTTTCTTTATCCACACCCCATGCTCAGGGGCATTCATGATAAAACGAAAGAAATATAACAACAAAAATTAAAGTTTTACTGGTCAAAAAAATTTTTTTTCTTTTTAGATTCAAATCTGTATGAATTTTGTATGTTTTTAAAACAGGCTTAATGGCTCCAAGTTAGCTCCAAGTATTTTTTTTTCAGTAAAAAAAACAAACTGTTTTTAATACAGACTTTTGGCTCCAAGTTAGCTCCATATTAATGCAAAATATTGTCCTTGGGAACCAAACACAAACTTAATTTTCTTTTATTATTTTTAGATTCAAATCTGTATTTTAATTTCAAAAGTTTTTTTTTTTCAGTTTAAAGAAAAAAAAAAAAGCCTTTTTTGCTCCAAGTTAGCTCCATATTATTGCTACATATTTTCCTTTGGAGCCAAACACAAACATTTTTATTTTTATTTTTATTTTTTAGATTAAAATCTTAATTTTTGTTTCAAAAGTCTTTTTTTTTTCAGTAAAAAAAAAACAAACTGTTTTTTAATACAGCCTTTGGGCTCCAAGTTAGCTCCATATTAAGGCTAAATATTGTCCTTAGGAGCCAAACACAAACTTAATTTTCTTTTATTATTTTTAGGTTCAAATCTGTATTTTAATTTCAAAAGTTTTTTTTTTTCAGTTTTAAAAAAACTAAAGAAAAAAAAGCCTGTTGGCTCCAAGTTAGCTCCATATTATTGCTACATATTTTCCTTTGGAGCCAAACACAAACTTTTTTATTTTTATTTTATTTTTTTAGATTAAAATCTTTTTTTTTTTTTTCTGTAAAAAAACTGTTTTTAATACAGAATTTTGGCTCCAAGTTAGTTCCATATTAATGCTAAATATTGTCCTTGGGAGCCAAACACGAAATTATTTTTTTCTTTTATTTTTTTAGATTAAAATCTTAATTTAGTTTCAAAAGTATTTTTTTTTTTCAGTAAAAAAACAAACTGTTTTTAATACAGCCTTTTGGCTCCAAGTTAGCTCTATATTAATGCTAAATATTGTCCTTGAGAGCCAAACACAAACTTAATTTTCTTTTATTTTTAGATTCAAATCTGTATTTTGATTTCAAAAGTTTAAAAAAACAAAAGAAAAAAAGCCTTTTGGCTTCAACTTGGCTCCATATTATTGCTACATATTTCCTTTGGAGCCAAACACAAACATTTTTTATATTATTATTTTTAGATTAAAATCTTTATTCTAGTTTCCAAAGTATTTCTTTAAGCTAAAAATAATGTTTTAGCTGTTTTAGTTAGCATATTACATATTATTTTGGATCTGATTGTAGGGGCTTGCTTTGTATTCCATATAGGATCCAATTAATTTTTCGTTTTGTAGAATTTGTCGTGTGAATAATGAGGAAGCTCTGATGTAATCAGATTAACAAATTTAGTTTCCTGGTTGTTTCTAGAGGTTAAAATTGAGTTAAGCTGCCAAATGTGTTGAAATAACATCATTATCCTTTATTTTAAACTTCCTCCAGCTGACCAGCGGGCAGCTCGCTCGCTCGCCATGCGACTCACATCGTGGTATTCTCCGTCTGAGTCCAGGCAGCCGCACTTATCTAGAGGAACACACTGGCTATCGCTGAGGACGAACCCAGCGTCGCACTGGCAGCCCTCCACACAGGTGGTGGGCGGGAGGTGGCAGGTGATGGGGAACAGGTCGGAGCAGGTGGGCGGGCAGGGCGGCGTGCAGTCAGAGTAGTGGCTGTTGGTCGGGCAGGGCAGCGCTGCGAAGAGGAGCGAGGAAGAGTGTAAAACGGGAAGCTTTAAGCTGAGCTGTCGGTGTGGGAGAGACTTACGGCAGAAGGTGGCGTTCCTCCAGCTGATGGTGACCCCGGCGCTCTGACAGGCCTGGGCGTAGGCCTCCACGTTATCGCACAGCGTGGACTGCATGCCGTCATACTCGCACATGTCGTAGACGCAGTTACCAGTGAAGGCCTCTGGGGGCACCAGGGCGTGGCAGGGCTTGAAGCGGTCCGACTGGAGGATCCCTGTGCACTGGGCCTCGTACAGCGTCTCCTCCGCCTCGGTGCAGTTAGGGTGGACGTCGGGACGCGTGTCTGGCTGACAGCTGCAGAGAGGAACAGGCTTTGATGTTAGACGTTAGCTCCGCCTCCAGAAGATGTTCGTCTTTGAGTTCCGCTACTCACCCGGGGTCGCTGTCTCCCTCGGACTTCCAGCTGTTTCCCAGCTCAATCACATCCTTTGCTGGTTTCTTATTGGGCATCAGGTAATCATCAGACTTGTTGTGGTTGAAGTTTCCGCACATGCCGCACACCTGTTGAAACCAAAGCAGCGTTATATGCGCAAATAAAACGGAAAACCATCAGATTCCAAAAAAGGTTAAAAAACAATCCTCTGAACTTTTTTTCTAAGTTTGAAGACGTTTCTCTTCCATCCAGGAAGCTTTTTCAATTCAAAATGTCAGAAACAGCGTTTAGTTCCAGGTTTTATACAGTAACCCAACAAAGCCTGGTTTTTTAAACTTTGCTGGAATGACGATGATGATGATTGACTGAGACTCTGCAATAGAAACACCATCAGATGTCTACCTACCTTGTCGTAGTATTCTCCAGGAATAGTGATTTCCAGGTGATGGACTCCATCAAACTTCACCTGCAGACCAAAGTTTGTGTCTAGAAGAGTGAAGGTCCCACTTGTTATCACTTTGGCTCCAGCTGCGTCGATGGTGAGCGGGGTTTTCACGCGCCGCCCATTCAACTAAAACGCCGCAGTAAAAAAAAAAAACATTAGACGATTGTTTTTTTTTTTCCACGGCTTTAAAACGTCTGAATGAATCTGAGAGTTTACCAGAACTCTGCGGCTCTTCTGAAGTTCAACCACGGTGTCGTGAGGCAGGAAGACGGTAGCGGAGCGGACGTAGGAGGCCTCTGGCTGACCGCGCTCCTCATTCTTTGCCACCACTCTGAAAGGAGTCACCATGTTGGCATCACAGACCTGCAGGGTTCAGAAACAACACGATCAAAATTAACGTAGAGTTCTAATACAAGAATCCCATCAGAACAGAAATAGATCTGAACACTTTCAGCTAATAAAGTAGAGCAAATAGTACATGAATCAGTGCTGAGGCTCAACATCCACCTCATTCTGGGAAATTCTCGCCTAATTTTCATTCCTAAATGGAAAAGCTAATAACTGAGGAACTGTGAGCCCAAATTACTTTATTTGAAAGCTAACAGCCTATAGTTTACTCACCTTATATAAAATTGGGTGAGTAGAACACAGACTAAGCTGCATCAGTTCAAACATGATTCAAAGTTGGGTTTTTTATTCTTAAAAATGAACAGCAGTAATAAAGACATTCCTGAGAACAGGCAGGTCTCATTTTATTAGATTTGTTCTACATCCTGTCAACCACAAATGCAGAAAGTTTAAACAGTTCCAGAGCTGTGGGGCTTTGAACTTTTGGCATCACAAGCGTCTCCAAAAATCTCCAAATGTGCCAAATGCTTTTACTTTGCTTCGCTTTACTATTTGACCCATAGAATCACACTGAAGCATTTTGACGGCCACAAAACATTTATGAAGCAAATATTTCCCACTTTTTTTCAGAATCAATGTATATAACTAAATGTAACGTTTATAAACCTAAAATAACATAAAAGTCGTGAAACTGCTGCTTTCCAAGCCTTTTCTGAGCTGTATTTTTTTTTATTTTTCAGCCTTAGGAATTAAAATAAAACAAAATCAGCGTCCAAATAAATAAAATAGAACCGTTACGCTCCCTGATCCAGCCGCAGCTGTCTGTGTCTCTCTAACGCGAACCTGTAACGCCGTTCCCCTTTAAATCCCCTCGGCGTATGAAGGCTTGTTTAAAACCTTATTTCATTGGCTATAAAGCCCAACAGCCCACATGGTCTCAACCAATAACAGCAGGACTCTATGAGGCGTAATAGCGCGCGTCACTGGCTGACAGGAAGTGAGATTTCAGCGCCTGTATCTGACACAAATCGCATCATAAAAATATGCAGACTCTTGTGTCTTGTCGATAAGAAAACGACGTAAAGAACTATACCAAACATCGCAGGAAATAAGCATTAGAAGTAAATATTAGCAAGATGCTAAGCATTAGCTATGACCAGCTAACCTTTCTGATGTCCAAAACCAGACGTTATGGACGATTTTTTCATCATGGAATATTTTTATTACTAATATCCTGGATTATTTTTTAATCTGTGGACCTTTATGGACCAATAGAGTATAAATAAGTGAAGATTGGATTATAAAACGGCTTTTGGACGCCTTCAAAGAGATGTAGCTGTGGCTGCTTTGTTTGTTTACATTTTGACATGCTGTTATATCTGTGTTAACTGTGCTTTGGTGTTCGATGTGTCCATAAAATGATCTTAGTGGTTGAATTGTGGAGAATCTAAACTTTCTAACGATGTCCAACATGTCTATAGTGGTAAATTGTGGAATTTTATTCATTTACCGCACTTAACATCCACCGGGTCGCCGGCGACCCGGTGGATGTTAAGTGGTTTTAAAGATTGATATAACACACATAAAGCCCTGAGTCCAAAGAGCTCTGATCTCTGACGCTCCAGCTTTTAAAAGTGAAGTGAGGATTTTCACACTTAAAGGAAAAGTCTGGTCTTATTCCGAATACAAACTTCTTAAAGTACTTTAAGTATATTAAAACTATGGCAAGCTATTTGTCATTTCATTCTGGACAATATTAATGACAGATTTGAACTTTATTTTAAGGATGTTTTAGATGTAATTGCAGAATATAGAAAATAACTTTTTGACGATATCTTCTTCTGTAATCATTTGCTACTGTTGGCCTTGTTTTATATCCACAAATGTTTAATTATTATGACTAAACCCTGTATCTGTTTTATTAAAGGAGGCAATAATTAATTTTTCTACATTATCCTCTTCCAATAAGAAAAAGGCGGTTAAACCTTTATGCTCTAAACTCAAAATATTTATGTAATTCCTTTATATGCTTCTATGTGTAGCTTTACTTAATCACTGTTAGTATTTTTACGTTTGTTCAGTTATTTTTTTATTTGTTATTGCTATTTTTGTTCAAACTGGCGATTGTTCTTTGGAAAGTGTCTCTAATAAAGTTAGTTAACCTCCTTACCTCCACCAGCGTGTATGTGCAGGTTCCCATGAACGTGAGCATCTCGCCATCAAAGGTGTAATAGTGCGGGTCTCCAGCAACGTGACACACACCTTTACCTGGGGAGCGTTAAGAAGTGATTTCAGTGAGACCGACCCTCTGGGATACTAGGACTGTTGCTTGTAGTACGGCTCTGTGTGTTACCTGTGGAGTGGCAGCCCAGGACGCCTTCCAGCACCTTGCACTCCTGTGCAGGACTGCACTGCCACGGCTCACAGGTGATGTTTGCGTTCCCGTTGCATTTACAGCGCTCCGAACAGTCGCTCTCTGTGAACCAAGCGTCTCCCACCTGGACAGAAACATGTTAAACTCATTTATATGGGGCGAAGGCCACAATGTTTGCTTGAAAATATACTTTTTGAAACTGAAAAATATTTTTGAAACTGAAAAATTTGGAAAAGAAACAAAAACATCAAATAAACAGGAAACTGGTTTGGAAGGATTTTATTTTATTAAACCGATCAGATAAACATAGAAGATACATTTCTGGTTCCCACGGTTCCAACAGCAATCAGGCATCTTTGCTGCCAGCTTTCATCTAAGCCCCGCCTCCACACCGAGGGGGAAAGACTGACTTAAAAATTAGAACAAAAGTTTTAAACATTTTTAAATCTTATAATCTCCCTTTTAGAACGTTTTTTTTCTTGCTTGTTTCTTTATTTCCAGTTTCAAATATATTTATTCCTATGGAAGAAGGTTAGTGCCACTAGAAAAAATTAAAAAGTTAACAGATTCAGACTTTAATCTTAGAATTCTGAAAATAGAACAAAAAAAATGTGGTAATTTTTTCTTTTTTTTTCAGTGGCCCTAAAGCTCTTCCGAAAATGTCCTATTCATTTCTTTTTTTCTATTTTTTAAATTGTTTTTAAACTTTTGTTCTTAGTAAAAAAAAAAAAAGTGTAATATTTATGGTCCAACTTGCAGTCAAACGTTTGGACACCTACCGGTCTGTACTCTCCGTCTGCGTCTGTACATCCACACTCGTTGAAAGGAACACATTTGTCTCCGCTCAGGACCAGACCCTCGTTGCAGACGCAGCCCTCCACGCAGGGGAGGCTGCAGGAGCCGCCGGACCCGGCGGGGTCCTGACAGCTGGGCTGAGCGCAGGCAGGGGCGCAGGGTTCGTAGTGACTGCCTGATGGGCACTTCAGGGCTGCAGGAGAAAAAAGGTTAAACCAAGGAGCTTATTTTTACCCTGAAGCTCATCAAGTCACCTTTAAAGCTCAGAGATCCTGAAGATAGAGATGTGGTGGAGTGAGGCAGACTTACGGCAGAAGGTGTTGTCTCTCCATGCGATGGGGACTCCTGCAGCAGCACAGAGGTCGGCGTAGCTCTCGATGGCCTGGCACAGAGCCACGGTCTCGCCTCCGGTGGCGCACATGTCGTACACGCAGTTGTCAAAGTAGGGTTCAGGCGGGACGACCGAGAGGCATGGCTTAAAGATTCCTGAAGCCAGAAACAGAACGAAGGAGATTCATGAGAAGCAGGATCGACTTTAAGAAGATCGACCTAAACTGTCAGATCTTATTATCAGAGCTGGGTAGTAACTTTATCTGAGTAACTAGCTTCATCTGGTCTGTTCCTGTTTGGCTGTGACTCCATCCTGGAGAGAAATATCAGCTGTGCTGCTGCCATCAACACCTTTGTTTCTAGATGTTGAGTTGGGCCTGTTTTCCAGTGTAGTCCTGTTTCTCTGACTGTGACTAACTGGATGGGCTCTCTTCCTCTCTGACATGGGAGCTGGCTCGGAGCTCGTCTGCCTGGCTGTGTGTTTCCTGGACGGGGCCGCCTGTAGAGCTGGTTGACCTTTTGTATCTATGCTTCTTCTATGCGTCTGCCTGTCTCCTTTGAACCCCAAAGTGGCCCTTCAGCAGATGGCCGCTCACACTGAGCCTGGTTCTGCTGGAGGTTTCTTCCTGTTCAAAGGGAGTTTTTCCTCTCACTGTCGCTACAAGCATGCTTAGTGTGAGGGATTGCTGAAGAGTCAATGAGTCGATGCAATCAGCTGGTTTTCCCTTAGATAGAAACTTTGAATCAATCTGACTGCACTGGTAAAAATCTAAATCTAGATAAGTCATTCTTTTCTTAAAATAAGTGCATTTGTTCTTGAATTGAGGAGGTAAAAGACATTTTGACAATGGAACAAGACAATTTACACTTAGAATAAGAAAACACAATTGCATTGTCTTATTCCAAGTGGATATTATCTAATTATCTTATTTTAAGAGTAAAAATACTCATTCCATTGGCAAACTTATCTCATTTACAAGGGTAAATACACTTAATTTAAGAAATTTTTTACTTATTTCTAGATCGTTTTTGCAGTGTGGTTGATCTGGATCTATAAAGTGACCTGAGATGACATGATGTGAATTGGAGCTATAGAAATAAACTGAATAGAAACTGAATTAACTTTTATTAAAAACACAATAAATACAAAGTAGTAGTTGTACTTGATCGTACTTTCTACTTTTGCCTCAGTATTTTTTCTGGTGATTCTTTTGGTCCAAAGTAACTTCAGTTCAGTTGAAAAACCTCCCAGCCGGTGATGGACTCGATGGAATGAGTATTTTTACTCTTAAAATAATATATTTAGATAAAATGCACTTGAAATAAAACAATGCAATTGTGTTTTATTATTTTGAATGTAAATTATCTTGTTCCATTGTCAAAATGTCTCGTTTACCTCCTCAATTCAAGATCAAATGCACTTATTTAAAGAAAAAATCACTTATCGAGATTTTTTTTTTACACTGTGCCTATATGGATAGAAACTTTTTTCCTTTTTGAGAAATGAAACTTTTAATTGCCTGAATTTGGGTCCAACTTCAAGCTCCCCAAATCACAACACTTTCTGATTCTGACCTTTTATGGAACCCTGACCCGTTCTGATGTCTGAAAAGTTCATTGGTTTGTGAGGATGGATCTATTTGAACCAACCTTCTGGATTAATGATCATTCCACAGCTGGTGGGCTTCTGGGCCTCTTCCTCCACGTCTTCGTCACATTCCTCCTCCTCTCCACCATTTGTGCAGCTAAAGAAGCAAAACAGAGATCATGTTTCTAAAGGTGCATAATGAGTTTTCTCCATTTGACATTTTGACTTTATAGCTGCATGAGATCTATCTCAGCCTGATGTCTAAAATCCTCGGCAGCCGAGATATTTAGCTTAAATTGGAGCTGTCAGCAGGTCTCGTCCTATTGGCTGATTTCATCAGGTTGGTAAGAAAAAGGATTCCCTGTTGAGCAGGAGATGGAAAGGAGGGGTAGAAGGGTACGTTATGATGTCATCACTCACTCTGGCCGTGGGTCGGCCACCTGCCAGCTGTCGCCGAGGTCGTTGGTGTTAGAAGCTGCTGTGTTGTCCGGTTTCAAGTTGTCATCTTTGGGGTCCTCGTTGAAATTTCCTGTCAGGAACAGAAAATGTTTTGCTAAGTAAAAAAATAAGCTTTAATGAAATATTTAGTTTGTTTTTGGAAAACAACAAAGGAACTGACTAAAAAGTTACATTTATTTTTACTTAAAGCCAAAATGTGTGCACTTTACCCCCATCTAGTGGGCACGAAGTGCGCTGTAGTGCTTCACCCTTAAGAACATATGAACTACTACAGTAGCCGCGGAGGGTCATAAATGTGATAATATCAGCATCCTGTTCAAGTTAAAGTCTCCCTTCAGTGTGTGACGCACAGAACGCTACATAGATCTGTGTCTTTTATGTTCATGCCAATAAGTCACTGCTAATAGCTAACAACTATTGCTAATAGATAGCAGTCACTTCTTTTTTATTTTTTTATTTCGCAATATAGCTCTGGGAATAGATGTCCCAGAGAGAGCAGCCACTGCTAATACCTAGAATCTACTACTTATAGCTAGTAGCCACTCCTAATAGCTGCTGCTAATAGTAGCTACTTAAAAAAGCTAATATTTACTGTAGGCTAGTATGACTTCTCTGAAGATTAACATCAGTTGATAGCTATTCGAGCGTAGCGGAGTGTATGCTAACAAACAAACTAGCCGCTCCTGCTGGATGTACAGATTAGTAGCTTTCCTGTTTCTAACATAACATAATGGACACCGAAATTTCCCTAAAAAAGTCGTGATCATCCGTGGTCACTAGACAAGCAGATATATATAGGAAGGCTTTGCGCGGAGAGCTCTCCTCGCAAAGGACTTGTTATCGTGTTGACTAGCAAAAATGGCGCAGGCACCGCGCGGGGAAACGGATTTACGTGACCAACGGGGAGCAAAAAGAAGTGATCATCTGTCTGAACAATCAGTTAACTGAGTTCACTATAGAGTTCAGCATATAGTTCTTTTTTATTTTGTATCTTTTACGTCAGTAAAAAATGTGAGTATTTGTGACACCTCGGAGTGCTAGCGTGTTTCTTACCACACATGCCACAGAGTAGGCCGTTGTAAGAAGTCGGTACGGTGACATCTGCATGGTGGTTACCATCGAAGCGCACCCTCAGGCCAAAAGATGTTTCCAGAACTACAAATTTCCCACTCAGGTAGACATCCACCCCGCTGGTGGGGGTGACTGGTGTTACAGCCGCCTTCCCGTTGACCTGAAGAGAAACATCAGATTTGTCTGCCATCATTGAATCACTGCACCAATGTCTGTGAGAGTCTTTTGAGGAGTACGCACCTGGACTTTACGGCCCTTGTTGAGGGTCACAGTCACGTTGAACACGTTGACCACCACAGCACTGACGTAGGAAACCTTCTTGTTGCTTCCTCTGTGCTCGTTCTGGGTGTCCACGGTGAAGTACGGCAAGCCAGATGAGATGTTGCAGGGTTTGGTTAGCGTGTAGGAGCATGCTCCCATGTAGTTGTGGGTGCGTTTATCGAAGGTGGTGTAGTGAGGATCTCCAGACACCGAACAGATTCCATTTCCTGAGAATCAGATGCTATGATTTAGTCAAAACTCAACTCAGACATTTTCTCATGAGGTCATATTGTACTAACAATACAGAGCAAGAGCCGGCAAACAAGACTGCATCTCTTACTGGCCGAGAGGAGTTTAACTTGGATGGTAGGGATAGCTATGCTAGCTATGCTAACTATGCTAGCTATGCTAGCTATGCTAACTATGCTATCTATGTAGTTATCCGCTTTAGGTTAACATAACAAGTTGTGGTCTCAAAGGTTTTTCTTCTACACATTAGAGGTATGGTAAATATTTGCTAGCATTTGCAATAGCAAAAGGTATAAATTAGCATTAGTGGTTCTGGTAACCGGCTGGAACACAATACAGAAGTAGAGCAGGTGACTGCATCTCTTACTGGCCAAGAGGGGTTTAACTTGCATCGTAGCGATAGCTATGCTAGCTCTGCTACCTATGCTAGCTAAGTAGTTATCCTCTTTAGGTCAACAAAACAAGTTGTGGTTTGAAAAGTTTTTCTTCTACGTGTTATAGGTAAGGTAAGTATTTGCTAGTATTTGTATTAGCAAAGGGTTATAATTAGCATTAGCGGTCCAGGTAACCAGCTGGAAAAGAGTCCAGCTGTGCAGCAGGTGACTGCCTCTCTTACCGGCCAACAGGAGTTTAACTTGTAGCGGTCATGTTTGATAAATTATAGGCCTGTTTTAAATCTTTTTTTAGGTAAAGTTATTGAGAAAAAAGTGGCTAATCTAGAGCGTTTCAGTGATAACTTGTTTAAAGAGTTTCTGTGTGCTTTTATAGCTCATCATAGCACTGAAACAGCATCGTTGAAAGTCACTAATGATTCTCATGGTCTCGGATAATGGACTTTTATCCCTTCAATCACAATATTCTTTTAAAAAAGCTTCAAATGAGCTGTAGACATGAAAGGAATCGCACTAAGCTAATCGTGTTAATAATCCGTTTCTGTTTCATTAAGCCTCCAAGTAGTTCAAAGCATATTTTTCTGCAGGTTTATTTGATCTGGGTAAAGAGATAATTTCCCTAAATTTGAGGTGTATTTAATGCCTAGTTGAAAAGGTTTCAGTTTGGGGGTGTTTCACATACCGACAGGTCGGCATTCAAACTGCCCATCGTGCAGCTGGCAGCTCTCAGTTGTTGGTCTACAGCTGGTGTTGTAGCACTGGATCAAACCTCCACCCTGGCACTCGCATTTTTGCTCACAGCCCTCCAAGTACCAATCATTCCCCACCTGCAAAAAAACAAAAACATATAAAGTATGATTTCTGCATCAAAACTAAAATTCCTATAAAGATTGTACAGGATTATAGTTTCTCTTCCACTTTAGGGTCTTTTTCTTACATCTGACATACTGGGTCAGTTTGAGGTAAAACAGTTAAAGATGGATTTCACTCACAGGATGGTAATTCCCACTGGTGTCCACGCAGCCACAGTCCTTCAGTGGGACACATTTGTCATCGCTGAGGATGAAGCCTGGGTTACATTCACAACCCTCTACGCACACGTCCTCGCAGCCGGGTGGGCCGACCACGCCCAGGCAGGTTTCAGGGCAGGAGCTCATGCACAGGGTGTAGGAGCTGTTAGGGGGGCAGGGGATGGCTGCATGGAGGTAGAAAGATGAGGATCAGAAACAGGAATGCAAAACAATAGAAAAGGTTATGTGTTGATAATAAAGCAGATTATGTCTAAAATAATGAAATATTTCCTGAAATAAGTTAATTATAATTATATCTACAAAGGGAGCCTTACTGTAAACTGGTATCAGTCATTTTATATCCTGTACGTGTAATAAGATCTTTTAATCCTGATCTTAAATCCAGAATCTTGTTCTATTGTCAGATTATTGGCAGATACACTTCAGGAAATGTTACTTTTAATTTCCTTTTTGTGGCATATAGTCATATTTATATACCATAAAGATTCATTATACATGGAACACAGCAAGACAACAAAAAAAATCTGATTTAAAAAAAAAATCATTTTGAAAAGTATTGCAACAGGAAATTTATATGTATAAAATTGTTGAGCTGATTTTTCTCTTTTCAGTCCACTAGGGGGCGTCATAGTCTGTTAAGATGGAAGTAATCAGCAGGGTCACTTCATGATCAACCAGATCATGCCATAGATTGCTCTTCATCAAAAAAGATCCCATTGCTTTTTCATTTTTATAATCATAAAAACTGTACCAAAGTACAATGTGTAAATTGTTAATAACTTTCCTGAGATAATTACTGCCTTTAAAGCTTTTCAGTTTTTTTACTCGTCTGTTCATCCATCCCATTTCTGGGGTGGATCCCGGAAATGGCAAGACTTTCATAATGTCAGGAATAGTGTTGAGTTCCAGGTTTTATACAGTAGGTTAAAAAAAGCCTCGTTTTGGCTGAGAAATCTCTGAAAAACTCAAGAGTATTTTCTCCAAACACAAAATCCCAGAACGTTTCAAACCAAACAGACCCTGAAACAGAGACTAGTTCATCCTAAAGACCTAATCTGAGCAGAGTGTCTGCAGTTCAATGCAGTGAGGAATAATCTGATCTTTATATTGGAGAAACCAAACAACCTCTCCACAGACGCAACGCTATTCCTGACATTTTGAATTGAAAAAGCTTCCTGGATGGAAGAGAAACGTCCAGTCCAGTGGATTGTCTTTGAACTTTAGTGGAATGACCATGACCTGGATGACCGAGGATCTTCACCAGCTGAAAAACTTACGGCAGAAGTCTGGAGTCCTCCAGTCGTGGACCTTGGCTCCGGCGCTCTGGCAGGCATCGGTGTAAGCTTGCATCTGGTCGCACAGTACGCTCTGCTGGCCGCCGTACCGGCACATGTCATAAACACAACTCTGGAAGAATGGAGTCGGGTCGACAAGTCCGACACAATCCCTGAAGAACGCAGAAACACATGCTGGGTTTAGGGGGGATTTAAGAAGTACTCACTGAAGTCTGCCAAACACCCAGAAAGAAAGATTGATGGAATCATTTAAACATGAAAACCTAATAAAAATTAATAAGACTACAACTAAGCAACTACACTTTATTTTTAATATTCAGAGTGACTCATTTTGTCTCACAGAAACCTGGCAGCAACAAGAGGATTGTATTAGAAGGGAGGTGCACAGATGGACACTAAGTGGTGCTAGAGTACCTGCCTTTTCCCCTCTGGACAGAAAAAGGCCCTTCTGAAGTAGTTTTTTGTTTTTCTTTATTTATTTTTTTTAGTCTTTGGCCCAAAGTACCAAAGTAGAGTCTAGATTTTATTAATTTTGCTCCTCCAGATGTATAGTACCGCCTCAATACTAGAGCGTTGCCTTGGTAATTAAACAAGCAGATTTACCTCCTTCACAACATAACGTCTATAATGGCTTCCAATGTCATAATCTTGTGGATGATTGGTTTAATTACTCATTCCATTCACCTGTCTAACTTTGCATGGTTTCTCATTACTGCCCATCGATCCACCTGTTCCTGCCTCTATTTAAGCTGTCTAAGCCCAGTGATCAAGGCCAGATTATTCTCTTGAGACGGTGGGCCAGAGTTACGTTAAGGCTGGTTTATTGTTAAAAGGGAGTTTTTCCTCTCCACTGTCGCTACAAGCATGCTTAGTGTGAGGGATTGCTGAAGAGTCAATGAGTCGATGCAATCAACTGGTTTTCCTTGGATAGAAAGCTTTGAATCAATCTGACTGGATGATCTGGTGAACTGGAAAGTGACCTGAGATGACATGATGGGAATTGGAGCTATAGAAATAAACTGAATTCAATTAATTTCAAAATAAAATAAACAACATTTCAGAAATGATCATTTTATTCCCAGTTTGTCAGGATGTAGTTACCTCTGCCTCTACTTCTATGGCTAAAGTAAATACCTGTGTTCATAGATGTGTAACCGTAGTTCAGATCGTATCCAGTGTTCAGATTAAAATCTAAGATGTGATCATAAACAGAATAAAGGAGCCTTTTAAAAGCTAAAACATATCACATAATTGTTTTCTCATAAAACATTCGGGATAATAAACGCATAACTCCTCTTTATCTGGAGCATGTCATGGTTGAGAACCAACAGCAGATAGAAAGTTGCTGACACTGCGGAGAACAAAGAACTACTCCCTGGTATAAAAGGATTAACGCCGGCACTAAAAGGAACTATAGACACTCCTTTGTGTTTCAGGAAGGAAAACTTTTTTAGCGTTTTTATTGTACGCAGATAAATACACACCCATTTTCTAAGGGTGTCCTGAAGATTTCTATCATTTTCTACTGTGTTTTATATGTTTATAACTTGATGTAAACTCCTCTCCTGTTAAAAAACTCTTAAAGGAAAAAGTAGCCATATTCAGAATCCAAACCTCTGAGAAGTTCTTTTAAATCTGAAATGATTCCATCCTGTTCAATAAATGATCAGTGTTTTAATTCAGAGTGATTTTCATGTGAATGTGTTTTTACTGGAGGCATCCATGTTTGTCAAAGAACACTACTGCCACCTACTGGTTAGTGACATTGTCACGTCGCGGTATCGGCTGTTGATCAAGTCCCCGAGTGCTGTATCTGGTGTTTGTCACAACGCCGCTATTATCCAAGTCATCTTGAAAACATTCTTCTTCCAAATGTTGGGCTACATATTACGGGTTTTTCTCTGGCCAGAAGTTCGATGGCAAATCCTCCCTCTTCAAGTTGGCAAGACTCAATTATCTCAATGTTTTTTACTGATTAACGTTAATTTATTAAATCTCTGCGAACGCATTTGTTTTAGATATAAATAATGATCCATTGATTGTTCCTTGCTGACCAGACTTCTCCCCTTTAAGATTTGGTCTTACCTGAACGGTCCAGATGGGTCTTTAATTCTGCCGCATTGGTCTGGTTTCGACACCTCAGCCTCGAGACTCGGGTCGCACTCTGGGTCCGGCTTCGTGCCTTCGGTACACCTACAGATTAGAGGGGGAGCTTTTTTATTTTCAGCTCGTAAAAGCAGAAGTTCTTCCACGTGATGAAGACATGCATTCAATCAAAGATGGTAAGCAGATCAATCTGAATTCCATAAAAAAGTTAAAAAATCAATCCTCTGGACTTTGTTTCCAAGTTTGAAGACGTTTCTCTTCCCATCCGGGAAGCTTTTCAATTCAAAAATGTCAGAAATAGTGTTGTTGAGTTCTAGGTTTTATTCAGTAGACCAACAGTTCACCCATCAGCCAGGCCAACTATTCCCTTTAACGACCCCCCTTTCAGAACAGCAGACGGGTATGGGGCATTGCAGGCTAACAAAGAAGCCAAAGCGACCCCCATTCCAAAGGGGGACCCGTTCATCCGTTTCTATTTGCATGTTTTCCTAAACTAAAACCAGGCTTTGTTGGGCTGCTGGATAAAACCTGGAACTAAACGCTATTTCTGACATTTTTAATCGAAAAAATTCCTGGATGGAAGAGAAACATCTTCAAACTTGCAAACAGAGTCCATTGGATTGATTTTTAACTTCTGTGGAATGACTATGATCCGGATGACTGAGAATGTTCACCAGCAACAATATGAATAAACTCACGAGTCATCCTCATCCTCTTCTGTCTGCCAGCTGTTTCCAAAGTCATTAACGTTTCCCACCAGGCTGCCGTCTGGTTTGGTGAAGTCATTGTCTGGGTTCCCATCGTAGTCACCACAGAGGCCACACATCTGGTCATAGTAGGAGCTGCAGGGACACAACGAAGAGAAAAATCCAGTCCTCAAATCCTGCGTTCTAACCAGGGAGGATTTATGGGGCGTCTCAGCCAGCAGGCTACTTATGAACACGTCTTTACCAACCTTGGAACGGAGATCTGAGCATAATGATTTCCATCCCAACGCACACGCAGGCCGAAGGGCGTCTCCAAGGTGACATACTGACCGGCCAGACTGATGGATATGAGAGGAGACGGCGAGTGAGGAAGAGCCACACGCCGACCGTTCACCTGCAAGAGCGTTGAATGGAGAAAATGAGTTTAACAAGACTAAAGCCCAGTCCCATTTCTCTCACTTGACTAGTTTTGGATCCTAGCACCCGGTTTTGCACGTTCATGTGAAGGGTTAGTGTGTCCCAATACTTTTAAGAGCTAGGTGAAAGTGCCCTCCAACCCTTGAAATGATCCCTTCAGACCGAGTGAGGTCAGGAGCTGACTTCAGAACAAAGTGGCTTACCAGGGCTCATTAAGTAAAAGTTAAAAAGAACTGTACAAATGTACGTATATTTTTACAATTAAACACGCATTTAAAAAAATATATATTGGGACATCTTAGTTAGACGTAATACTACTGAATTCCTGACTGTTGCGTTAAAACATGAATATTGCAAAATCGCTATTTCTCGTAAAACAAGTTTTTTTATAATGTAAAGTAGGATGATTAATGGCCGCAGTGGGGTTTGTTGGATGTTCAGGCTCCAAAGGGTCAGTGCTATCTAGCTCACGGTTGTTGATCTAGCCAGGGCTAACGATAGCCCGTCTGCGGCAGCCAGGGCTAACGATAGCTGGTCTACGGCAGACAGGGCTAACGATAGCCCGTCTGCGGCAGACAGGGCTAACGATAGCCCATCTGCGGCAGCCAGGGCTAACGATAGCCCATCTGCGGCAGCCAGGGCTAACGATAGCCCATCTGCGGCAGCCAGGGCTAACGATAGCCCATCTGCGGCAGCCAGGGCTAACGATAGCCCATCTGCGGCAGCCAGGGCTAACGATAGCCCATCTGCGGCAGCCAGGGCTAACGATAGCCCATCTGCGGCAGCCAGGGCTAACGATAGCCCATGCTGCGGCAGCCAGGGCTAACGATAGCCCGTCTGTGGCAGCCAGGGCTAACGATAGCCCGTCTGTGGCAGCCAGGGCTAACGATAGCCCGTCTACGGCAGCCAGGGCTAACGATAGCCCGTCTGTGGCAGCCAGGGCTAACGTTAGCCCGTCTGTGGCAGCCAGGGCTAACGATAGCCCGTCTGTGGCAGCCAGGGCTAACGTTAGTGCTCGCTGCTTCTATACTTCAAGTAGTTTTAAAAATGGTACTTTTACACTTTCACTGGAGTAAAAAGCTGAAGTTGATCCTCTAACTTCTATAAAAGTGTTTTAAACAGTGAGATTTATACTGGAGAAATCAACATGAATACTTTTGACACCTCTGCATTTAGGAGAACTGAAGGAGTTTATCTGTGTATATTTATACTAACAGAACCACAGAAAGTTTATTTTGGGTCCTTGGATCCACTGAACAGTAGAAATAATCTGGACCAAACTCTGGATCTGCGTCGCGCTTCGCAAATACCAGAGGTTCTGCTAAAGAATGAACAGCAGCACCATTTAAAACAGCAGAACATTATAACACTGAAATGTTCTTAGCGAACTTTATTATTTAACTGGATGAAACCTTTAAAGTCGTAGGGAAGCGGCCGTTCCAACCAGTTGCATTTCCGAATTCTCCCGAAGTGGTGCCCGACTTTTACACGCAGTGAATAAAGTGAATGTGATTGGTCGATTATCAAGGGGCGGATTGTTGTGGTGGAAGGTTTGCAAGCAAAATTTGGTTGTGGCCGGTTTGTAGGAAGCATCTTGCTAACCAGTTAGCATCTTAGTGCTAGCAGGTTCCCAGTGGGAAATTCCATTGGGACCAAGTAGCACTAAATTGGTGACTTAGAAAACGACGCCAAGTCAAGGAACGCTATGGACAGAGGAAACATGCAAGAGGAGGAGAGTTTAGTGTCGGAGGTCGTGGGGATGAGTCTCCTCCGCCATCCATTTTTATTTAGAGGAGGAAAGCGGACGGCGATGTTGTGGGAAGAGGACGCCAGGGGCGGCAGAAGCTTGGTTTGGTGTAGAAGGCTTCCAGCCGCACACGTTTGAGCCCTTGCCCTCAAGCAACACTGCCAGTTCTGTTAGCTCTACGCCTTCGTCGAATCACACAGACGCCCATCCCCTCGGAACACTGGGACGCAACTCAATGGGAAAAGGAAAAGGATTCTGGTTTCAACCTTTGCGTATATTAGCTGCGGTACATATGAATCAAGATGCTATGACCGAAAAACATTTGATTGACAGATGACCGCTTGATATATGATTGGCCTAATTTAGGTGTTCAGGCTGACGTTTTTTAAATAGACATTTTCTAAACTTTTGAGACATTGAGGGGTACATTTATATACATGTTTAAGGCAGAAATGTTAGTTATTCATATGTTGGTTATTTGTTCATATTTTCAGGATGTAAATCAAAGTAGTATTTATACTGACCAGAGTTCTCCTGGCCTTCATCAGGGTGACGGTGATTCCATCCACCGTGACGTAGAGCTTCCTCAGGTAGGACACGCCCGGCGCACCCCGCTCTTCATTCTTTGCCTCCACAGAGAACCAAGGACCTGCACCGACACCAAAGCCACATAATAACCTACTCAACTTGGTTCTACTTCCTCTAGATCTGTTCACTATTTGATTCATTTTATCACATGTACATTTTGTTGCTAAGAAATTATTTTTAGTGACTTCATATATACACTTTATCTTTTTGTCCAGCTGCATTTTTTGGAATTTAAAAAAGATTCAAATGCATAAAAAATATTCTATATATTTAAAACATGTTCCATAGAAACTCACCGTGGATTTATAATAAAACATTTGGAATTGGAAATGAAACATTAAGAATACTATGTGGTGTGAATGTCCTTCATTCGCGACTCTTCTCTAAAAAATATTTACAATGACTCATATGACATAACCCAATTTCATTATATAACATGTAAAGATTGCCCTTTCTATTAAAATCATAATTTTCATACACATTTAGTTTGATGCTTTCCATCTCATGAAATGTCATGTGGCGTTTCCCTAAAATATTTACAGAAGCATAATGTACTCACCAAAAGAAAAAAAAAATCAGACAGCTTATCTCATAATTACAAGATACTGATCTCGTAATTATGAGATAAGCTGTCTGATATTTTTTCTTCGGTGAATACAATATGCTTCTGTAAATGATCACCGCCTTAGGTCTTTTATTTTAACAGAACTCCAAGGACAGGAAGTTGCATCATACAGGAGAGCACATGCGCAGCAGCTAGCAGGTTTGTTACTTTCTCTCAGCTTCTGACACACGGTTTGAGTTTCGTAAGGTTTCACATGTGGTGTGACCTTAAAACAACAACTTATATTAGGTGTTTAACAAATATAGATTTTTATAATACAGTTATACAGTAATGTTTTGCATAGATGCTAATTCTTAGCCACTTAGCAATGATTTTCATTGGAAATTTCATGTGGGAAAACTAACGATCATCAGAGAGCTTTTCATGAAAACATGAACTTCAGCTACTGAAAGTTTTCAGGAATTGCTGCAAAGTTTAATTAGCCATAAACACGTCTTTTTCGCGCGGCGCATACCTGTGTTGTTCTTGCATGTTCTGGCCAGTGTGTAAGTGCAGGTTCCCATAAAGCTGTAGTACTTCTTGTCAAAAGTATTGTAGTGAGGATCCCCTGAAACAACGCAGTCCTGGAAGCCTGAAAAAGAACAACAAAAAACCTTAAAACACATTCAAAGCTCAAAGAACTGATTAGTAAAGCATTAAGAGGATAGACGCACTAGTCCCTCACATGCAGAGATGGGAAGTAACGAAGTACAAATACTGCGTTACTGTACTCAAGTAGATTTTCCTGATATTTTTACTTTACTTTTTACTACTTATTTTTATGCCGACTTTTACTTCTACTTCTTACATTTTTACACAAATATCTGTACTTTCTACTCCTTACAAATTGTCTCGTTATTTTAGTTTTGAATCATTTCAATGGAGTTACCGTTATTATTTTTCACGCCATCAATACCTCAAATTCAATCTAATTCGATGAGAGATCTACGTTGCATTTGACGCACCACTACAAGATGAATGCGACAGATTCGGGCGGTATTCATTGGCGGCAAATCATTGCAGCTTGGTGGCGGTGGCGTTAGCTATAGTAGCATGGACGACGAGATGATGATTGAAAATGAATACAACGGAGATCTAGTCCTATTGGCAGACATCCATTTAAAATGTAGGCAACGGCATGAAAAAAAAAGTGGTTTCTACTTTTTACTTTTATACTTTAAGTAAATTTACAAGCCTGTACTTTGTTACTTTTACTTGAGTAAAGAAGTTTAATCAGCACTTCCACTTTTACCAGAGTATTTTTAACACAAGTATCTGTACTTTTACTCAAGTACGGAAAGTGAGTACTTTTGCCATCTCTGCTCACATGACCTACAAATTAGTGACATATGTGCTGTATTCAACACTTACTAGAAGGATAGCAGCCTAATTCTCCGTCCTGGACTTTGCACTCGTGCTTTGGAGGACACTCAGAGGCCACACAGGTGACATTGGGTGAATCGCACCTGCACTTCAGCTTACAGTCGTCCAAATAAAACTCCTCTTCAGGCTGAAACGAAGAAAACATTCTGGAAAATCAACTTTTCTACTTCTTTAATATGCAAAATGTATAGAAGCAGATAAGATCAAATGATTATTATATTGATACATTAGCTTTAAATTAGAAGTTACACATTTATGTACCTCGTAATACTGGCCATTGGTGTGAGTACAGCCACAGGTATTCTTCGGGACACATTTGCCAGCACTTAGGACGTAACCAGGATCGCAAACACACCCCTCAGAGCATGGTCCACCACACGAGGGAGGTTTTCCAGAGCAGGTCTCTTGACAGGGGTCAGCACAGGGCTCAAAATGGCTGTTGGACGGGCAATTTAGTGCTAGAAATGGGAAATCCAGCAAATGTCAGTGATGGGGCCCAAACAAGATTAGAAATGCAGTACAGATCTCATAAGAAACATGAAGATACTTTCTTGACAAGTATTCATCTTTAGACGTTATAATACAAATCACAGCTAGTGTTTTATAGCTAGCAGCATTTGGTTAAGTAGCTTCTTGGTTAAAATTTTTTCATAATTATATTTTGCGTATATTTCAAAAATTTAGATGAAATGAAAGCTCTTTATAACCCTGTCACAGCTTGCTGATTTATCCAGCGTGTACCTGACGTCCCAGAATCTCCTAAAACGATGGCAGACGCTGAACTTTCTATGGGTTTTTGCCATTTTTGGCATAAACATAGAGTATTTATAACGAGCCCAGAACTTATGCATAACGCACGGCAGCGTAACGCCCATGAAATGATGGGCAAAGTCTGCTGTTCCTCTGTAATGGGGTTGGGGTTGTGATGATAGCGGGAAGGAATCAACTCAATTGCTGAATTATAGGTTTTTGAAAGCTGAAATCTGAACCCCCTGACTTTATTCTTTCCTGCTATCTTCGGGCACCCCCCACCCCTTTACAGGGGTGGTACAGAAAGACCTACGCCTATTTAGCCAGGCCAACAACTCTCTTTAACAACTTTGAGAGACATAGACAGGCTAACAAAGAAGCCAACGCGACCCCATTCCAAAGGGGTACCCGCCTCATCCGTTTCCTATTTGCATGTTTTTCTAAACTAAAACCAGGCTTTGTTGAGGCTGCTGGATAAAACCTGGAACCAAACGCTATTTCTGACATTTTGATTGAAAAATCTTCCTGGATGGAAGAGAAACGTCTTCAAACTTGGAAACAAAGTCCAGTGAATTGATTTGAACTTTTTTAGAAAATCAATTCAGTCATTTAACTGGCAGCCTTCGTTGTAATTTTCATCGCAAAGAGCCAATACTCACGGCAGAAAGTGTCATTCCTCCAGGGTCCGATGTTAACCCCACGGTCCTGGCACTCATTGACGTAGGCCTCAATAGCTTCACACAGAATGGGTCTGGCTCCTTCCAGTTCACATAGGTCAAACAAACAGTCCTTGAAGTGATTCTGAAAACATAGAATTTATTTTCTGAGTCACTACGCTGAATGGTGTCCCTGATCTTACGTTAAAGTCTGTCCCAGAAAGCGGAAACAATCATATACATTACATTTATAGTTACATTATATTTGTTTTTTGTGGATTTCATGACTAATGACTAACTAAACTCCTACTAATCACCACATACATTTGGGTTGACTTTGGGGTGGCAGGCAGCAAACGGTCCGTCTTTGTCCAGCAGGATACCACAGTATCCAGAACCCTCATAAAGTTCCTGCTCTTCTTGATCGCATCCAGGGATGGTAGTGTTGGGTGTCTTATTACACCTGTCAAAAAAGTCAGGTCCATTGTTTAGCCTTCATTTTGCCAATTGAACTTCATAAATAAAATGACCTTAACTGGATAACACTGTTTGGGTATTAAGCTTAATTACATAAGGAGAAACCCTGCCATGTTTTCGTTTGTTTTCATTTTATTTTTAAAAGTAAAAGGACAGAAAATTAACCTCAAGAAACATGTTTTCCCGGATCTTTGCATTTGTTCAATACTCACTCTGGATCAGTGTTCCAGCTGTGGCCAAACTCATTTGGATTGCTTGCCAAGGCTCCATCTGGTTTCCGGAAGTCATCTTTGGTATTTCCGTTATAATCTCCACACAGTCCACACAGTATATCCTCATAGCTGCAGTTAACAGAAAATACTTACTTAAACATCATATAGAAGTGTAAACTGTTGTAAAAATTGCCAGAATGTCTGATGAGATCCAGGAATGTGGCGTTTGTGCCATAAACAATTTCTAATTAATTTATGCCAAAAACCCAACATCAGGTAGGATTCTGTACAATAGAAATGATTAAAGTATATCACTGATGAATATCACGTAAAGTTGTCACTTACTCCTTGATCACTTTAATGTCCATGAAGTGGTTTCCATCGTAACGAACAGTCAAGCCAAAGGTTGTGGACACGGTATAATATTTTCCTGACTTGAAGACAGAGACCCCAGGGACTGGACTCACTGGAAGGTTAACGTTGGTCCCATTTACCTGTATGGAAAAAGCAGGTGTGGAAAAAATGAATCGAGATGAATTCACAGAAAAACCAGTGAAAAATATCAATCAAGATGACTGCAAACAAAATATTGTCACTAAATAACAACTTCCTTAATTTCTTAAACCAGAGCCCCCTGTCAGCATCACATACCTGTCTGTCATTATCCTTATTACTAAATTATTACCCTCTTCACCCCACTGAGAGCACAAATTTCACAACCAAGCTTTCTAGCTACTGCTTATTAGCTTTAAATTCACTAGTGAACTAGCTTAAGTTTTATTGTTGGAGGTAGCCTCAGCTGCCTGCTGATTAGCAACAAGACCCTAGATCTCTGAGTCAAATGACCACTCTTCGCCAGCTTCCAACGAGGTTGGCATTCCAGGGTAGGCCGCATAGAATATGTGAGCAAGTTAGCAGAAACAGGATGACGACTATGTTTCCGGACTTTGTCTCAAAGCTAACATCCTCCTGGAAAGAAACATTATCCCTATGCACCACAGTGCCCGGATACAGGCAGTAGAACTATGTTGACCTTGATGGTGCCAACAAAGCTGGACTGGTCAGTTTTTCAGTCATGTATCCATTCCTGGCTGCTTATCTGGGTTCACCATAACGAAGGTACGTGTGGACCTGTGATCTTTACATCTAAGCTGTGCAATTTGTTTACATCCCAGAAGGAGAAAACCAAAATGCCAAAGTGACCACTGCCTTGTAAGATTAGGTCAACTTCTATGCTGCAAAGTACCAGGCTTTGTGCCTGACACAGCACAAAGCTCTAATACCACCCGAATGTCAGTCTAGGCAACTGGTAAAGCAGTCTAAGAGTCAATTATACAACCCAGATAGAGGCAGACATGCATTAGACATCTTATATTAACCATCAGGGTACTTTCTAGACTAGTACCAGTATTTAGATGTTATAATCATCTCTAAGCGAGTATTATAAACCTTTAAAAAGTCTCTAACAGTAAAAATCAGTTACTAGAGGCTTTGGTAAAGTCGATTTTGTATGAAGGATTTTTTTCAAATCCCTCATTTAACTCCATCAATCCATACTCTTTTGCTTATCCAGTGTCGGGTTGTGGGGTTGCGAGCTTCAGTAGGGAGGCACAGATGTCCCTCTCCTCAGCCATTTGGGCCAGCTCCTCAGAGGGAATCCCAAAGGTCTTTCAGGGCCAGCAGACCCTGCATCGTGTCCTCTGTCACCCTCTAGGTCTCCTCCCAACGGGACATGCAACAACAACTCACCAAAGAGGCCTCCACGAGGCATCCTGAACAGATGTCCGAGCCACCTCAGCTCATCTGGCTCCTCTTGGCATGGAGGAGCAGCGGTCCTTCCCAGATGACTAAGCTCCTCACCTTATCTCTAAGGGAGAGCCCCTCTCTTGACCGAGTGTCCAAGACATGTGGCCCCGGATCAGATAAAATAACAACAAAGTCGATCATTAAACTATGGCTAGGGTGTCCTTGTGCCAAGTGCATGAATGGACACCGTTATGCTTGAACATGGTGTTCGTTATGGACAATCCATGAAGAGCAAAGAAGTCCATGTAATATGAACTGCTGCTTAGTGCATAAGCACAAACTACAGTCAGAACCTGTCCCCCCACACGTATGCGGAGGGCGGCCACCCTCTCTTCACTGGGGTGAACCCCGATGGCACCAAGATGAGGGGCAGCCCACTCCTGCTTGGCGCCTCCCAACTCCATAGTGCAAGAATGTCCAGCCGCTCTCAGGAAGACTGGTTCCAGAGCCAGAGCATTGCATTGAGGTAAGTCAGACTATCTTTACCTGGAACCTCTCAACTTCGCACACTAGCTCAGACTCCTTCCTCAGCACAGAGGTGACATTCCATGTCCAAGGAGTATGCTTCTTCAGCCGAGGATCAGAATGGCAAGGTCCACACCCTGTTATGGTTCTTCCCATTTGTTATGACTCTGAGTTTTCAGTTTTCTGTTATCAGCTGTTCTGTTTTGTTCTTTGATTTATTTTCTATTATATTCGAGCATTCTTTAGTTACTCTCTGTTGCCCCCTTGTGGTTGTTTTCTTTCCCCTTGGATTCCTTCTTGCCAGTTCCACCCACATCTGCTCCTTAATCAGCTTGTTAGTCTATCCTTTGTTCTGTTCCCCTTAAATACTTCACCTCTGCAGTCACTCAGTGCTGGTTCCTTGTCGTTGCTGTAGTTGTCTTCTCAGCTCGTCTCTCCCTGGCTCCTCATGCTTGTTTTCCCCTGATGTCTAAATGTTTTTTTATTTGTTTAACATTTTAATTGGATTGAATCACATTGAATTTCTGGATTGCTGCCTCTGTTACCTGTGGTCTTCAATTAAATCTGTCAAAACCCATCTCTGCTTCACTCGTCTCTGCATCTGGGTCCTCAAGCAACGTCACCACTCATTGTTGACACACCCTTGATTGTAACCTATTACACAATGCATCCGATCCATTTAGCCTCTCTGACAGGTGGTGAGCCCATTGGAAAGGAGACCCATGTTTCCTGTTTTGGGCTGTTCCCGACCAGGCACCCTGAGTAAAAGCCTGGCCACCAGGCACTAGGCAGCCAGCCCTACCTTCGGGCCTGGCTCCAGGGTGGGGCCCTGGTGACCCACATCAAGGAGATGGAACACTACATCCATTTGTTGTACTCATCATAAGGGGTCTTTGGGCTGCTCTTTCTCTGAGCCCTCACCTAAGACCTGTCTGCCTTGGGTGACCCTACTAGATGCATAAAGCCCCTGACATCATAACTCCTAGGGCCATTGGGAAACTCAAACTCATCCACCACGAAAAGGGGGCAGCCTAGTGAAGGGGGCTGCCACCTTTCCTGGGCATTTAACTCACTATTATAAACCATAACAGCCTTCATTTTAACTTTAATCTCATTGCAAAAAGCCAATACTCACGGCAGAAAGTATTATTTCTCCAGGGTCTGATGTTAACCCCACGGTCCTGGCACTCATTGACGTAGGCCTCAATAGCTTCACACAGAATGGGTCTGGCTCCACCCAGTTCACATAGGTCAAACAAACAGTCCCTGAAGTAATTCTGAAAACATAGAATTTATTTTCTTAGTTACTACGCTGAATGGTGTCTCTGTTCTAACGTCAAAGTCTCTCCCAGAAAGCAGAAAGAACCAATCAGTGTTTACTAGTCAATGCTTAACAATGAAGATTTCCTAATTCGACACATGATATGGTTTTACATGGGTTTTATAAGCAGTGCTTTTTACTTTGTATTTATAAATAAATGAAAAGCTGTTAGACAGATAAAAAGCTCCTACTAGTCACCACCTACATTTGGGCTGACTTTAGGGTGGCAGGCAGCGAAGGGACCGTCTTTGTCCAGCAGGATACCACAGTATCCAGAACTCTCATAAAGCACCTCCTCTTCTATAGTACATCCAGGAATGGTATTATTAGGTTTCTTATTGCACCTGTCAACACAAGTCAGGTTCATTGTTTAGCATTCTTATGCCAATAGAAGATGCTAAATCAAGTAACTTGTACTGAATCAAAATGAGCAGAATTAATTGGATAAAAAAAAAATGTTGTTTGATTACAAAAGAAAAACCTTAAACAACTGCTGCACCAGAGGAAATTTTCTCTGTATTGTTTTGAAAATGATGCATGGAGGGAAAATCATTTAGGATAGAAAATAATGAGAAAATTAACTTGAAGAAATACATTTTCTCTTGGTTTTTCTGGATCGTTGCATTCGTTCAATACTCACTCTGGATCAGTGTTCCAGCTGTCGCCAAACTCATTTGCATTGCTTGCCAAGGCTCCATCTGGTTTCCGGAAGTCATCTTTGGTATTTCCGTTATAATCTCCACACAGTCCACACAGTATATCCTCATAGCTGCAAATTACAGAAAATATTCACTTAAACATCATAAAGAAGTGTAAACCAGTGAAAGAATTCACTCAGAGTTCTTTGCTCTTTTGACTACATGAATTTGAGAGTTTAACCATAAAGGGTCAACAGTTAATTCAGTGGAGGAACACAAATCAATATCATGTAAAGTCATAACTCACTCCTTGATCACTTTAATGTCCATGAAGTGGTTTCCATCGTAGCGAACAGTCAAGCCAAAGTTTGTGGACACAGTATAATGTTTTCCTGACTTGAAAACGGAGACGCCAGGGGCTGGACTCACTGGAAGGTTAACATTGGTCCCATTCACCTATATGGAAAAAGCAGGTGTGGAAAAAATGAATCAAGATAATTGCAAACAAAAAATATTGTTAATACATCACCACTTCTCAAATTTCTTAAAATTGAGGTTTAAAACTTGGAGAAAAAATCTCTCTAGTATTTGTCAGACTCCTTGAAGGCCAATGTCCTGCACTTTTTGGAAACGTCTCTGCTGTCAAACACTGAATCAAATAATAAGGTTCTTGGCATGACTATTGAGAACTTTGCTTCATCGAAGGAGGTAATCAAGCAACTTGATATAGCTGTGTTGGACCTAAGCAATATCTAAGAATTGCAGAATACCTTAAAGGGTATTTTAGTTACAGTGCTGTAGTTACAGGTTCCTCCTGGTTAGAAACCATTTTGATCCTTAGAACTTATCTTCTATGGAAACCAGCTAAGGTTATAAGCTAGCCAGTGTTTCGGGGCTGTCTCAAAGCTAACATCCTTTTGGAACGACCCGTTGTTCACATTCTATGGGCAGTATGCTGACAGTATGCAGTCCCTGTCTGTGAGTGCAGACCTTCATAGAGGGGTACTCAAGACCACTAATGTGAGTTACCACCAGTAGTTCTGGATGAAACCACCCTTTTTTGTCTCTTGGTTATAATTACCACTATAGAAGCAGTAACAAACGTTTCTGGCAAAAGATACAGGCTTCATGGTTCCCTCTTTTGAAATAAACAATCTTGGTATAGCCATTACTTTGTTATTCCAAAGAAGGGGGTTAGGCTTTATCTCATCATCAACATAATTTTACCTTTTTAAAACAAGATGGCAAATGGTCTGTACTTATATAGCAATTTTTGAAGTCACAAGACTTGACCAAAGTGTTTGCACTACATTAAGTCATTCACCAATTCACACACAGACATGGTGGCAAGCTACAGAAGCAGCCATTCAAAATGGCCCTTCCCAGTCAAAAGCCTGTCGAATGTCAGCAAAATCCCCTCCAACTTTCAGCCACTGGCCTTCTCATGGGGATGCATATTTTTTACTCTGACTCCAGCCTTTCCCTGAATTACAGGGTCTGACTAGGAGATGATGTTTCTCTTTACATCTTAATGTTCACAAATCCTGAGAGAAAGAATATTTTAGGTGTTTAAAAAGGAATTGTAGGGGACTAGCCAAGGGCCCATCTAGGAAAGTGGGGACATTTTTAATGGCTACTACTGTTTATTGTAGCCACGGCTGCACATGGGCTCACTGACAGAGACAAGGCTGCTGTAGACAGACACCACTGGGCCCTCTGACAACCATCAATAGGCAATGTGTGGGGATGTGTTTTTCCCACATTTGGGCCCCGTCCACACGTAAGTCAAAACGAACACGAAACGCTGATATTTTCCAAAACGCGTTTGCCGTAAAGACGGAGACGTAAAATAAATGTGAGCGTCCCACACGAATGCATGAAAACGCTGCAAAATGTATGCCAGGCCTGTAAGTGTGCGCTGTGGTGCCAAAGCAAAAATAAGCGAACGAAATGTTGGGCATGTGCACTAATATTTATACATGGTTGCCCTGCGGGTCCATTTTCGTGGTTAAGTGAAATTCAGGTGCTGAACTATGTCGTCGATATTGCTCTGTTCTTCCTGGAGATATTCCAGAAGAAGAAGATTCTGTTGTAAGCCCGACAGCAGGGTGAGTAGCATTAGCAACGGCGCCATTGTTGTTGTGATACTGGTCGCCGCGCATGCGTGTGTAGAGGCGACGCTATGACGCATGCGTGTAAAAAAAAATATGCGGTTAGGGCGTAAAGATGGAAACGCCAAAAACGGCGTTTCAGAATCTTCCCACTCTGAAGGCTGAATAAAAAATGATGGTTTACAGACCCCCGAAGCGCCGGCTTCGTGTGGATGAGAGGCTGGTTTGGTGAAAAATTTGTGCGTTTAGGCCAGGGTTCGTCTTCGTGTGGACGGGGCCTTGAACTGGGGTTCGAAGCCATGACCCTTTGATTGCTGGGCAAACTCCTGAATCAGATGCCACTGTCGCCCAACTACCTTTACATGTACAAAATCAGGATAGTGATACTGAGACAGTTTCTTAATCTCTGCAGTTTCTGACAGCCCAGGCAATTGATATGCAAAGATTGATCCCACCGACTTTTTTTTAAATCGAGCATTACATCCAGACCACACGCAGTTTCTGGAATTTGCTTTCAAGGGCAGAAACTCCTAATGACCACATACTGCTGTTCTTTAAAGGACTCTACTAGAAGGTGCTTGCTTTGTCTCTTCATCAATTTGAAGGTTCAGGATTTAAAAAGACCTCAAACTTAAACCACTATCTTGGCTTTGGTAAAGGGGTGAAGTAAGTTGCAATGAGTTTTTGACAAGTGTTATTTTCTCCAACACTTCATACCTGCACAGTGCCACCTTTGAGAATTGATATCTTCGTCATGAACACATGTACATGAACAGCCTTGAGGTAGGAGATGGTGGGTGTGTTATGTCGGTTTTCATTGTCTGCATGGACCTCAAAGTATGGCAGGCTTGTGTGATTGCAGGGTGCAGACATCAGGTAGCTGCAGTTGCCCATGAAGTTGTATTTGCGTTTGTCAAAGGTTGTGTAGTGAGGATCTCCAGATGCTATGCATGTTGATGAACCTAAGAGGAAGAACAATGACAAACTACATATCTAAAGATTCTTAAAAATGCTTTATCTAACAAACAAATTGTTACATATGTAGAAGATCATCAAAATGACTGATATTATAAAGGGCCAAATCGATATCAAAATCCCTAAATCTGAGACATTACCTTTAGGATAACAACCAGAAACACCATTGACCTCTCGACACTCTTCGGTGGGATCGCAGGAATTATCAACGCATTCAAAAGTGTAGTTCCCCAAACAGCGGCAATGCTTTGTACATCCATCTCCTGATACTGTCTCACCAGGCTGAAATAAGATAAAATAAGGGATTATTAACTGCATATGCCTTAAAGACTGCAGTACTAGCTTGCTAATGTATTCTCAGAAAATGCCACCTGACCTCATAATAGTTATTGCCATCATCCAA
Organism: Cyprinodon brontotheroides; assembly: GCA_018398635.1. Lineage (NCBI taxonomy): Eukaryota > Metazoa > Chordata > Actinopteri > Cyprinodontiformes > Cyprinodontidae > Cyprinodon > Cyprinodon brontotheroides. Next base: position 5,342,720 of record JAGKQL010000069.1, on the reverse strand, counting down.
ACAGCCACATTGATCTAGAGGCACACACCGCCGCCCCTTGAAGACATATCCAGGTTTACAGAAGCAACCACTGATGCAGGACCCAGAGCAGTTGGTGGAAGGTTCCTGACATGTAGGGATACAAGCTGGACCACATTCAATATAATCCGCATCTGGTGGACAGGGTTCTGTTCAGTGAATACAAAAGAGAATGACAAAGAGTGTTATTGGATCGCATATGTGTTAAATAGATTATGTAAAAAAAAAAAAACTTGAAATAGTTAAAAATGCATTTTACTTGGTTTAGGGGTAGTTGGTCCAGGTGTTGGCGGTCTAGGTGTACTTGGCCCTTGGGTTGGTGGTTTAGGTGTTGTTGGCCCTCCAGTAGGTGGTCTAGGTGTACTTGGCCCTGGGGTTGGTGGTTTAGGTGTACTTGGCCCTGGAGTTGGTGGTTTAGGTGTAGTTGGCCCTGCAGTAGGTGGTCTAGGTGTACTGGGCCCTGGGGTTGGTGGTTTAGGTGTTGTTGGCCCTCCGGTAGGTGGTCTAGGTGTACTTGGTCCAGGGGTTGGTGGTTTAGGTGTAGTTGGCCCTGCGGTTGGTGGTTTAGGTGTAGTTGGCCCTGCAGTAGGTGGTCTAGGTGTACTGGGCCCTGGGGTTGGTGGTTTAGGGGTTGTTGGCCCTCCAGTAGGTGGTCTAGGTGTACTGGGCCCTGGGGTTGGTGGTTTAGGTGTAGTTGGCCCTCCAGTAGGTGGTCTAGGTGTACTTGGTCCAGGGGTTGGTGGTTTAGGTGTTGTTGGCCCTCCAGTAGGTGGTCTAGGTGTACTGGGCCCTGGGGTTGGTGGTTTAGGTGTAGTTGGCCCTCCAGTAGGTGGTCTAGGTGTACTTGGTCCAGGGGTTGGTGGTTTAGGTGTTGTTGGCCCTCCAGTAGGTGGTCTAGGTGTACTGGGCCCTGGGGTTGGTGGTTTAGGTGTAGTTGGCCCTCCAGTAGGGGGTCTAGGTGTACTTGGTCCAGGGGTTGGTGGTTTAGGTGTGGTTGGCCCTGCAGTTGGTGGCTTAGGTGTGGTTGGCCCTCCAGTTGGTGGCTTAGGTGTAGTTGGTGTAGGAGAAGAAGGTTTTGGTGTTGTTGACACAGCTATAGAGAAGGAGAAAAAAAACAACAAAACCTTAACTTGTTGAAAAAATAATTGCTATGCGTAGTTTTTCTCCTGGTGGGTAAAGATGTAGTCATGTCTCCATCTGACCAGTTTCTTACCGGTGCAGGTCTTGATGCAGACGGCATCAACAGCAATATCTGTCTTCATGGTTTCACCAAAGGTTCCGACAATTGCAAACTGAAAAAAAATTGAAATAAATGTTTCTAATATAACTTAGACTTCAAAAAACACTCCCAACGGATATGTAGATTACATATATATATATATGTAATCTACATGAAATTTACAGTTTGGTGTTATTAACAATAACATGTGAGGCGCAATGCCATTTCATAGGACATTTAGGTAAGGTTTGGAATGGAGGGACAAAAGCCACATAAGTACCAGTTAGTGATCAAACTTTTTAAAACTCGCAGACTGATTTAAACAACTGTTAATACATATTTTTAAACATTAATCATATCAGTGCCATGATTTTACCTGAGTTTCAGCGGTTCCAATGGCGCGGACCTCTGCAGACTTCCAGCCCATACCCTGGTTTCCTTTAACACTGAAGAAAGAAGGTTCAAGGCCTCCACCTGCTAAATTTCAAATATAAACAAAAACTCAAGGTTATTATGGTAAAAATGTGCAGTAATTTTTATGCCATAAGATAAATCTAACCCCTTACCTGTTATGGTGTGGACACTGATCTCCATTTTGGTGCTGGTACCATACAGGTAGTAATAAAAGCTGAGTTCCAAACATCCTGAGGGGGATGGAATCGCAGGACTTCTGATTTGAGAGCTTTCTCCTTCCACAGCTTCGGAAGAATCCATCAGCATGTAATTTCCAACTATGTATATAAGTACAAACAAGTGGTCAAAATTTACAGCCATTTTTGGGGAACTTTCACAATCAGTTTACATCGTAATTTGATCTATATTTTCAGACTAATCAACACTAATGGTATTTTTAGTATGAAGGGTTTATCATGGTTTCATAAATGCTCAACTCTGGCCCTCTATGAGCAGTAGCCTAAACCACAGTTTTACTTACACCCAGGTTTAGAGAAGTCATCATCAGGTCCAGTGCCCTCTGTGTCTGTTTGTCCACTCCACTGCTCAAAACCAAATAGCTCAGGATTTTCGGTGTGGACTGTCCACCCACACAGATCACCAATTTCGTCAAAATCACAGCTAGATTCACAAGCTGTAAAGAAAACCAATAGAAATTAGAAACAGAGTAGTGCCTGTCGTGGAATAATCCTCTGCCTTTTCCTTTTCATGGTAAGGGATACTGCTTATGTCTTGTTGGTTGTTTATCCTCATTTTAAATACATCAGACACAAAATGATTTAAGACTGCAAATATTTGAGTCCACACATGCAAGTAAAGTGAAAGTGGTAGGAAGTTGTCAGATCAATGTGAACTCATAGGATGACGTTTTAGCAGTGGGTTTGCAAAAATGAAACATGAACAGAATGTCGTGCACAGCTCTTATGGTCTGTCAACATTGCTCAAAAACTGTAACTTAGCCAAATGCGTCTGATTCGCTGCTGGTAAGTCATAATCTATCGAGGCTCACTGGAAACATAAATAAACAAAGTGTAAATGTGCAGCAAGAGAAAACTGCCAGAGCTCATTCTTCTTGCTGTCTGTCCTGTTTCTCACTCTCTGGAATGGGTGACAATAGTGGAATCAACTTTTGGCTCTCAAAATGGTATCTGTGCCCTATTTGTTGGTACTCGCCGATACCAATACCACCATTTTAATGCTGGATCGGGGCCCCGCCCGATACTGGTATCGGTGCAACACTAGTATTTATCCCAGAGGAAAAAGTAATTATATAGCTGCCTTAAAGGCGTACTTGCAGAAACTAAACTGTCTAAATTAAATGTCACACTTTTCTAAGGTAACTAGAGTTTTACAGTGTGAATACCAGCAATGGTTATGAATAAGGGTATGAATAAAGGTGTTGGGCCAATTAGTGTCGCGTTATTATAAAGAATTGAGGTAAATAGTGTTTTAATAAAGGTAGAAATATGAATGTGTGTGTCTGAACTCACCAGGACATTCCCCCTCAGTGATGACAATGTTGTCCAATGCTGAGTCACAGGATGCAGAGAGACCTCTTTGAGCCTCAAACACAATCTATGCAGAGAAAATAATAAACATCCCAATGAATGACTTAAAGAATTAGGATTGCTCCCCTTACATAAACTAAACTTCAGGTGCAAACTCCTCCACTAATAGTTCTTTGAAATACCTTCATATATTTCGGAGATTTCTAGAGTGCAATTGAAAGTAAAGTTAGACTCCAGATCAGGTTTTTAGGGTGGTCATAAAATAAAATCAGGAAATATTTTATGAATAAAATAAGATATATACACAGATAACTACATATATAAAATAAGATACATAAAGTTTCTTAAATGCGTTTATCAAAGCAACATTGCATCACTTTTAGCTACTAGCTTTAGCGCCCCTGAAGGCCACTAGCAGCATTGCAATGTCGCCATATTTCCTCTGTGTTTGGGAATCTGATAGCAGATCAATTTGGGCCTGCAGACCTTTCAGACAGGACATATTTTCCCTCTGCACCTGCTGCTTGGGCAACTGATTGCTTGTATTCAGCAGTAAAGTGCTAGCATTAGCTTAGTGCTAGCTTACAAGAATAATAGGCTGTAGCTGTACAACAGTTCCAGAGAGTTCGAAGCGATTGGGCTTGTAAAAGAGCCCGATTTCCATAGCAAACGCAATCACAAACTTTGGCCATCTTATTCTTTAGGGGAATTCAGACACACTATAAACTTTTTGTCCATTTTGCTTCCTGGTGTGTCTGGCTCTCGGTCGCCCAGTTTCTATTGGTCTTACATGCATTGGTTACTGCATGGTTAAAGTTAAACTGTGTTGAACTTTGACCGGGTTGGTGCACAAGCTCGCCACAGCACCGCGCTGCACGTGTGCTTTGCTTGCTGTGATAAACTGCCCTCGTGTGGCACAAGCCAGTGAAAAAAGATGGGTTTCAGAGCATGCCACATGCCATCTGAAAGGACCAGTAGAGTTCCTGGTAAAGACGAGGCCACATTCATCTCACTAGATTAAATCGTAGAGAAAAACGACAACAACATAGTGGTCTTGTCTTTATCAGACTGTTACTAAGGGACCCAGACTCTTCAAGAGTTCTGACTCTTGAAGGAGGCGGTCGCATTTCCCAGCTGTTCTGCAACTCCTGGCTCTGTCCCTGCTTTGCTGTGTCTTGTCTTTTCTGAGCCCTCTCTTTTCTTATCACCCGAATTCAAACCACCGATCGGGTCAGCTGGACTCTCAATGCAATTGACCACATTTTCTCAACTGGGGGACAAGGAAAAGGGTCCTACCGTGACATACTTCATGGGATACACCATGGATTCTTGGAAGGCTTGGAGGATGGTGTATTTTATAATATTGTCAGTGGAGGACATCGAAGATGTTTGGTTTTTCTGATTTATGATACTCTGATTTCTCCTGTTTGGATTTGGAGGATACCTGATGTATCTACAATTACAGAGGATGTCGGCAGCAATTTGGGCCGGAGTGTTAGCTGAGCCGTATCCTGGGTCCGATTGAACGCATGCTAGCTGTGGTGGTTAAACTCAAAGGTAAGATGGGATATTATCTTGGATGTGCGTGCTTGCTTCAAGGTGGAAAAACCCAACAAATTTGGAACATTGGATTTGCCACGTAGAGCCAGCAATAAAAGACTCAATGCTGACGGAAAAATCCTGCAGCCCACTCTTCAAACAGTAAGTGTTATTTTGGATTCGGCCACCCCTTATGAAAATCTCCCCATGATGTTATGGTGGAAAGGCCCAGAAGAACTGCTACCACCCAGCCCCCTCTGGTTTTTCCCCCTCTCCCTCCCCAATGTGGCTCCTATCTTTCCACAGGGATAAAGGCAGCGCTATAGTGAACCGCCTACGGGTTGGGGCCCTTGGAAGCCATAAGAACGCCTAAAGGCAGCGTTCTGCGTGACGCATGGCCTCAGTAAATTGTTCCCTGTCAGCCTCCCCACCCTAATGTATGTGATTATTTTGTTATGTTATTTATTTGTTATTTTGTTTTTTTTTGTTTTTGTCTGCACCAACAACACCAAGTCAAATTCCTTGTAAGTGCAAACCTTCTTGGCAATAAACTTGATTCTGATTCTGATGAACAGTTTGTAATAAAACCGAAATCTTGATTACAATGTAAATTGTAGTTGACATTAAAGAAACTGATTGATTGATTGATTGATTGATTGATTGATTGATTGATTGATTGATTGATTGATTGATTGATTGATTGATACCAGGTACCAGATCTGGTAGTGCTGTGGCTAGCTGTGCTCAGTAGCTAACAGTTTTGCCTCTTTGTGCTCGGTCTGTTAGCCAAATAAGCTACTCTACTTTGAACTTTGTGTCAACCATTAGGCTAATAATATGTTGAGACTCTAGAAGAGATTTGATCCTGAAGAAACGGGTGCAATCCAGTTTGTCCAAGTGGAGTTGCCGTATAATGACGTCATAAGAAGGGGCGGGGCCCCAAGAAAATCTGGTACCTAAACTGACCCTCTTAGGTGAGTTTTTGAGAAAAGCATCGATACGCAACGACTGTTGAATACTGACCTGAAAAATCATCTAGTCGATGTCAGATGAAGCTAATATTGCCTCGAAAGTGATGCGGTGTTGCTTTTATTACACTTTTAAACGTTTTCCCGTTAAAAAATGATCTCCAGCAGTTTGGAAACACTCACGTTGAGACTCTGACCGGCTGCTTTGGGCACAGTGATAGAACCTGCCAACCAGGACGGACTCTGAAATCCATCCCTCCTCCAGACTTCTACTTCTTCGCCGCCTGCTGGTTTTGACAGAACCCTTAAGAAATTGTTGCTTTCGATCCCATACATGTAGTACCGGAACTGAACGCAGATCTTAGATGCCGATGAGGTGATCAAGGGGCTCAGCAGACGAGCTTTTTGTCCATTGGAGACGTTGTCGCATTCATGGTATATATAGAATCCATCTGCAGACAGAGACACACAAAGACTCAGAATTGTTTGGACTTAACGCTTTGGGCTGTTAGACGCGTCAGAACCAAAACAGCTGGTAAACTGACTTCCATCTGGGTAGTCTCCGCTGGGGCCGGTGCCAGGAGTCGGAGTTGGACCTTTATGTCGGGTCCAGTCGCTGTTATCCGCCGTGTCCTGGGTGAAGCTGCAGAATGGCTGACTGTCATGATTAAAGTCGCAGGAGGTGATCACGGCTGTTGGACAGACAGACGACAGAGATACAGACGTGAAGAATTTACATTTCATTAAAAACCTGAATAATTTGTCTTCCAGAAATGCCATTACTGCAACCCATCCCTGTCTGACTTCATCATTCTCTAACAACAAACCGGGTTGGTGCAAAACATTAAAATACATCATTGGTGTTTGTATTGAAATAAGTACTGCAAATAAAGTCTGAATTTTGTTTTAGTAATTAATCTTTTTTTTTCCCATTCTTCCATCTTAGGCAAACACAGAAACACTGAAAGCAGTGATGTTTACACCTAAAACACTGCAAAAAATCAACAAATTAGTCAAAATGTCTCAGACTAAGTGTTTTTACCCTTAAATAAGATGATCCACCAATGAAATTAACATTTATACCCTTAAAATAAGATGTTTTCTTATCTTAAATGTAAATTGAGCGGCTGTATACAGATATGTTTTTATCTTGCTTTTTTGGGGGTTTTTTTTATACCCAAATCTCATCTAAGAGGACATTTAGAAGCAAATATCTGTAAAAAAAAATTAATTCAGCCCAAAAATAATATTATATTTCCGTTTTTTTCTACAAGCATTTAGATCTTTCTCAATAATTTTCCATGTAATCAAAGCCTGCTTCACATTGAACCCGACTATGAGTCAATTTAACATCTACTTGGAAACGACATGACCTCAAAGTTCAACATTCACAGAATTAAAAACCTGAATCAGCGCCACAAATAATTGACTCGTACACTGGAAAAAATCTGAATCTAGATCAGTAATTTTTTCTTAAAATAGGTGCATTTGTTCTTGGATTGAGGAAGTAAAAGAGACATTTTCCCACTGGAACAAGACAATTTAGGTTTAAAATAAGAAAAAAAAATGGAATTGTCTTATTTCAACCAAATATTATGTAATTATCTTATTTTAAATACTATATTTGATATATATTTAATATATAATATTGAAAATACATTGGCAAATTGTCTCATTTACCTATTAAAATTAAGGGTAAATACAATTAATTTAAGTCATTTTTACTTATTTCTAGATTGTTTTTCCAGTGTTCAGTCTGATCCAAATGGCTCAAAAATAACATCTCATAATGTCAATACATATAAAGTTGTTTTGTTTGGTTGCTTTGGGCGTTCTAGGCGAGAAGGCAAGGTGAAAAAGTTGTTAGAGATGCCCAAGATAAGGAGCAGTAAATAGATAAAGGCGAGATCATTTGGTCACATGCGGCAACATGTGGCCATTTATCAGCAGAGGGGATTGCTTTAAGAGGGAGGAATACTTAAACAGAGTTTAGAAAAATCCAAACCAACATACCAGCATCTCTCTGGTTTCCCTTCAGGCTGTAAAAGAAAGAAAAAACATAATTACATTGCTTCTCATTTGGATTTACTTCTGGAATGCTTCTCAGATAAACTTAAATTAAGACACTTTGAAAAAAATACTAAAAACTAACCCCAACCCAACCCCAACCCTACACCTAACCCTAACCCTTTAATGCAGAAAAAAATAAACTAACTAAACAAATAAACTTGCTGATTATTAATAAGGTCAAACCCTAAAGGTTATACCACCTTATAAAAATCCACTATAACTACAAAATCAACCCTACACTGGAAAAAACGACCTATAAATAAGTACAAATTTCTTAATTTGAGTATCTAAATGAGAGTTTGCCAATAGAATGAGTATTTTTACTCTTTAAATAAAATAATTCTATAATATGCACTGGATATAAGACAACGCAGTTGTGTTTTCTTATTTTAAATGTAAATTGTTTTGTTCCGTTGGCAAAATGTCTCTTTTATCTCCTCAATCCAAGAACAAATGCACTTATTTTAAGAAAAAATGATGAAAACCCTTAAAAACAAATATATATAAAAAACCTAAAAACTTAAAAGTTGGATATGGAAAAAAAATAAAAAATAAACTGGTTGATTATTGATAATGTCAACCCCTAAAAGTCATACTGCATTATAAATATCCACTATAACTATAAAATAAACTCTACTGAACATTAAATAAAATACTGGCAAAATAAAAAATGACTGACATTTAATAACCTTCACACTGGGAAAAAAAAATCAAAATCTAGATGAGTCATTTTTTCTTAAAATAAGTGCATTAGTTCTTGGATTGAGGAGGAAAAACAAGAAAATTTACATTTAAAATAAAAAAACCACAATTGCATTGTCTTATTTCAAGTTATTATCTAATTATCTTATTTTAAAATCCTCATTCCATCTGCAAACGATCTCATTAACCTACTCAAATTAAGGGTAAATACAGTTAATTTAATTATGTTTTTTTCAGTGCATCCTAATAATAAATGCAGTATATTATTCTAAATAAAGTTGAGATGTTTTGTGGGGTAACCAACCTCTGCCGTCCTGCTGCTGCTCTGCATTCACACACCAATAGGAGGAAAATCACATACTTGAATCTTTCCATGATGACCAGCATGAGAAGGCAGAGAGGCCGATGGGCCGCTATATATAGAGGCGGAGGATGACCAACCCCACATGTGGAGCTGAGAAGAACTGGGTGGTGCAGCAGGTGAAAAAAAAAAAAAACTGTACAGTATGATGTCGCAAAAATGTGTAAATAAGTAACTGGTGGCGATAGGGACAGGGTGTGTCCCCTTTGGGTGGATATTTGTTGGTGGGAGTGAGTGTATTTGGTTGATGACCTCGCAGAATGTTCACGAGCAGGGTGGGGAAACCCATCAGGTGTCCTTCTCAAGCAGAATGAGCACTGTAAAACCTCTTATTGTGTAATAAAAGCAATACTTTGATCCCAGGAACACCTTTTTCCATTCTGAAATCAAAATAAAAAAAATGTTTTCCTTATTTATCAGTTTCTCCTCTTCTAATTGCAAACTAACAGACCTCAGCTCATGCTTTTGCTCACAAATATTAAATACTCTCCAGATTAAAAATGACTTCTTAAGCTATATATTGTTCTAGATTTGATTCAGTTCAGTGTGTTTTTATTCTAAATTCAGGTAATCTCAGGAAGCTTTACAGGAACGATCCAATCAGATCATAAAATGCAGGGAAACCCAGCTGATTGCATCCAGCACCTGACTTTGCACGATACACTTCTCCTTGTAGAGACAGTAGACATTCTGACTACTGTGTCGTTGACTCTACAGCTATCTGTCACTATGAGCATGCATGCGGCGACAGTGGAGAGGAAAACTCCAGTTTAACAGTACAGGGCCGTCACTAACTAATTCGTGCTGGTGTTCCGTCAGATGAGTGTGAAGAGAAAATTGTGTGTTCAACTTACACTCACCGGCCACTTTATTAGGTACACCTGTCCAACTGCTCGTTAACACTTAATTTCTAAGCAGCCAATCACATGGCGGCAACTCAGTGCATTTAGACATGTAGACATGGTCAAGACAATCTCCTGCAGTTCAAAGCGAGCATCAGTATGGGGAAGAAAGGTGATTTGAGTGACTTTGAACGTGGCATGATTGTTGGTGCCAGAAGGGCTGGTCTGAGTATTTCAGAAACTGCTGATCTACTGGGATTTTCACGCACAACCATCTCTAGGGTTTACAGAGAATGGTCCGAAAAAGAGAAAAAAAAAAGCATCCAGTGAGCGGCAGTTCTGTGGGCGAAATGCCTTGTTGATGCCAGAGGTCAGAGGAGAATGGCCAGACTGGTTGGAGCTGATAGAAGGGCAACAGTGACTCAAATAACCACCCGTTACAACCAAGGTGGGCAGAAGAGCATCTCTGAACGCACAGTACGTGGAACTTTGAGGCAGATGGGCTACAGCAGCAGAAGACCACACCGGGTGCCACTCCTTTCAGCTAAGAACAGAAACTGAGGCTACAATTTGCACAAGCTCATGGAAATTGGACAATAGAAGATTGGAAAACGTTGCCTGGTCTGATGAGTCTCGATTTCTGCTGCGACATTCGGATGGTAGGGTCAGAATTTGGCGCCTACAACATGAAAGCATGGATCCATCCTGCCTTGTATCAACGGTTCAGGCTGGTGGTGGTGGTGTCATGGTGTGGGGAATATTTTCTTGGCACTCTTTGAGCCTCTTGGTACCAATTGAGCATCGTTGCAACGCCACAGCCTACCTGAGTATTGTTGCTGACCATGTCCATCCCTTTATGACCACAATGTACCCAACTTCTGATGGCTACTTTCAGCAGGATAATGCGCCATGTCATAAAGCTGGAATCATCTCAGACTGGTTTCTTGAACATGACAATGTTCTCAAATGGCCTCCACAGTCACCAGATCTCAATCCAATAGAGCATCTTTGGGATGTGGTGGAGCGGGAAGATTCGCATCATGGATGTGCAGCCGACAAATCTGCGGCAACTGTGTGATGCCATCATGTCAATATGGACCAAACTCCTGAGGAATGCTTCCAGCACCTTGTTGAATCTATGCCACCAAGAATTGAGGCAGTTCTGAAGGCAAAAGGGGGTCCAACCCGTTACTAGCATGGGGTACCTAATAAAGTGGCGGTAAGTGTATATTTGTCTTTTTAAGTAAGAAGTTAATTTGTTGAGGGTCACAAGGTCATAAGTTGACCCTGCAGAAACTTGGCAGAGTTGCATAACAGGATAAACCTCTTTGCAGAAGCTAGGAAATGTCAGCCTGAAATAGGCATTGCTTAACAGTGGCAAACAAGAGGTCAGTTCTCTGGAAACCAATGTTTTGTCCAGCAACCTTTTTTTTAATCTTTTGTAACCTCTTCTGCAAGCGAATAGGCTCTACTTTATAAATCAGTTAGAGCTCACTGACAGAGTCTGTGTAACAGTGACGCTCTCCACTTGCAAGTGTTTGAATTGAAAGGTTGACCAGCATACCCACCCATAGTCAACACCCGTTTATCCCTTTAGTTCTGTACAAAAAATAAACTTTAAAGTATCTGATCGGGCATGTATCCCTGCAGTCATGTACAAAAAAACTATTTAATTACTTACCTTTTGGTTGTTATTTTGAGGCGTATTGCGATCTGATATAAATCTGTTTTTTTTTTGTACAAAACTAAAGGGATAAACGCAAATCTGACGTCTTCACTGCAAAAATGATCTAGAAATAAATTCAAATGTCCCAAATCAAGTGTATTTCCCCTTAGTTTTAGTAGTTAATTGGGATGATTTGCCAATGGAATACTTAATTACTCTTAAAATAAAATAAATAGATAATAGGACTTGTAATAAAACAATAAAATTGCTTTTTCTTATTTTAAATGTAAATTTTCCTGTTCCATTGGCAAAGTGTCTCACTGACCTCCTCAATTCAAGAGAAACATCACCTAGTTTAAGAAAAAAATACTTATTTAGATTTCAATTTTTTTGCAGTGTTGATTAAAGGTATGCTGATCTGACAAAACACCGGTATATATAATTCTTCATTTAAAAGTTATTTTAAACTTAGATCATCTTTGTTCTTCTGGTTAGAGAGATTCTAGCAGTAGTTGAAGCAGCAATATCTCAGGATGTAAATCTGGAGCTTTAAATCAGGGACAGGTCACAGTATCCCCATCCTGTGTGCAGAGAGCATCAGAAATTGCTTTAAAATTCGGTAATATTACTTCTGTGTGGTTTTCTTTACATGTAGAGCAAAATGGGTAACGACTGTAGACGTGCCTACAGTGATCAGTGTAATACATAAACTAATTAATGTCTATGACCTCATTTTATGAGGCGTAATCTAACTTCAGTCTAAAATCTAGAGGTAAGTAAATATCCCTGCCGCCCTGTTGCATGCTGGTCATGAGGCGAGCCGCTCTGGGGCGGGACCCGAACCGCTAGAAACGAACAGTTTCAGCTTTAATTTGTGGTGCAGAACATCAACGAAACCAAACCGACGGCAGAACAATGGCCGACATCCTACTGAGATACAGGTGGAATATAAAAAGGAAGAAACTGCAAAATAACAACAAGAATATTTGCTTTAAATGAGCAGCTAATGAAGAAACACATTCAGAAAAATCAAACTAAAACAGTTTTATTCAACCCTAACAAACACTTAAAACTTAACATAGTGTTGAGACCGAATCCCCCCTTCCATTCTCTAATGGTACAGTCCTGTGCACACCTGCTTGAGATGAGTATTTAAAAACTTACTTAGATATTTTACCTCTTTATGTTTCCCTTTTACTGAAGCGATAAGCAATTAATACAAATATTGTTGTCATGATCTGGCCTGTTTGCTCCTTAATTAGTCATTCCTTTCACCTGTCGTTTTCCCTCCCTGCCTCAATTATCATTCATTCCTCTCACCTGTTTCCTTCTGTTTATATTCAGTTCAGCCTGAGCATTCAGGGCCAGATCATGATTTCTTTTCTGTTAGTCTGTCTGTTCAGTTTTATTTCATGGTTCATGTCCTGGATCCTGGCGGCCAGCGGAAAGAGGTTTTAGTGTCTTTGAATTCTGGGTCCAACTTTCTGAGATCATTTCAATTATAGTGAAATAATTTAACCGTTTTACAAGAACAGGAAACAATTTGGGACGTCAAACTACAAAACCAGATACCGAGTTTAACTGTTATCTTTATCTAATAAACAGACGTCGTTACACATCTCTAATACTGATTAAATTAGCACATTACATCAATAACTAAGTATTAGTACAAGCAAACAAATAAATACTATTGTAAAAGTATAAGTATCATACTGACATTTGTACTTACGTAAAAATAATTAAATACTCACTCTTAAAAATACTTCAAGTATTAAAAATAAGTGGGGAGTGATGCCTTGTGGTTAGAGCAGTGTGCTCTGAGAAGGTCAGCCTCCACTCTGGGTCCCTGAGCAAGACCCTTAACCCCTCACTGCTCCCCAAGGGGAGGGGTTAATGCAGAGAGGTAATTTCCCCATTGTGACACAAAAAAAGGATTTACATTACATTTAAAAGTACTTTCTGAATGAACTGCAATTTTTCGTAACAATTATTAACCGTACTTACCATCTGTATAATCACTTTAATACATAAATAAAGTTAATTTAAATAAAAATGTTGTGGATAGTGCATTTTTTTGGTTTTTTTTGGCTTTGAAAGGGGGTGCATCTCCACCGTTGATTGGCTGGAGCTTGTACCTGGAACACCAACAGGTGGCCCCGGCGAGCCTGATGCGAATCTTCCAAATTACATTTTTGCAAAAGTTTCATGTGTCCGAAGTCGTTGATCTGGACCAGAAGGACAGATATTAAGAAGCAAAAGATTTTCACCAGAACTTCAGTGAAGGAAACAGACTGAAGGACGGACAACTACCAGGTGGTGAATTAGATAAAGCAGCTTCAGAAAAAAACAGACTCATGGATGTTTTGGGGAAACTGAGTTCGATAAAATGAAATAAACAAAAACAAATTTTGAAAGCGACAAAAAGCAACAGATCACTAACAGCAGAGAAAGACATCAGATGAAAGCGAAGCAGATAAACCGGGCGGACACAACAATTTGTCAAATGAGGTAGTTATGTTCCCTTTGAAGGCTGTTGCGCCTCAGGACTTTCTTTGTGGTTCTTCCCTTCCGGTTCTTCCCTTCCGGTTCTTTTCCTGGGAGAAAGTTATTTACTACTCTTAACTCAAACTGGGTAAAACCATATAAAAAGGACTATAAAAAAACAGGAGTAAAAAGTAACAGAGTTTATTCCAGATCAGGTCGTTACAGGACAGAGAAAAATGCTTGGAGCTTGCACAGCGAGCATCCGGCAAAGATTGAGCCGCAAGGTCTTCTTCTCCTTCTTTTCCTCATGACAACTAGCTTTGACTTCTATGTCAGCGCCCCCTACATGGACATCTTATGCAAAACATGCCCTGTTGTCACTCATATGTAATATTCTTCTGTCTTGCTGTGCAATAATACAAGTCAACTACTGTGTAGACTAATATCTAGTCTTATATCTAAGGGAAACATATTCCAGAACATTACAACTATTTTATGCTTTTTTGTACTATATAGACAATTTTTATGTTGTCTGTTTTATTTTAATCTTTAATGATGTCCAGAGATGGGAAGTATAGTTGCAGTAAAACGGTACAAATACTTCAACTACTGTACTCAAGTAGATGTGTTTCTGATATTTTTACTACTACTTTTACTACTTTTACTATGGAGACTTTTTACTTCTACTCCTTACATTTTACACAAATATCTGTACTTTCTAATCCTTACATTTT
>JAGKQL010000069.1:5303663-5323184 GCA_018398635.1 Cyprinodon brontotheroides | reverse complement strand
CTGAGTGCAGGATCACATCCAATGGTTTGGTTTCTCTTTACCTGCTGTTGTTTTTAGTCCCAGTTTTAGTCCAGGTTTTGCTCACAAGTTAAATAATTATTGTTTAATAATCTCCCATTGGAATTTAAATCTTTCAGGTTTGCCTCTCAAACCCATAGAAGGTCCACAAAAAGAAAAAATATATATATATAATTTGTAAGAAAAACTAATAATATAATGAGTGAATCTTTTTAATCTTTAGCCTATTACCAAATATTGATACACAGTATAGTTTTAGTCATGGGATTCAATTGCTCTGGTTCCTGTATCACTGCCAGTAATCCGGTAAAGCTTATTAGTTCCATATTGTTTAATTTACTTCAATTTAAGAGAATAATTAATGAAAAAAGTTGTGAAATTCTTATTTAAAAGTATATTTAAGATGCAAGTATTTTAGTAGGGCCCATTCTGCTTTACTTTAACTCTTAAAATCACCAGAATGTAGAAAATAATGGATAAATAATGTTCCACATCACTACAGATCACTTATTGTAACATTTTCTGTTGTGTATGTTGCGTACTTCTAGCAGAAGTACGCTAAAATCAGCTATTTGCTAAGCGACGCAAACAGCAGCTATAAGCTAGCTGTACGGTAAAAGCAGATATATGCTAGGTCTACTGACGTTAAAGCCAATCATAGCAGAGTATTTCAAGCAGAATCCAAAATTATAAAAAAAGTTAGCTAAGAATTTGTTAAACCCTCACCACTGTGTAACATTATATATCAAAATATTTAAATAAAAAAAAAAAACATTTCAATTTTAAAATATTTAATTTCCATTTAATAACTAAAAGAAAACACTGAACCAGAAAGTTACTAATAAATTAGTCCCAGTTTAAATAAAGTTCCAAATAACCGGTGTTTAGTTTCTAGATAACTTTCTATTTGTGGTGCGTTTTCCAGTGAAACTCTCCCTCTTCCTCCTCCGCATATCAACACAAATTTTGTGACTAAGGCTTTAGTTTGATGAGATAAAGCAGTTTCTGTGTCTGGGTGTGGCGGCTGTAGATGGGGTCAAGGGTTTTTTATATCTCTTCCTTTCTGTCTATCCAACAGTAACAGCTAAAGTTTAAAGGAGGTGCAGGAATATCACTGCTGGCTTTTAATTTATTTCTTTTTTAATGTTTTTTTTCTCCCCTATGTACTGATGGATAGCTCTTTCCTAATTCTGTTTTAATAGAGACAATAAAATGATCTATTTCAGGATTGTCCGACTCATTTTGACATTATTAAGTCTTTAGAAGGGCCAGCTGGAGCTTGGTTAATGAAACTTTTAGTTTCATTTTCAAAGAAATTGCTAACAATAGATATGTGCTATGTGTACGCTAACATCTGCTGTAATCTAGGTGTATGGTAACAAGTGATACAGGAGGAGTACGCTAGATGCCTCTATATGCTAGGCTTATGCTAACAACAGATACATGGTAGGTGTATAACAAAAGCAGCTATATGCTAGACTTACGCTAACAACAGATACGTGGTAGGTGTATAACAAAAGCAAAATCTTTGATAGATCCGGCCCTAAAAGCAGCTATAAGCTAGGTGTATGCTAACAGCATATATATGCTGGGAGTACGCTAAAAGCAGCTATATGCTAGGCTTATGCTAACAACAGATACATGGTAGGTGTATAACAAAAGCAGCTATATGCTAGGCTTATGCTAACAACATATACATGAGTACGCTAGATGCCTCTATATGCTAGGCTTACGCTAACAACAGATACGTGGTAGGTGTATAACAAAAGCAAAATCTTTGATAGATCCGGCCCTAAAAGCAGCCATGTGTTAGGTGTATAATAAAAGCAGCTATATGCTAGGCTTACGCTAACAACAGATACGTGGTAGGTGTATAAAAGCAGCTATATGCTAGGCTTACGCTAACAACAGATACATGGTAGGTGTATAACAAAAGCAGCTATATGCTAGGCTTATGCTAACAACATATACATGGTAGGTGTATAATAAAAACAGCTATAAGCTAGGCTTATGCTAACATCAGGCATGTGCTAGGTGTATACTAAAAGCAGCTATAAGCTAGATGTATGCTAACAGCATATATATGCTGGGAGTATGCTAAAAGCAGCTATATGCTAGGCTTATGCTAACAACAGGTATGTGCTAGTAGTAAACTAAAAGCAGCTATAAGCTAGGCTTATGCTAACAACAGGTATGTGCTAGTAGTAAACTAAAAGCGGCTATATGCTAGGCTTATGCTAACAACAGGTATGTGCTAGTAGTAAACTAAAACCGGCTATATGCTAGGCTTATGCTAACAACAGATATGTCATTTTCAAAGAGCGCTAGTCCCATTTATTCATCAGTTTTGCTCATTTTATATTCTTTAGAAGAACGTCTGTTTCCACATCATCACATCATTTTTCCTTTTTCTGGCTTTGGATCGGAGACAATATGAGTGATACAGGTTTTCATTCGGCGAGCCGGCAGATAAACCGTGTCTGACCTCTGTGACCCCCATGACTGCGGTTCGTATAAAATAAGTACTTATACCATCGGAGGTGCTGGTTATATTAGCCTTCTTCTTTGCTGTAACGGTATAAATGAGAAGGGGGAATGTTGCACTGAGCCTCCAGGTTAAATAAAACACAGAAGGCTGTAATGTTAGTGTGAAATGTTTGCAGCTTGCTCTTAGTGGTGATCTGAACACGCATGGCTGGCTTCAGCGTGTGTGAGCTGTGATTGACACTCCATCAGGCGCTCCCTCTGGCTGTGATTGGTTGTTTTAACCCGTCCAGAATTATTCTTTCAGATTGAAATACAGGCAGTAGGCGGGACCAATTGAAGCAGTTTTTTTCACAGGTTACATATCACACGTGTACTGCTGTCTGGGCATAAGGACAGTTTAGCAGCCAATATGACAAAAAGTGATTTTTAAAACCTTACAGACTTCAGCTTTAATGAAAATAGTTGTTTTAATGGTTATAGAGTCAGATATGTGGCGGTAATGTTTTATTTATCTAAAGGTTTTTTTTAATCCTGTTACTGATTAAATGGGTTTGGCTGAATTTAAGGACAGATTCTAATATATCTGCAGGGTGGGGACTATAAATCTGATAGGATTTTAATTGTTTTATTGCTGTTTTGTACAAATTTGCTTAACTAAAAGTATTTTTGTTGTTGAATATTAGAGATTCTTGCAGATATATATTTTTATAAATACACATGTTTGACTTATTTTTCTACCCCTTTTATAGAATAGAATAGAATAAATCCCTGTATTGTCCCAACAATGGGCAAATTTACAGCAGCTAAAAGATTATTAAAAATGGTCACACAGATGAGGACCTTAGAGAAATGTATAAGAATAACATAATAGGAAAGGAGTTAAAATATAAAACAATAAAAATCATTTTCAGTGTTTTAACAATATAAAAACTAGGGGAATTAATAACCAATATAATAAGCTATGGACATTTTTACAGTGATGGATATATGAAAATAGCAGCAACATCAGAGATGTGCAGAATGACAGCAGCAGGTTATTTAACCGACTAAGGTTTCTATCATTACATTTGATTTGATTTGTTCCTGCTCACAGTGGTTGGAACATTTATTACACTCTGGATTAAATCAGTCTTTGTTCACTTTACGATAAAAAAATAAACAGAAACAGTTTTGAAAAGTTCGGTATTCATTCTTTTCCTGCTTTGTGTGTCAACTGAACAGGTTGCTAAGCAACAGCCGTATGCACGGGCGGTGCCTGAAGCTGCGAGGAAGGCTGGACCTGTTTGAATCCACAGCCAGAACTCTTCCGGTCTCCTTATTTTTTTCCTGAGCGGAAGGATCCAGTCCAGGTAGACCGGTGTCAATACCAGGATTGACTTCGGGGCCTTGCGCCTTTTGATGACGCCATAATATGGCAACTCCGCCCGTCACTATGGGCGTTTTCAATATCGCGTTCTTGAGCATTCGTGTGCTCTTCATGTACTCGTGACACGTCATCAGCCTCTGCAGCCCGAGTACCTCGTCTCCAATTCTCCGAGAACACCGTGATCGCAGAACGCGCTAAATCTCCGGATGTTGTTCTGGCCCCGCCCTCTTTATGAAAGCATGCATCCAAGAGCAGACTTGTGTGTTCTTCAGACTGACCGCTTCCCCAGAATGCCCCCGCGGCCGCAGCTTGATTCCAGACAGCGCTCACAGTGTTAAGTTAAACACATTCCCTTTCTGCTGCTGTTGTTCTTCAAAAAGTGCGTTTTGCGGAAATCGTTTGAAGGCTGATAACATTATACATTAGAAGCCTCCCTGGTGTGGCTACTGTTTACAGAGTTGAGTCTTGCGAAATAAAAAAAAAAAAAGTCCGGACGTTGAGCGGACCAGGAGAGTGACCAGCAGACCTCGAGGGGTAACGCGAAGCCAGGGCCCCAAAATTTACCCGTCTGGCCTGTAGCACTCTCTCGGTCTAGTTACATGTGTGAACTACGGCTCGGAATTTCTGATGGCGGTTTTTGCGGTTCGGTAATTTTTAATGTTTTTTAAGCTTTAGAAATTAAAATATTGTTTTCAAAATGTTTTGTGTTAGGGAATAAAATAGTTTTTGACGCTGTTAAATAAAAGCTAAACAACGTTGCCTGTGATGATGATGGCGTCCACGAGCACGGCTTCTGTTCCAATAATACGCATACATTAGCTGCGTGCTTTCGCTGTTCTCTGTGAAGTCCAGATCTTCCTGCGTTCTCGCCAAGAACGGACTTGACGAGAACGCGAGTACGTACTTGCGTTCTTGTGAATTGAGAAACGCCCTATATGGCAACTCCACTCAAAACAAAACTATGGTCTGTTTTGTATGCACTCTATTTGTCTTAACATCTTCTATTTATTTAGCCAATACTTGATAATTGTTTGGCACTGTCCATTAAGTGACCAAATACCTATAATACATTTAAAAACATTAATTTTTCATTAATTTTTTTTTTTACAGATTACAGGAAATGGGTATATATTTTTTTTCAGTTCAAACTTTATTCTCATGAATTTATTCTCATTACAAATGCAGACGCGCGGGCTCAATGTAGTTTTGTTTGCGAGTGGCGTTGCCATAATGTGACGTCATCAGTAGGCGCAAGGCCCATGGCGAATTCGGTGACGTCATCGGAAGGCTTGCCAGGGACCATGGAGAATTTCTCCGTAAAATTGTCCGTTTACAAACCGCAATCCCGCTTTCGAATAAAACCTACACCCCGCTATAATTACTTTAGTAAGCTGTCCAGACCAATCAAAATGTTTTGCGCAATTGTGCAAATGTTAAAACAATTATGTATTGTGACGTCATCAAAAGGCGCGCAGGCAGCCCGAGTCAATCTGGTACCTACACCGGGTCTACCTGCTGCAAACACCCCCTTGTGTGGCGAGAGAGGAGATAAAAAAAAAAATGTATACAAAAAAAAAAAATATTTTGCACAATTTATAAATTTCTTTTAAATATTTTGGAAAATGATTTTGACTTCTTTCATTTCACTATTGCATGCATTTGGATTTTTATCATTTCATGCCTAATCAACACAAGTTCATGGATATTGCGTTGTCATGGCTACGCCAAGCAAGCTAGTGGACCAGAAATGCATTTCGAATTCGTCTGCTCATCAGAGACTGAAAACACTCCCTAAGAAATGGGACACCACTAGTTGCAAAACAGCCCAGTAGATGGCAGTAATACCTTGCCTTTACACTTCAGTGACGTGTTCACCTACGTGATGCGTATATTTTTTCTAACTTGTGGATAGTTATAAATATATACTTGTATTTGTGCTGTTCTTTTCCTCAGCTGTGCAAAATTTTTCTTTTCTCTGGCCCCCCTAGGTCTGAAGGAATCATTATAAGTGTTGAAGGACACTTCCCCCTAGCTCTTAAAAGTATTGGGACACACTACCCTTACACTTGAACGCGCAAAACAGAGTATTAGGGCCCAAAAGGAGCGCAGGTGATAGAAATGGGACCTTTATCTCCATGGATCTCAGAGAGCAGCTGAACATTTGACCAGCTGTAACCAGGCAGGTGGAGTAAAGGCATGTTGCCACTTTCACATCTATTCGTGCGGTTTAAGTTACAATCCCTGGTTGTGTTCACTAAAGTTTATATAACAATACAAAAACCTGCTTCTAGTTATTCTGAGAACCCAGCTTCTAATTCTGGAGCGTCACGCCAATGTTTTATGGAAACATTTTATTGGTTTTTATCTAATCATAGTTTTATTTTTTATTTTATTGGACTGTTTCTTTATTCTGTCCCTAGCAGGACATTGAGCTAAGGGAAAAATAAACACTTTTCTGTGAAAAGAACTATATTGTATATTAATATAGTTTTTTTTTAATCATATCAAGGTAAAAACTTCATTTTTTTTTTACTTAAGTATAATGTAGAACCTGTAATTTTTTTCATTTTAACTTAAGTAAAGAATCTGAGTATTTTTGAAACATCTGATCTTAACTAACTTTCTATTAAATTGTTGAGAGATTTCCGTACTTTACTCCTGCTTTACTTTCTAAGAACATCAGTCATTTAGTTGTGTGTAATCCTTCTATATAACAATGATTGATCAATGATTGATCAATGATTGATTAGAAAGGTCTGGATTTTTATTTTTAGAACATAATTTTTTATTCAAGAACCATATTATATGGTTAAAACAGACCAGGGAAAATTTAACACTATACATAAAACATGGACATAAAATCCTTTCTTCAGCTTCTTATAACTTAGACAAATTTATTTGTCATTTTGTTTACACAAAATTAAAACAAAAAAAATCGTTTGGAAACAGCTCTCTGGACAAGTTCATCTTTTTTTAAAGTGCAGCCTTGAAAAATAGATTAAAAAAACAGTAATAAATATTCCTTTTTACATTTTCATATATAAATATAAATCATTTACAATGGTTATGCTGCAACACCGCACTGAAAGTGACTGTGTATTATATTTACAAATGTCTTCCATAAGGTGGCGCCTTTAGACAGTGAGACAAAGTTTGTAGTCTGGAGAGATCAAACATTCTGCTTGTATTCACTATTAAAAAAAACTCTATTATTATATTTTCAGGAAAATAAAACATCTGGTTATTATTCAACACCCGTAAGTGTAAACGTTCTGTTAAACAGTCAATACATAAACAACCCATAGCGTCTAACAAAAGGCACCGCTGGGATTCGAACCCAGGATCTCCTGTTTACTAGACAGGCGCTTTAACCAACTAAGCCACGGCGCCGCTGGGTCCAAATGCAACCCGAGACCGATTTTCAAGGTCAGTTGTCGGTCATAACGCTTATGAATAGAGGAACCAATATGTTCCTGCGAGGAAATCTTTATTGTTTCGTTGCTGGTGAAATTGAAACTGTCCGCAGTAAAAGTAGAGAACCTTTAGCAGCGTCCTTCCAGCTCTCTGTCTGCCGCGGTTTGTCGTTAAAAAGTCCCGGTTTGGTCCTTTTAGCGAGCGGAGTCTGGAGGATCTGCCAAGACTAAAAATAAAACTGAAACAAAAAGCTCAATTAAACGCCACGGAACAGGATTAGGATTTAAAAAAAAATTACCTGATTTTTAAATATTGTTTCTGTTTAATATGGGAAAAATGTCAGAATTCTGACTTTAATCTGAGATTTGTGGATCTTAATGTAAATGGGCACCATGAAGGCAAAGATGGGAGTTATTTGGGAGGAACAGGAACACATTGGTGGAAAATGATGGAATTAGGAGAGTTTTTCCGCCCCTGAGGGGCCCCTGGTGATGCTATTTGATTAATGGAAGAGGAAAAGGTGATTAAAACAAGAGAGCTAGTTTAGTCTGAGATTAAAGTCAGAATTCTGAGGAAAAAAACCTGAAAAATTCCGACTTTTTTCCCATAATAAACAGAAATAAAATTAAAAATTCAGTTAACTTTTTTTTTCAGTGGCCCTAATCCTCTTCTGTAAAACAACAAACAGGAAACTGATAGAAAAAAAAGATTATAAAAGCAACGAATAATTAAGAACATTACAATGGTGCTTATTTCTAATATATTTCTTCCAAAAGGGATGCAGAGGCCTTTAAATGAAAGAATAATTAATTAAGAAGTTTATACAAAATAATAATATACAGATTCCGTTTATTTCTAAAGTTGAGTTCAGTAACAAACAATTCAAAGATCTGAACATGACAGAAAAACTCACAGACTACCTCCTACTTTATTCAAACTTATAATTAAAGGGCATAAAATGATTAATTATTAACTAATTAAAGTGAAAAAAGAAAATCAACAAAATGAAAAATCTTCCTGGATGGAAGAGAAACGTCTTCAAACTTGGAAACAAAGTCCAGAGGATTGATTTTAATTTTTACTTTTTTGAAAAGAGAATATTTCCTTTTGAAGGTTAACAAAAATCTAGGAGTCGCGTTTCTTTGTATTATTGTGTAAAACTCAGAGGGTCTCTGATGTCACGCTTTTAAACAGGAAATCCCACAATCTTTAAATTCCTCCCTAAAGAATCACTAGATGTCTTCAAGAGAGAGAAAGCAACTTCTAGATGAATATATCTGTTATTCATTTGAACCTTGGAACATTCTTTTTGCCCCTCTGGCCTCGAAATAAGGAAACGATTAAACTTTCCGTTTACTCTTAAAATAGAAAAACAGACCTTTTCATTAAGTGATGGTCGTGTTTTTTCATGACTAACTTCCTGTTTCTTTTCCCAGATATCAGGCTTTTTTTGGCTTCCTATCTTCTAACCACATACTTACAGTTAAATTTACTGTAATCCTGTATCGTCATGGCAACGCAACCATAGCTACACCAAAATAAGACCTTTAACAAGCTGTGAAAATCCCCCACCCAGCTTTACAGCTTCAGCTTGTCTTTTCCAACCAAATCCACATGTTCAGAAGTGAAGGAGGTTATGTAAGAGAAACAGAAAGAGTTTACACACAACTAACTCTTCAGTATTAAAGGGCCAGAGGCAATAAAACACTGATTTTAAACACCTGGGTGTCTCTTTGATGATATTTTTAGACCTTATTTTCATTTTTTCTCAGGCAGCCCTACAAAGAATAAGGGGAAGCTCATCCATTGTGCTCCCCTGATTAGGCCGGCAAGTTTTCAATTATTTTTGGTTATTAAATACTTTGTTCACTTCTACCACTATCAGTCCCTGTGGTTGAATTCAGTTATTTCTATAGTGCAAATTCACAACGCTTTTCATTTCAGGACAGTTTAGAGAAACTATTTAATCAGATCATCCAGTTAAAGTTGGTTTATCTAAAGAAAAACCAGCTGATTGCTTTCAGTCACTGACTTTAAAGGATTCTTTCCTCAGCAATCCCCTCACACTAAGCATGCTTGTAGCTTACAGTGGAGAGGAAAAACTCCCTTTGAACAGGAAGAAACCTCCAGCAGAACCAGGCTCAGTGTGAGCGGCCATCTGTTGAGGCGCACTGGGGTTCGAGGAGACAGAAGCAGACAGAAAAGGAACATGGAGGCACTGATCTATACATACTTTGTATGATAGAAAAGCTAACTGTAAGCTAGCTCCATAAGTGGGAAATAAATAGTTAATCAGATGGAATCTGAGACAGTTTTAATGTCAAAAAGGATAAAAGAAAGACATCCAGTCAGTCACAGAGAAAGTTGAGTCCATAGTTATGTCTAGGAGAGAAACAGGACTAAACACTGAGCAACAGGCCCAACTGACTCATTTTTAATGGAAAAGTTTGGTTATAATCAGGATTCAAACGTCTGAAAGTTCTTTAAATCTGAAATGATTCCATCCTGTTCAATAAATGATCAGTGTTTTTTTAATTCAGAGTAATTTTCATGTGAATGTGCTTTACTGGAGGCATCCATGTTTGTCAAAGAACACTACTGCCACCTACTGGTTAGTGACATTGTCAATGCGGCGTGTATCGGGCTGTTGATCAAGTCCCAGTGCTGTATCTGGTGTTTGTCACAACGCTGCTATTATCCAAGTCATCTTGAAAACATTCTTCTTCCAAATGTTGGCTACATATTACGGGGTTTTTTCTCTGGCCAGAAGTTCAGGCGGCAAATCCTCCCTCTTCAGGCTAATCGATCCAACGCACCAACCCGTCCGCGGGAGGATCAGGAATCAGAAAGGTGGAATAACTCTTTTTTCGCTTTTACCCCATGTATTCCAGCATCCAGCTGCCATGCACGTAAGCATTGTCAGTTTCACTATAGCTCTGGTGAATTTCAATGGTGAAGTCCTCTGGAAATCTTCAATAATTGTTGTTGATTGCAGATGTGTCTAGTAGTTCCCATTGATTTAGCTTGGAAAGCGGGGAGACATTGAATACAGAAGCTCGGCTGATATTTCTCTCCAGGATGGAGTCACAGCCAAACAGGAACAGACCAGATGAAGCTACTATGAGAAAAAGCAGAGAGAGCAGAAGAAATAACTAAAGTTTGGACGGTAGAAGAATGTAGCAGAATGAGGAAAAGTGGTCACTATGTCCTCCAGCAGCATAAGCTAATAGCAGCATCACCACAATTTGTATCCTTTGGCAAACCTGAACTTTCACTATGTGAATTAATCAAACAATTAATTCCTTGCACTTTTAAAGTTAAAGTTTTAACAAATTTTGGGTTAGAGTGTAAACACATTACAATCTTTTATCTATTCATATATAATTACAATTCTCAATCGGTCGATATAACATTTTTCTACAGAGATATGTTCTCCCTGTCCCAACACAGAAGAAAACAGAAGTAAAGACTATCAATGATTAGATGCATCCAGAACCACCTTTTTATATCATAAAATCACTGAACAGTACATTATTTTATTTGTTTATTCTATTAACTCTGTCATTTATTGTTATTTTATACACTTTTTATACGATTTTTGCTATAACCTTTTGCTTCTGCTGTAACACCACAATTCCCCAATTGTATGACAATAAAATGGATTTTCTATTCTATCAGCCGTTCCATTAAAGTGAAAGAAAAAGTGTTAAAATCAGCGTTTAGAGCCTCTGATGGTCGGTGAATGAAGGTTAGCAAACACAGAGGATGCCTCATCCACATGTCAGACGGTATCAAACGGATTTGACGTCATTTAGCAGCTTGTGTGGCGAGGCTTTCAAACACTGGGGGAACGCAGTCTGCAACTTCTGGCATCTGCACACGACACACAGGGAAAGCAACATAGACCTAAAGACACACAACCCCTTTACAAAACAGTGAGGCCATCACTTTTAATAAAACAGGGTTTGGTTTATTTTTAAACAGGCTTTATTTTTTAAACCCTGGGCCTCCTTCTGGTGATGTACCAGAAACACCTCAGAGGGAGAATCCAAAAAAGATGTCTGATCCTCCTCAGGAGAGGCAGCTCTACTCTGAGCGTCTGCTGAGTGACTGAGCTACTCACGCTCTCTCTATAGCGTCTTTCCCACCGAAAATAGCAGGTTAACGCGTGTTTTTCAAATACGGGTCGACCCGCTAACAATCAGCATTTGGCTCCGTTCCCACTGGCTAATAAAATGTGGTCTAACTCGCTGGCAGCTGCTTGTCTGGTGACATCATCACACTGGATTAGCATTGATGAGGTCATCAGAGTGACAGGAATCAGGGAAGTAAACAATGGAGAGCAACATGAAAGGAAGTCAGGACGTAGTCAGTGTGCTTTATTGTTTCTCTCTATCTGTCTGAATCCATCTCATCAGAGCTGCTCCATGTTTATCGGATGTAAACAAAGGTTTTTCTGCTTGTTAGATCGGTAGCGACTGGCGCGTCATGTTGACGTCCGTATGATGTGTTCAATGGTATTAATTTAGCGAGTCAACCAGGCTCTGGTGTTCCCACAGCATGCTGATCAGAGCTGAGGTGATTTTATTGTGGGTCGCTTGCCAAGTCGTTTGACTCGGGCAGACATGCATCAGTGAACTGTTCCCACTGCCACTAAAAGCCCATTGTTCGCGGGTTTAAACGGGTTTTTGGGTGAGGGGGAAGGAGTGGGAGAGAGAGTTCAGCCACCCTGTGGAGGAAGCTCATTTCAGCCGCTCGGATTCAGGATCTTGCAGGCAAAGAACTTCCGGTTCCTCATCC
This sequence comes from Cyprinodon brontotheroides, assembly GCA_018398635.1. Taxonomy (NCBI): domain Eukaryota; kingdom Metazoa; phylum Chordata; class Actinopteri; order Cyprinodontiformes; family Cyprinodontidae; genus Cyprinodon; species Cyprinodon brontotheroides. The sequence goes on along the minus strand of JAGKQL010000069.1, from coordinate 5,311,099 downwards.
TTGTCATGCTGAATCAAGGATTTGACCCTGGAGTGGCAACATCAACAGTGACAACAGCAGCAGTTTAGTTTTTCTTTCCTATAATGTACGATCAGGTTCAGATTGTGGAGGGACAAGAGGGTTTGCTCTGAGAAACTGTTGGGAAATGATTCATTCCCCATAAGATGGGGCATAACCTGTACGATATTTATGCTCAGTTTTGAGAGACTTTTTGGATCAGGCTGAGTTCTTCCTCCATGTTGGGTCATGTGTAGAGTAGTATACGGAGTGTTAGTACCATCATGGGATAAAAGTCAAACATGTATAAATTCAGCGTATCCTGCTATGGAAGCAGAGCTACCAGCCTATTTCATAGCTTCTATTTTTCCTCAGATTTTAGTGACATTTTCTTGGCATCAGTCACATTTCAGTTTCTTTAGTTTTAAATGTATAAAATGTTGTCTGACAGTAAGATATCCTAAATATTGCAAAAGCATAAATAAGGTAGAACTGAATAAGAAGATGTTTGTGCAAGGCTAATCCCAGTTATCAGAAGACCACTCTGTTCTGTGATTCAATCAGAGGAGCATTCTCTCCTGTCACCTGATCAATTGCCTTGTCAGAAGAACAGTCTGTTTTGTAACCCACCCCATGTGTTTTGATCTACTAATAAAAAGGCTCTGCAAAGGAAGTCAGTCAGAGAGTAGTGAGTTGGGTGTAACTCTCTCCTTCTGCAGAAGCTGTTAAAAATCCCTTTTCTGTGTGGACTCAGTTCCTCTTTTACGAACCTACGTTTTTTAACCTAACAGTTATTTTTGCCTGCAGTTGTGGGACGTTTCCAACTGTTCAAATTGAAACACAATTTTTTGTTAATACGCCACCTAGATCTGATCTCTTCATAACAGTCTGAACAAAATCCGACTTATTCAAATGCGACCAAGACCACTTGGCTATGTCGTCCTGAATCCGATACGAATCTGATCATTTCAAATGCGACCTGTGTCTAAACGGCCAGGTCGCATTCATCTGACCTGAACGCCATTAATACTCAACAAAGGTCAATATTCTGTGTCTTTCTCACAGAAGCGGCAAGAAAAACAACAACTATGGCAGACGGTGATGCGGAGAGCAGTATTTAAATTGAAAAAAATGAGTTTTTAAGGTTGGGAAAGATCACTAGGTGAGCTCCTGCTCTATCATCCATGTTTACCTCCATAAACGCAGAGCACGCTTGTTATATGTGACGTCATTGCAACCACTACTGCGCATGTAGTAGTTCACACAGAAGATCACATACAAGTCGCAAAAATCTGGAAATGTGAACGGCTATACAAAAAAATCGGATTTCACAAAGAAATCGGAATCGAGCATCAAGGCCTGCAGTGTGAACGTAGCCTTAGTGAATGTTTCGCTTTAAAGTCACGTCCTGAAAGCCATTTAATTAGAAATGCCTTGAAAATAAAACATAATCAGACACAGCCGCTTATAGAACATCCTGTTCTAGATGCTGCTTTTGTTTGTGTCATTTGCTCAGTGTTTTCTTGGGAACATTCCGGGCTCAAACAGGGAAGAATGACTTGCTTTACTGCACAAATATCCAATTATAGATGAGTTAAATCTGGGTTTGAAAACAATATTTCTTGTTAGTGTGAATAGCTTTGCCATGACAGGAAAGGAGGATAAGGGAGCAGGGAAAGTTGAGTAATCATTGTGTGTTTAGCGCCAGCTTCACACTTACCACTCAACCATCTGCATACTTCAGCAGTTACACAGTTTTCACTGTTCAGCTGAACAAAATGTATGTTTTTCCTTCACCTCCACTTGCCCCTTTTGAATAAAGGAACATTCATGTTTACGTGAGTCAAACGTACGAAATTTGTGGCTAATAGCTAATTCCTGGCATGTGCTAACAGCTCTAAACAGTTTCTCCTTTTGTTGCCAAGAAAGACCTGAGAAGCAGCAGAGGAAGGTTTCCTGTGGTTAAAGGAGCAATGAGTCAAAGTCCAGCAGCAAACAGCTGGGTTCACTTTCCTTCAGGACAGTCTGCTAACAGCGCTTCCCATTTACACTAGCGGTTGCTATAGGCAACCAGAGGAGGATAGGTCATCCACTCAAATAACAAATAGCGCAATTTTTCCTTTTTTCCCACCCCACTAAAAGTAGAAAGTAGTCAGCCAATAAAAATGTACTAATTGTTGGCTTGTAAAATCTGATTTAAGTTCATTCCAAATTTTGGTACTTTATAGTATAAATTATTAAAAGAAAAATACAAATATCATAATTACAAAATAACAACATTTGGCAAAAGAAACAATTTATCAAATCAATTTTAATCAAAATCATATAAGCACAGTTTTACATTATGTAAAGTATGTTTGGAAAAAGAAAAGGATTAGACATGTTAATATTCACCTACTTATATATACTTTTTCACTTTTAGATAGTTTCTATCTTTATAACAACAACAAGAAAAGGGACAAAATGTAGAACAAATAATGGATGTTTATTCTCTTAAAATTTATTTTAACTGTATAATGGATCTGTTTTAGGCAGCCCTGCCTCTCTTTGCCTTGGGCCCCAAATTTCCTAGATCCGCCCCTGTTACTTATATGTGTATATATATTTTTTACTTTTATATATTTTCCATCTTTATAAATAAATGTGTTTTCTTTTAAAAAAAATGATCAATAAACTCCAAACCATTAGGCAATACTAGGCAAATATTCATATTTATGCTAATAAATTAATTATGTTTTGATAAAAATCCTTTTGGCTAAAATGCCATCAGAACGCTGATAATATAAAGTGTGTCTCAGCCCCCTTCAGCGTCCACCATATTGGATCAGTCCATTTGCTGCACATGTTCAGAAAGGTCCAAACAGACAGCAGCAAACCATTTGAAAACAAACCATGCAAGAGCAGTGTTGCCAACTTAGCGCTTTAGTAAGCTATATTTAGCCCACTTTTCAGACCCTCTAGCACTTTGATTTCTAAAAGCTCCTAGGCGCCAAATCTAGAGACTTTTCTGCTACTGGAGACTTTGGAGACAACATCTAAAAGCAGCGAACTCTGCTCTCCAGGCGCAGTAGATTGGTAACCCGCCTCCTGCTCTCCTCTATCTTGTCTGCTGTCATGATTCAAGAACTGAAAGTTCTTCATCCTTTTCTGACCATTTCCAACTGAAAATATTGGTTTATGTTAAAAAAAAAAACACTTTCTATTGTGTGACTATTAATTATTAGTTATTTATTTGTATTTTTTTATTTGGAAAAAAACAGAAATTGCACCCTGATTACATATTTTTTAACATAAAATCTGATGTTATGAACCCACAATTTTCTGGTACCTGAGCAGCCATTTTACTTTTTAACTCGTTAGTAATTTCTATGAAGACTACTTCCTACTTTTACTCAAGACTAGCTTAGCTTGCTAACATTAGCTCACAGTGCTATGTTAATAGAGCTTTTTTTAATTAAGAGATCTGACCAAAGCACTTTGCACTACAGTGAGTTATTCAACCGTTCACTTCAAAACTGATGACAACAAGCTACATTGTAGCCACAGCTGCCATGGGCTCATGGATAGGTGCACCATGCCAACACTACCCCACCTTATTATCAACATGCTAACACTAGCCCGCCTTGCCATCAACATGCTAACACTAGCCCACCTTGCTATCGTTGTGCTAGCACTAGCCCACCTTTCAATCCCCATGCTAACACTAGCCCACCTTGCTATCAACATGCTAACACTAGCCCACCTTGCTATCATTGTGCTACCACTAGCCCGCCTTGCTATCAACATGCTAACACTAGCCTACCTTGCTATCAACATGCTAACACTAGCCCACCTTGCTATCATTGTGCTAGCACTAGCCCACCTTTCAATCCCCATGCTAACACTAGCCTGCCTTGCTATCGTTGTGCTAGCACTAGCCCCCCTTTCTATCACCATGCCAACACTACCCTACCTTATTATCAACATGCAAACACTAGCCCACCTTGCTATCAACATGCTAACACTAGCCCACCATGCTATCACTGTGCTAACACTAGCCGGCCTTTCAATCCCAATGCTAACACTTGCCCGCCTTGCTATCAACATGCTTACACTACCTCACCTTACTATCACTGTGCTAGCACTAGCCCACCTCTCAATCCCAATGCTAACACTTGCCCGCCTTGCCATCAACATGCAAACACTAGCCCACCTTGCCATCAACATGCTAACACTAGCCCACCTTGCTATCGTTGTGCTAGCACTAGCCCACCTTTCAATCCCCATGCCAACACTACCCTACCTTATTATCAACATGCAAACACTAGCCCACCTTGCCATCAACATGCAAACACAGGGCGACAGTGGCGTTGGATGTAGGAGTTTGCCCTGTAATCGGAGGGTTGACGGTTCAAGCCCCGACGTTGTCGTTGTGTCCTGGGCAAGACACTTCACCTGCATTGTCTACTGATGGTGGTCAGAGGGCCCGTGGCGCCAGTGTACGGCAGCCTCGCTTCTGTCAGTGAGCCCCAGGGCAGCTGTGGCTACAATGTAGCTTGCCACCATCAGTGTGTGAGTGTGTGTGTGAATGGGTGAATGAATGTAGTGTAAAGCAGCACACGTCAAGTCTCCTAACTTGAATAAAGGCGCTATATAAGTACACACATGCCATTTACCATTCACTAGCCCACCTTGCCATCAACATGCTAACACTAGCCCACCTTGCTATCGTTGTGCTAGCACTAGCCCACCTTTCAATCCCCATGCTAACACTAGCCCGCCTTGCTATGAACATGCTAACACTAGCCCGCCTTGCTATCAACATGCTAACACTAGCCCGCCTTACTATCAACATGCTAACACTAGCCTGCCTTGCTATCAACATGCTAACACTAGCCTACCATGCTATCAATATGCTAACACTAGCCTGCCTTGTTATCCTGACTCATCTGTTCCATCATTCAGGGACTAACTTGAACACAGTCACAGAGCTGCCAACTTTTCACCAAACCTTGGGGTGAAATTTAGAAATAATTTGGTCAGGAAACCCTGTCAGGGTGAGATGAGGACAGGAGCAGCTACAGGCTGGAGGTTTTCAGAGGATTTAACTGAAACAAAGCAGCAATGTGGAATTTTTTATAGTACAGTAAATGTTACTGAGTTACAATAAGTGATCTGTAGTTATGTGGAACATTTTTCTCACAATATCCATTATTTTCTACATTCTCTTGAGAATTTTAGAGAATTGAAGTGAAGCAGAATGGACCCTAATTAAATACTTTCATCTTAAATATACTTTAAACTAAGACTTTCACAACTTTGTTCATTAATTATTCTATACAGTTTAAGGAAATTAAACAATGTGGAACTAATAAGCTTTACTGATTACTGGCAATGATACAGGAACCAGTGCAAACTATACTGTGTATGAATATTTGGTAATAGGCTAAAGATTAAAAAGCTTCAATTATTTTGTTATTAGTTTTTCTTACAACTGACAAAACAGCTAAACTATTCAGACCTTCTAGGAGGCTGTAGATTTTATAAAATCTCTCCATGACAGGAGACAGCACTTCTCTGGGTGTCTCATTTGGAAAATGTGATGGAAATTAAGTTTTTAAACATATTAAATGGACCAAAATAAACATAAATGATTAAAATAAGTAATATATTAATAGAAGAACATCCCTGTGGTTTCTCCTCTATGCATCCAGGATCACTGAGTTGTTCTGCTCATCCTCTCTGGATGCAGTTGGTCCTTTTAATGGACGGCTAATCTTTTGAAAAATAAAATTTAATGGCTTTTTTTCTTTTTGTGGACCTCCTATGGGTTTAAGCTGCAAAGTTGAAAGATTTAAGAATTAAAATATTTATGTTGTTTTAATTACTCCTAAATTCCAATGGGAGATTATTAAACAATAATTATTTAACTTGTGAGCAAAACCTGGAATAAACCTGGGACTAAAAACAGCAGCAGGTAAAGAGAAACCAAACCATTGGACGTGATCCTGCACTCAGTCTCCACAGCAATTATTTAAACTAGCTGCTGTATTTTTTTATTCATATTTACTCAAGTACTAGATTACTTAATGTCTTCAATTATTTACAAAGGGAATGATCCTAGTGCAGATGAGATAAGATAAAAATGTAAATGAATACCTCATAACAGTCTTTGTTCAATATTTGGCCCAGTGAATGGGTGGGAATACGGACTGGATCTGGCATCGTGTTTTAGCACTAAGGTTGGAATAAAAACGCAGACTGGATTTGATCACCATGGTATTGAGAAATTGGGAATATGGAGAGAGAGTGCAGACACTGAGATGGGTGAGTCTCACTCCCAGTGGGTGAGAGTTGACAGCCCTGCAGTCATTTTCAGAGAATGGAAAATGAATCATTGCTAACTGCTAATGTTGCTAACCCTACATTCACATGGAAATGCCCACATGAAAAACAAGTGGGATGAAAGTGAAATGATACACAACAGAGATAATTTCATCTTATTGCACTTGGTGGATTATCATCTCAAATAACTAGTCTGAAAAAATTAACTAATCTGAAATAGAACCAAATTTAAAGAGAGAAATCAGAAAGTTTGTGGTTTATAGGAAGCAATGGTTTGTGGGAAATTAAACCTTAACTTCTCGTCAACTCAGTTAAATAGAGTTTAAATTCTGGATGAAGCGACGCAGAGAAACGAGTGGCTGGAACCAACCAAGTGTTTCTCCACCTCCTTCCATAGACTCAGATCCTCTGGGATGTTCAACGCTACAGTCAGCAGCTTCTCATGGCAATTAAGACAAGATAAGAAATGCATTTATGGTCCAGAGTGGGAAACTGGGGTGTGACGGAGGCAAGAACAGGTAGACAAAAGACATAATAAACTTAGATAGGAGACTGGAATACAAAATCAGATGAATATTCATTTTATTTCAAAAGTTAGCCACAAAGTAAACAAAAAAAAACCCATTTCACAGAGCAAAGAAATACAAGAATACAGACCGCTCACTGATATTCAATTCTATTCAGTTTATTTCTATGTATATATATATATATATATACATCCATAAAAACTGATGTAACACCCTGTTTAATAACCTGGTATAATGATCCTACTATAAAAAATAAAAATAAAAAAGCTTCCATATGTGGACTAGCTGTATAGACTATATTTCCCATCATGCACCTTTTCTTCCTTTGGCTCCTTCTTCTTCTTCTCTGACCGTTTGAGCTGATGGAACGTGGAAATTTCTCCACTTTCAGATCAATAAAGTCAATCAATCAATTCATTTAACAATATCTATTAATTTACGACTTCTTGCTCAAACGTTAGGACTTTATTCTGCTAATGTTGGGACTTTAATTTTGTAATGTTAGTTTTTTTTATATTAGGGCTTATTAATCTAAAGCAACATACATCTCTCAGTTTGGCCATAATGCTCTATTGTAAAAACTAAAGT
>JAGKQL010000069.1:5278156-5303575 GCA_018398635.1 Cyprinodon brontotheroides | reverse complement strand
GGCGAGTACTTTTGCCATCTCTGATTTTTATATATTTATATATATTTTCTTAGTGATGCACTGATATGAAAATCTGGGCCGATATCAATATCCAATATTTTTGTCGTTGTTATGGCCAATAACCGATATTTACTAATGTGATATGAATCCCTACTCTTTGGGGACGGGGGTGGGGGGGGGGGGGGGGCATTGGTTAAATCAATAATACTTTTCAGTTTAAAATGTTTTAGTTTCAGCCTTAATCTATTATTGTTTTGATTTTTTTTTTTAACAATGTATTTGGCCCAAATGTATCTCCAAAGCATAATTACACCAGAGAAAGCAGAACAAAAACTGACAAAACTTCAGCAGTGATAGAGAAACAGCCACAAAAACAGTAACTATGGCAATAATAACAGGATATGGCAAGACAATAATGAATATAACAAACAACTGGGAAGAAGCTAAAAGACAAGAAGTGATTCAAACTCATTCTTTAAGCTGCAGATCATTTTCTACCAAGTAGCTTTAAGCTCATAGGAGCTTTAATTGGAAGCCTCTGGCTCTTGATAAATGTCGCCCCCTACTGATACACATTTATAACTTTATATAAATGGATATAATACATTAAGAAACATTTCTTTGTTCAGGTTTAGGGTGTAGATCATAATAAAAGATTTATTTTAAACAGAGCATATGTATAAACTAGATAAACTGAAACAAAGGAATATTTCACCAACTACTAAACAAAAAATAAACTTTCCATGATTTTTTAAAGTATTTTTTTTAAAACTTCTTTTGTCTTGATTCAAACATTTTGGGTAATTTTTCAACAGATTCCTTAAAAATCCTTTTTTAAATCTTTTTTCAAAAGATTTTTTAACAATTGCTTGAGTTTAGAGAGAAAACTGAACCGACCTGACTGGATGATCTGGTTGAACTGTCTCTGTAAAATGCCTTGAGATGACAGAATGTATTTTCGCTCCATATATATAAACTGAACTCATTCATTCCACGTCCACTCAGGTGCTACAGGTGTCAGCGCTGCGGACAGGTGGCAGCAGTTTAGAGGGGAAAGCAAAGCTGGTCAAAATGGGGAGACGATCACAGAATGGAGGAGTGTTGGACAGACAGTGAAGAAAGGTGCTGCAACTATGGAGGCCAGCAAAGAGTTAACTATGGAGGATGGGAGGAGAGGGAGGAAGCAGTGGAAATGTATGGAAGAAAAACTGTTTCATTGGAATCTGCCTTTTCTAACACAAAATTTTAAGCACTGAATTTTTTAGCACCATTTTTTAAACATTGATTTATTTTACACTTTAAAATGTGCCTGCTAAAGATTTAGCTGCAAAAATTTCCCTGCAAATATGTTGAACTTTTGGTGAACTCAGGCCAAAGCAATCTACGGTTAATGGAATCGAGCAGCTTCTAGCCAATGAAATGAGCTCATTTGGTCATGTGACACAACGGTGGGGAATAGCTTTGTTCTCGGCTGAATGAGGAGCTCTTCTTGTTAAATAGATATGATTGCAAAACATCAGGTGATTATACGGAAGAGGATTAGGGCCACTGTGGTATTTAACAACTTAAAACAAGCATTTCAGTTTAACATGGGAAAAAAGTCAGAATTCTGACTTTTTATTGTCAGAATTCGGTCAGAATTCTAAGATTAAAGTCAGAATTTGATTTTTTCCTCCTCCCCATGTTAAACTGAAATAAAATTTAAAATCAGTTTACTTTTTTTTTTTTTTTCAGTGGCCCCAATCCTCTTCCATACATTAGGAATCAGACAGCTTTAAGAGTTTTTCATCTAATGGTACGGGGTGTAATAACTGAGCTGATCACAGCTAGTCGCGGCTACGCCTGCCTGCCAAGGCTCTTAGTTTGATCCGGAAGAAGCAGTCAGCAGTAAACTTTTTTTTTTTTTTCTGACCAAATGAGCAAATTTCATTGGCTAGAATCTGCTCGACTGCATTGAGCATAGATTGCTTTGGCCTGAGTTCACCAAAAGGTCGACACATTTGCAAGGCAAATTGTTTGTAGCAGAATTTTTGGAGGTGAATTTTTTGCATCAGAATTTTTTGCAGGTGAAGTTTTTGTATCTGAATTTTCACCGGATAAAAATTGAGTGTAAGTAATTCAATGTGTAAAAAAATTCAGTGATTAAAATTCGGCGTACAAAAAAAAAGGCAGATTTCAACGTGACTGTTTTTCTTCTGTAGAAACACAACAGGTTAAACAACAAAAAATAGAAGCTACACTGAATCATTAAGGAGAGTTTAAGGACAAAGGAAGGAGAAATGAATCAAGCTTAAAATCAGGTACAAAAGCAAAATAAAGTAGAAAGAGAAGAAAATTTCATTCAGTCGGTAGAGAAACTCATTTTATTCATAGCGTATGTAATAGACTGCACAGACCAAAACAAGAATAAGACAGAGAAAATCAGGATGATTGAGAGGAGCTGAAAATTTTATGGGACTCAAAGAAGTTAGTTGGTGGGAAGAACTGGAGCATAAAAGTTAAGATATTTTTAATAAATAGTGATTATATTTGATAAACATATATATACTGGGTTATTATATTATGGATATAAAGTAAAGTAGAAACATTTATTCGTTAGTATAGTGTCATTTTGTTCCATAATCCATACCAGTAGGTGGCGGTAATGCGATTTTGTTTGTTTGGCAACCCACATTAAAATTCATAAAAGAAGAAGAAGACAGCGACAAGCTTAACTGCTCCCAGCAACTAGGTGGCACACTAACACTCGCTTCAACTTGTTCTGTACCGTTTGTAAGCTGGATGCCAGGATCGCTAATGCTAATGCGAAAGCTAATGGCAACCATTTACGAAAACCTAGAGTGTTTTTTTTTTCTCTACCTTCTTGAGATAATGACGTATCTTTGTCGTTATCGTGGTCAAACAATTCATTGTTGAGATAATTATCTCGTTATCTCGATGGTTTCATCGTACAGTGTGAGCTGTTGCTGCATAAAATGATTTTAAAAAATCGCACATTGTATGCCCGCTTTGTGTTAGCGTTAGACCTAAGCTTAAACCTTCAACCGAATTCGGAATATGAACACACTCTAAACAAATCAAAAATGATTCATTGCAGGATGCTAGCATTAGCCTGCCTTCCTATCACCAAACAAACATTAGCAGTCAATTACCATACAAGTAAAATTCTCGTACGTACTGCCGTGATAATGAGCTCTAATTCAACGTTTTTTCCTAAAATTGATTAAACATGAACTTCAAGACAATTTCAGGGCTAAAAATACAATAAAAACAGGTTATGACTCAATTAAAGGAAAAGTTTGGTCAGCAAGGAATAATCAATGGATTATTATTTATACCTAAAACTGATACCTTCGCGGTGATTTAATGAATTTAATGTTAATAAGTTAAAAATAAGAACAATTTTTGTTGCGATCGCTAAGTCTGGGAGCGGCCATGTTTCCCCAAATCCTAGTAGCCCCTCCCTCCTGCCATCTTCCAGCAGTGACGCGTCACGGTGCGGTAAGCCTAAGCGCCATTCTTCCCTTTCCAAGCTAAATCAATAGGAACTACTAGACACATCTGCAATCAACAACAATTATTGAAGATTTCCAGAGGACTTCACCATTGAAATTCACCAGAGCTATAGTGAAACTGACAATGCCTTACGTGCATGGCAGCTGGATGCTGGAATACATCGGGTGAAAAAAGTGGAAAAAAGAGTTATTCCACCTTTCTGATTCCTGATCCTCCACGGACGGGTTGGTGGTTGGATCGCCAACTTGAAGAGGAGGATTTGCCATCGAACTTCTGGCCAGAGAAAAACCCGTAATATGTAGCCAACATTTGGAAGAAGAATGTTTTCAAGATGACTTGGATAATAGCGCGTTGTGACAAACACCAGATACAGCACTGGGACTTGATCTACAGCCGATACAGCACGTGACAATAATCACTAACCGGTCCAGGTGGCAGTAGTGTTCTTTTGACAAACATGGATGCCTCCAGTAAAAGCACATTCACATGAAAATTACTCTGAATTAAAGAAACACTGATCATTTTATTGAACAGGATGGGGAGATCAATTTCAGATTTAAAAAGAACTTTTGAGACGTTTGAATCCTGAATATGAGCGACTTTTCCTTTAAGGAAGGGAAGTACAACAGCAGGAAGTGAAATAATTATGCTGGTTTAAGGTGGACACTGATCATGAAACTCGCCTCCTGAGCTGGGACAGGCCTCCAGATTTAGAAGTAAAGCCTGTAATCACTTCACTAAGGAGGTTAAGAAGCAAACCACCAGCTGCTTCACAAACATGCATTCACCCTTATGGCTAAACCAGAACCTGATGGGAAATGTGAACCATTTGCTCCAGTTTCAACAGCAGACATTAAAAATCATCTAACAGTCAACGTTGTCTTTTTGCTCCATCATCTCCATCATCAAACCAAATACAATCAACTCATGAGGAAAACATCCAACATAAGGTTCAAATTAACATCATTAAATCAGTGAGTTTTTACTGATTTGTCCACTTCCCCCTCATTTCCTGAGGGTAGGGCTGCAGCTCCCAAAGTTTAACCTCCGACCCCCAAAAATAACATTGAATTATTTAATCACTTTAAATGTTTTTAATTATACTATGGGGCAATTTGTGACGCATTTAAAGGAAAAGTCGCTCATATTCAAAATTCAAACTTCTGAAAGTTCTTTAAATCTGAAATAATGATTCCATCCTGTTCAATAAATGATCAGTGTTTTTTAATTCAGAGTAATTTTCATGTGAATGTTCTCTTTACTGGAGGAGCATCCATGTTTGTCAAAAAGAACACTACTGCCACCTACTGGTTAGTGACATTGTCACGGTGCGGTATCGGCTGTTGATCAAGTCCCAGTGCTGTATCTGAATGTTTGTCTATGGTGCTATTATCCAAAGTCATCTTGAAAACATTCTTCTTCCAAATGTTGGCTACATATTACGGGTTTTTCTCTGGCCAGAAGTTGCGATGGCAAATCCTCCCTCTTCAAGTTGGCGATCCAGCGACCAGCCCCGTCCGTGGAGGATCAGGAATCAGAAAAGGTGGAATAACTCTTTTTTCCACTTTTACCCGATGTATTCCAGCATCCAGCTGCCATGCGTGGGCATTGTCAGTTTGTGTAGTGGGAAAAAGCATTCAACTATTCACCCTAGTTAAATAAACGGAGATCGATGGATTTCACTCAGTCGGCACATTTATTCATATCTTTGCAAAGAGAGAACAGTTAATCATACGGCCCATATGGCACAGCATTCTGCCCTGCTCTGACTAGACATGAGTTTGTCTCCGTTACTTACAACAATGGAAAGTAGTCAAAGCAAAACAAATTAAACAAATTACAGACACTTTGGTTAAACATTAACATGTTATGAATAAACCTTGAGAAAGAATCTGGTTGGTTATGAGAAGAAGCTCTGTCTGGTCTACAAACACCATCCTGCAGAGAATGGTGTGTCCTTCAAGTTGAAACAGACTGAGTGAAAACTTTTATATGAGTATATGAGTAAATAGCATTAATTAATATATGAAATAACATAAATCCACATTTTCTGACAACACAGTTTAACTATAGCTCTGGTGAATTTCAATGATGAAGTCCTCTGGAAAACACAAAGAGAAAAGACCGATATGACAGCATGCTAAGAAGGCAGAGAATTAAATCAAAGCTAAGAAAAGTAGAGTAGTAACAGTAACAGATGAGCCGCTAAGGCTTACCAAAAGAAGGCCAGGGCCAGTTGCTGCGAGCCTGCAAAAAAGGCCAGTTGCTGAGAGGCCTACCAAAGAAGGCCAGTTGCTGCGAGGCCTACTAAAAAGAAGGCCAGTTGCTGCGAGGCCCACCTGCAAAGAAGGCCAGTTGCTGCGAGGCCTGCAAAGGCCTTGCTGCGAAAGAAGGCCAGTTGCTGCGAAGGCCTACAAAAAGAAGGCCAGTTGCTGCGAGGCCTGCCAAAAGAAGGCCAGTTGCTGCGAGGCCTGCAAAAAGACCAGTTGCTGCGAAAGGCCTGCCAAAAGAGGCCAGTTACTGCGAAGGCCGCAAAGAGGCCAGTTGCTGCGAGGCCTGCAAAGAAGGCCAGTTGCTGCACGAAGGCCTACAAAGAAGGCCAGTTGCTGCGAAGACCTGCAAAGGCCAGTTGCTCTTGAAGGCCACAAAAGAAGGCCAGTTGCTGCGAGAAGGCCTACCAAAGGCCAGTTGCTGCGAGGCCACCAGAGAGGCCAGTTGCTGCGAAGGCCTGCAAAGAAGGCCAGTTGCTGCGAAGGCCTACGAAGAGAGCCAGTTGCTGCGAAGGCCTGCTAAAGAAGGCCAGTTGCTCGGCGAAGTCCTACTAAGAAGGCCAGTTGCTGCGAAGGCCTGCTAAAAGAAGGCCAGTTGCTGCAAAGGCCTGCAAAGAGAGGGCCAGTTGCTCGCAAAGGCTGCTACAGGCCAGTTGCTGCGAAGGCCTACTAAAAGAAGGCCGGTTACTGCGAAGGCCTACCAAAAGAAGGCCAGTTGCTGAGAAGGCCTACCAAAAGAAGGCCAGTTGCTCGCGAAGGCCTGCCAAAAGAAGGCCAGTTGCTCGCGAAGGCCTACCAAAAGAAGGCCAGTTGCTGCGCGGACCTACCAAAAGAAGGCCAGTTGCTGCGAGAGCCTACCAAAAGAGGTCCGGTTGCCGCCAAGGCCTACCAAAAGTTTGTGTGAGGGATGGTGGGGTGAGATGAGGTGAAGTGAGGTGAGGTTGAATGGTGATGGGAAGGAGAGGGAGGGGATGAGCGATGGGATCAATGAGATATGAATGCTAGAAGGGAGGCTGGTATAAAACTATCTGGCATGACGAATTACAGAGAAGAGATGAGTGATGGATGGGTTATGAACATAACTGAAATAGTTAAACATTCAGATCTGATGAAGGATATAAATGAGTTTTGAAACAACCACCAGTATTTAGAGTTAGCTTACCCTTAAAGGCTGAGACAATGTTAACCATGATTCATCAGCATGTCTATGTGATGTTTTTGATGACGTATAAGGCATGATGTATCACAACGTCTGTGAGCCCTGTATTCCCAGAAAACTCAAAGGCATGCATGCATAGTTGTGGCTCCTCCATGAATAAATGGCCTGACAACACAAGCTACAGCTAATGGGTAAACCTCACTAAGCAGAGAATTAGAAACGATGAAGGCAGCAACCATGAACTGTGAACCAGCTATTGAAAGGACCCCCCCAAAACCTATGGATGGGGCATCATCCGTAAAATTGAAGCAAGGCTGCAGACAGAATGATGATAGTACAAATATTTCAGATCCAATTGAGAAGCAGTATAGACGAAAAGAAAAGGCAAAAGGCAAACAGTGAACCTGAAGAAGAAGGAAATGCAATAGCCAGATCAAGGAGCCTGGAATGAAAGCGACGCTGGGGATGATGCCCAAAAGCAAAATGGCTGACCAAGCAAAAAGAGCTGACCAAGCAAGGAGACAATGACGCTTGACAATAACGATGCGGTAATGACTTTGGTGATAACAGCAATGATAGGCCGTGGCAGAGCCCACCAACCACAGACGAGCTCTACATAGCGATGAGCTAAGGGTGCGAGCAGAGAACACACGCCCATGCAGCAATAAGCTGAGATGTGATACGCGAGCCACAATGAGATGAGAAAGTGAGATGGAGATGCGATGATCTAGCTAACCCGCAAGCCACGATGACCGAAGGCGAAACAAGCAAGCCGTAATACGTAAGATATGTAATCCATGATGCTAAGGGGTTCGAAGTGAAGCGCCTTGTGATGCGTACGCATGGATGGCTTTGGGTGCGATGCGCCTGGAGCAATGAGCTGAGCGGCCGTAATGCACCTGCTGCGATGCAAAGAGTGCCATAGCGCTGCAGCAATGGTTAAAAGCACGATGCGCCTGAGGCAAAGAGTTGGGGGCCATAATGCACTGGCTGTGATGGAAAAAGGGCGACATGAGTGCTGCTGTATTGGAGAAAAGTGGGATGCCACCCGCCGCAATGCTAGAAGGCGGCATAAAATGCCTGCCGCGATGCTGCCAACATAAACACCCGCAATGATAGGCGCCAGTAGCGCCCTTCCCGATGCTAGAAGGCGGCATAAAATGCTCGCTGCAATGCTGCCGGCATAAACGGCCGCAATGATAGGCGTCATAAGGCGCCCGCCGCGATGCTAGAAAGCAGCATAAAATGCCCGCCTCAATGCTGCGCCATAAACACCGACAATGATAGGCGCCATGAGTCACCTGCTGCGAAGATGAAAGGCGCCATGATCATATGAGAGCTTGCAGCGATTGAGAAAGGCTACCAGAAACTTTCACCGCAACAGATATAACGCACCATGATGCTCCTGCAGAGATGGATAGAGGGCGCCAAGAGCGTTTGTAGCAATAATGGAGGGTGCAAAGCGCCTAGCAAAGGAAAAAGGGGTGCCATAAGCTAGTAGTGATGAAAAAGGAGGCGCTATGAGGCGGCATAAAATGAAAGTGGCATAGCTCCTGCAGTGATAGAAAACGGTGCAGAGAGCGCCTGTGCAATGGGAAGAGGGGCACCATGAGCGCCAGGGCAAGAATGAAGGGTGCCATAGCACCTGCAGCGATGTGAAGCTGCCGTGAGTGCCCGCTGCAATGGATGGAGGGCACCATGACCAGGTGCAGTGATGTAAAAAAATCGAGCATGGCGCCCGCCTCTAGATGGAGGGCACCTGCGCACCTGCAGCGGTAGGAAAACCATGAACACCTGCAGCCAAGGGTAAAAGGGCAGCATAGACGCTTGCTGCAGATAGAGGGCAGCATGACACCTGCAGCAATGTGAAAGGAATGCCATAAGTGCTTGTTGTGATGGATGGAGGGTGCCTAGCGCGCCCGCTACGATGAAAGACGTCTACCATGGTGCCTGTGACTGTACTGACGTTATAACACGCAGTTGATGATGATCTGAAACTAGAAGCAGAGATTATGAATGCAGTGCGCTACATAATCACCAACCAGACAACAGGCGCAGCTTCCTACAGGGTCACTAAATGACTTTGACTTTTAACAACACTTTATCTACACAATTCAAACATATAAACAAGTGTTGTAAAACAAGCGTCAGTTAAAAATCACTATTAAGGTAAAAACAAGTGTGGCTAAAAATCATCAATTCTATCCAGGTGTGTGTGGTTGGAGCTGATTGATCATCACCTGCAATAAAACTCCACAAAGAAGTGACATGCTTTATCATGTGTTAACCTCTGACCCCTCCTGTTACTCCTATGAAGTCTGATAATAAAGTAGAGTTTCACTCTTCTTCGTTTCCACTGTTTCCTTCTTCCATTCCATAAGAACTGCTTCCTGTTTCCTCCCCAGTCACGACCCAAGACATTTCACCACAAGCGACTTCCGGATCCGACAAATGTTTCCCCAGGGGTCCAGACACCATTCATAGGTTCTGGGAGAGACCATGGAAAATATGGGGGGATTTATGCACATAGATCTGGGAATTTCTATGGTGTTTAGGTCTAAGTTTAAAACTGAAATGTTCATTAAAGAATAAAGGGTAAATGTATGTCTATATATTTGATTTAAATGTGTGTTTTTAGATGGAAGTGAGAGATTGTTCAGTTTTATGTAAATTCTCTGTCCGTCTTCTATCCTTTTCTGCAGAAAAGTAACTGGATGTGTTTGTGTTGGTCTAATTTCTAGGAAAATATGAGGTTATTATTATTTAACCCCATCACCCCTAAGTGGCCTCAAGTGACAACAACAAAAAAAAGAAATAAATGGAAAATAAAACCAATGTTGTGCCATATGCCATGATCATACTTTTTGGACAGTGGGAACCAGTGTCCATATTTCATCCTGATAGGATGACCAGAGAAGAAAACGCAGCTTTGGTGAATAACAGCTGGGGGACTTCTGCAAATAATGTTTTATTCACCTAAATGGATTTGCATTGTGAATTGGTCTGAAAACATTAAAATTTATCTAAATTAGTGAAAAAGATAATTTGATCATATCCCAAATTTTTCCAGATAAACTTTGGGTTTCAAACATAGAATCCATCTTAAACTGTAATATGTTTTCTAAACCGTTTTCCCGTCCTCCCTCTTGTACATAGTAGTTAGTTTAGTTTAGTTGAGTTTTTACTAGTCTTAGTTGAGAGTGTTAAACTGAAATATGTTTGACTTGGAGCTGAAATGATTTTTGTTAATAAACTCTTATATTTTGAACAGAAGTTGTGGTGAATTTATTCCATGTTTGTGCAGAAATAACTGTTTGACCATGATTAGGGAGCTCGAATCTACTTTTCATTTATTGTTCTAACACACACAGTTAGTAGGACTGTGTGTCATAAACAGTCTATAACAGCTGAAATAATATCTGATTAAATAAGATATTTTACCACCTGTACAGGGAGGGCAATAAACATCTTAAAGTATCAGAAACATAAATTCCCAGCGGGCTGGGAATAGAAAAGAATATAGAATCACAACACCAACATTAAATCAAAAATAATAAAACAAAAACTATTATTAATTAATCAAATAATCAAAATATCCACCTCTCTATACTATAATATGCATTACATTGACCATGAAGTCATACTTTTATTCATATCTAATTATTTTTTTAAATAATTTCACCTCCACATTTGGATTAATAACAAACTAAAACACTTCTTTCCAACATGACCTAAAGGAAATTAGATGTGACTCACCGTCGACCAGCAGCAGAAAGCGTCTGAGCAGATGGAGACCTCAGTGCCAGGCCAGCTAAGCTGCCAGTGGAGCAGGACCGACGGAAAAGCCTCACCCCCCCACCGTCCTGAACACACGCAGCATACCTCCCTCTGCATCCAGCGTTCACCTCAAGCCCTCAGATCAGACTTTTAATCCACCTTTAGCGCATAAAGTACGGTTTGGCTGCTCAAGACGTTGCCTGAACATGTTTTGCATCAGAAAAATTGTATTCATTTAATATTTATTTAAAGTAGAATCTTTATGATTCCTAAAATACCTCTTTTGAGAAAGCAGTTTGAAAAACAATGTGCGATCACTTCCACCATTTTTAACTTTTTGAAGAGTTTCACAAAATTGGTTTTTAGAGCTCCATCGCTAGCACTGAAACAAAGCTTTGGTGAAAGTCACATAATGATATTCTCATGGCCTCAGATAATGGACTTCGTATCTGTGTCTCCTCCTGTTGTGATCTCGAAAAAGCTGCATTTGATACAGTTCTCGATCAGAATATTCTTTTAGAAAGACTTGAATATTTTGCGGCAATTAAAGGAACAGAGTCTTAGACTGGTTTAAATTGTTCACGCTAATGATAAATCTTCCTCATGCTCCAGGGTTACTGATGGAGTACCACAGGGATCAGTGCTAGGACCAGTTTGTCACGATCTTGGCATTGATGTCTGGTCTGTTTACTCTTTTCACTCACCTGCTTTCATCCACCAATCATCACTCGTCTGATCCACCTGTTTCACCCTGTATTTAACCATACCTCAAACCAGTCATAAGTGCCAGATTATTCAAGCCTGTGGTGAGAGTTCTCTAGCGTACCTGAGTGTGTCTGATTGCCTGCTCTTGACCTATTCTGCCTCTGGACCTGTGAGCCTGCCTGTTCCCGTTCTGATCTGTTTGCCTGACCTGTCTGTTTGTACCCGACTCCGTGCTGGATTCTCCCTCGGCACCTCTTCAGATCTCTGATCTCCTGGCTCTTGACTACTGAGCACATCATGACAGTTTAACTATAGCTCTGGTGAATTTCAATGATGAAGTCCTCTAGAAAACACAAAGAGAAAAGACCGATATGACAGCATGCACAGAAGGCAGAGAATGAAATCAAAGCTAAGAAAAGCAGAGCAGCCGAGTAGTAACAGTAACAGATGAACCACTAAGGCTTACCAAAAGAAGCGCAACAGTGGGCCAGTTGCTGCGAAAGCCTACCAAAAGAAGGCCAGTTACTGCTAAGGCCTACCTGTGCGAAGGCCAGCTTGCCAAAGCGAAGGCCTACTTAAAAGAGTAGGGCTGGCCAGGGCCAGGTTTGCTGCGCTTAAGGCCCTACCTAAAAAGAAGGCCGAAGTTACTGCGAAGGCTACTTTCTAAAGAAGGCTGCCAGGGCCAGCTTGCCGCGAAGGCCTCACCAAAAGAAAGCCAGTTACTGCGAAGGCCTACCAAAAGAAGGCCAGTTGCTGCAAAGGCCTACTAAAAGAAGGCCAGTTGCTGCGAAGGCCTACCAAAAGAAGGCCAGTTACTGCGAAGGCCTACCAAAAGAAGGCCAGTTGCTGCGAAGGCCTACTAAAAGAAAGCCAGTTGCTGCAAAGGCCACCAAAAGAAGGCCAGTTGCTGCGAAGGCCTACTAAAAGTTTGTGAAGGGACGTGAGGTGAGATGAGGTGAAGTGAGGTGAATGGTGATGGGAAGGAGGAGGGGATGAACGATGGGATCAATGAGATGAATGATAGAAGGAGGCTGGTATCTGGCATGACGAATTACAGAAGAGAGATGAGTGATGAGAATAGGTTATGAACACAACTGAAATAGTTAAACATTCAGATCTGATGAAGGATATAAATGAGTTTTGAAACCACCACCAGTATTTAGAGTTAGCTTACCCTTAAAGGCTGAGAGCATGTTGAACAGGATCAATGCGTACTCAGGGCAGATATATGAGGCATACTGTAGCCGGAAGACCATCAGCCCCGTTGCATGACTTGGGCTTTGGCTTCGTCCTCTGGATTATCCCGCCTGCCTTCGTCTGCCTGGCTTCCATCTCCGACCACCAATGCATCAGTTTCTGGGACTCTCTGGGCAGCGTTGGCATCGTCCAATTGTTCTGAGCTCGACAGAATAATCCGGCCAATATAAAATAGAAGAAGCTGTTTCAAAAGAAACAGCAAGTGGGGATGCCTTTTTCTGCTGAATAAAATTAAAATAAAATTGGTAAAGAAACTGAATAAAGGGGAAAAAAGAAAAGAAAACTGAAGAATATATGAAAATGTGAGAAACTTCAAACTGCAGATAACAGTTAATTCATCTGAAGATTTTTCTGGAGGATAGAATCATTGGGCAGAATAATGGCAGAAATACAATCATCTTAAAAGCAGAACATTTTGGGAAATTTGATGAACCAGAAGAAAAATTTCAAAAGCATCTGTTTACCTGGAAGAACTTCAACTGAAAGTATTCTTAAAAAGAGTAAATCTAGTTCGCTGTGATGAACTTTGATTAACACATCAACAAGTGTGAAAGATACAGAAACATTTTTAGATCACGACAATCAGCAGTTGTTGATGAACAACAGCACCAAAAGAGGATGTGGCCATGCTGACGATGCAAAAAGGAGAAGTTTGAAAGATTTTGGTTTGAAAATGTAAAGATATAGCAGCACGGCCAAACTATAAATGATATCTAAAGCATTCCTTCACTTTGAGCATGAGAGACGTGTGAAGATGATCTGTGAAGTTTTATGTTTGTACTTCTAGCAGTTTGGAAGAGGCAGCGATGTTCAGCCACCGTCTCCCATCCTGGCCTTAGTCGACTGGTTGATGTTGTGGCGAACAAATGCCTATAATTCTGGTATAGTAAGTTGTACAGATGTCAATTTTGCACCGTTTAATTCATTAAATATAGGTGAATAAGCTTTGGGACGGTTTTTCTTCTAAATGTTTTTGAAAAGACTCAGCAAAATTTGAAAAATGCGTAAAAGTTTGTGTTGAAATATGTCTAATGAATCATAAACCATAAGAGATGCAGAAATAATGTTTAGACCAAAGGAATCAGCAGGCTTTGATGAACAATTATGCCTAATTTCATATTTCTACCAAAAACTATTTGACCACAGCAATGATGTAAATATGTGGTTTGTTACGAGGGATTTCAGACTGAGACTTTTTCCCAAAATCAACGTTTTCCTATGCCTAAACAGCTCAGCTAAACAGCTAAACCATAAATGGTATTGGAAAAATTCCCTCAATGCGAGAGCTAGAAGGGTCTGGAGATGTTCTATACCAAGTTTCATGTTTGTATATCAAACGGTTGAGAAGCGGCAACGACACGAAAACATGGGTGGTTTGGGATTTTCGTCTGTGATTTTGAGAAACTGTCTCATTGGATTTCTATTGGGGGAGTGTGGACGTCTCGGTTGTCTGGACATGGGCGTAGGTTTGCAAAAGGGACCTTCGGGACATGTCCCTACCAAAATTTTGGACCGACCTACTTGTCCCTACCAACAATTAGAAAGTGAATAACATGTTTATAATTTACAATACAGCTTTGATTGCAGCAGTAGAGGGGATGGAGAATATTGAACGACGAAAAAAATGTTTGTTTATATATTTTTTTACAATGGTATTTTAATGGAATTGGTATAATTCCTACTCTAAGTGGGTCGCTCTGTGAGCTGAAGACATGTTTTAGAGTCTCTATATACCAGTTAACGATTAATCGATTACTGTCGTTATTTCAGTAATCATTTATTCCGATGAATTGTTTCAGATAAAATACATGATATGGGTTAAATAGAGTAACTACAGCCTAGATGACTTGTAGAGTGAAATTAATATTTTAAATGCTCAGTTCCAGTGCTCATGTAAATACAATAAATTTAGTTGGTGTTATTTGAATCTATTATTATGCTTTGTTTCATGATACAGAGAATATTTCAAAAATCTGTACAATTGTATATCTTCAAAAGAAAAAACAGGATAAATCCACATATAACAACCATATTTAGACTATATTTTGTTAAATAGGCACATATTTACTTTCTCGCCCTTAGTAATTTGAAATGCAAACCTTTTCAAAGTGCAAAAAAGTCCTAATTCCTCATTCATCAGAGCCGATGATGCTTCAAACATTGATAAACAGCATCTAATGTGTGTAGTGCTTATAAAATTTGTACAAATGAAGCAAGAAATGCTGCTTTTCTCTTTAGACAAAATACACCCTTATTTTCACGTCAAGCATAAAAAAACAAGCGTGCATATTTCTGCAAAGGACCAATGACATCAGACCAATGGTGTCTCTACCAAAGTTGAAATCAAACCTACGCCCTTGGGTCTGGGCCAAACTGCAGGAAAACCCCATAGACCCCACACCAATGAAGGTTACATTTCCTGAATCCTGACAAAAATTCCTACGTTTGAGTGAAATTAATTGAGTGAAAAATGAGGGAGTGAGAAGAATTTGTTCGGAAACCCGGAACAGCTCAAAAGCTAGAGCATGCAACTCTGACAGTTAAAGAATTCCGCCCATAGACTTCCATTATAAAATTGAAAAAATTGAAAATGTATGTAAAGTTTGAATCCCACAAAACGCAAAAGATATCGGAAAGCCAGCTATGTTAACTTGAAGTAGTTCAAGTTTCGTGGAGTTGGTGAAGTTTTAGCTGAATTTTACGGTATTCCGTAATTCTACATACTCTTCAATGGGACAAAAAAAAAAAGCTGAATGATCTGCGCCCTACAAAAAAATATATATTTACCAAAAGTTATAGCATAACCCTTCAGAAGAAGCTTTACGTTTAATATCAAAATTGTTAAAATCGGTTGGAAATTTCATTTTGGACCAGGCTTAGTTTGCACAGTGAGCGCAAGCGGAGTGTCCTGCGCTGAATTCAAAGAATTCCGCCAGTTCTCCATTTTCTGTGGATGAAATAGCTGCATGAATCCCGACAGCAGACAAGATAGAGGAGAGCAGGAGGCTGGGTTACCGATCTACTGGCTCTGGAGAGCAGAGGGTCGCTGCTTTTAGATGTTAACCTCAAAGCTCCCCAGTAGCAGAAAGCCCCATGTATCACGCAGGTTTTGAAAATCAAAGTGCTAGAGGGGTCTGAAAGTGGCTAAATATAGCTAAAGCCCTAAGTTGGCAACACTGCTCTTTGCATGGTTTGTTTTCAAAATGGCCTTATTTCACAGACTGTCGCTACCCGACCGCACCGTAGTTAACGACCGCAATTCATCAGCTCACCGCTACCGCAGCAACGGTGAATAACTCACCGCCAGTACACGGACAGAGTACTTTGAAAACATATTTATATCCCAAATAATAAAATACTGGAAACGCACGGTAAAGACAAATATTAGTTTGCAGAAATGATGCTTTTAAATCAATCCATTGTATTTGCTTTATCATCATTTTCTGGAATAAAAATCCAAATTTCCCGAAATGTTCCCTTATCAATGAAAACTGCAGGTCACGAAAGAAAGGTAGCAATGAATCCATTGTGGGATCAGTACTGCTGCGAGTGCAAGAGTTAAGTACAGAGTAAATCAAATGATTTAAACAAATTTAAATATATACGCTGCGTGACTCTGATATTTGCGCATGCTCTCCAGCAGTCAAAGTAATTATTGAATGGCTATTGAACTTTTTTATGTATTTCTGCTTTTTATTTTGCAGCCTGCAATATGTGTGGAAAAAATACGTACATACAGCAAAAGTTAAGTTCCATGCCCCTAAAAAATACAAGAAATAAAAAGCATTCAAACAAATAACAGTTGTTCTCTTGTATATTTATCATGCTGGAATTTCTGTCCTCTTGACTTAGACACATATTCTTCTGGTCATTGCTCTCAGCTGTACCTGGCTGTAAAATATATCGACTGAGCCAATATGGTGGACACTGAAGCGTGGGGGCTGAGACACTTAATATTATCTAAGCGTTCTGATGGCATTTAGCCAAAGGATTTTTATCAAAAACATACTTAATGTGAACTTATAAGGAATAAATGTATTAAGCATACATGTAAAGGGACTTTTTATGGGGCCCCCAGTGGACACCCAGGTAAATGGCGGCAAACGCCTAGTTTTGTCTAATGGTAACTCCCCACTAATCTGTATAATGGGTCTGTTTTTATGTGTTGTCTTCTTAATGGGCCCCATGCCTGTTTTTGTCTTGGGCCCTAAATTTCCTAAATACGCCCCTGATTCAAACCAATCAAACTAGAAAGTTAACTTTATGTTGTTATTAATCCAAACCACATCTGGACAGATGTGGTTTCATTCTAACATTAAAGAGACATAAATGTGACACTTTCACAGTTTTATTATAAAACATTTAAAACAAACATCACAGACTCAAGAATGCATGAGGAATGGAATTTATATTCAATCTTTAAAACAAAATAAAAACAATCGGCGGTAATCCCAGTCAATCCTCTTGACAAGTTCATATTTTATTTATGCACAAGCAGAAAAGCTGCAGCCAATGTAATTAGATCCGCATTATTGCACAGTTGCCTTGTTGTAATGATAAACATTGGTTAAAGTGATGATGGCGAGAATGAAAGGTCGCTCTCGGCTCTGCGTCAAGAAGTCATGGTGTGAAGTACGTCCACTTCGCCTTACTGTGGAGAATACAGAAGATCAGTTATTGATCCAATAGAGCGTTTATGTAGAAAGAAGTTTAACAAATGTTTTCAAAATTCACTGTTTTTAAAAAGAAGTTCTCATTGTCTCCAAGTGGACTATGACAGAATATAAGGGTCACACTGATACGTATGTTTTAAATGAAGAAAATAAGGTCATAAAATTATAAGAAAAAATAATCACATTGATTAGTTTATGAGAATGAAATCATAAGAATGCAGGATTACAGTCGTAAAATGACCAGATTAAAGCCCTAAATGTCATTAGAATAAAACCTTGACATCAGCGGAATAAAGTCCTTACATCAGCAGAATGATAACATTTAAAGGCGTAACATTACGAGATAAGGTTTGAATAATACAAGATTAAAGTATTAATGCCACCAGATTAAAGTTGCAACATAACTAGTGTTAAGTTTTATTATGACCAGAATATATTCTATAATAGCTCATAAAAGACGGAGCTTCTTTTATATAAAGTTTTAGAGAAAGATCTCTTTCACTGATTTAAAAAGCTCAGGGTGAATGTTGAGTAACCTTGGTTTATAACTTTTAAGGCTTTTGTCTGATTAAAGCAAACTTTTTTAAATATAATTAATTAATTTTGTCTTACTTTAAGTGTGTCAGAAGCTTCAAAACCCTTCCTTTTTGGATAAGCTTAGTTTAGAAGCGCCCGTGGGTTATCCTGATCTATCTCTATAGTTCTGCTGCTATAGGCTTAGACTGCTGGAGTGACATAGACCCTTTTCTTGCTCCAGACTGCTCGGCCTGAATACCCTATTCTCCCACTCTCGCAGAATCTGTTAGTTCAATCTCTAACGTTCTGCCTTCTGCTTCTCATAGTAGTCATCTCGGAATTTCGTTCCTGCTCTTGGCTTCAGACTCCATCCTTGGAGCTTGGCCTGTTTTCCAGTGTAGTCCTGTTTCTCTGACTGTGACTAACTTCTGTCTCCTTGAATCCCAGTGGGCCTCAGCAGATGGCCGCTCACACTGAGCCTGGTTCTGCTGGAGGTTTCTTCCAATTCAAAGGGAGATTTTCGGATGTGCTTTGGTGTCCGCAGTGGTTAGCCACACTAATCGGCCACGTCGAGGACTAAGAAGGTTTCTCATGCTTGAGCAATTTCGCAAAAAGTGTGCTTAATTATGAGGCTTTATTGCGGGAGTTCTAGTTTGACAGAGATTTGGCTTTAATCCCTCCTAGACTTGCATCCTGGCAGCAGGTGCCACAGCAACAGCCGAATAGTCCATTGACCATCTGGATGCCGCAGAGGATAATCTCCAGGCAAGAAACGGCCAGCAGTGTGCAGAACAACCCCAGATTGAACTGGACCACATGTTCTGGTAGCACGCACAAATCCCATAAATTTTTGTTATCCAGATAACCTCCAGAACTAAAAGGAAGAAAAAGAAGAGCTCCATTTATTACTGAAGAAAAAAATAACAATCACATTAAACATATAGGGCCTGATCTTCAACAACATCATTAATTACGATTTGTTAGCGCGTGAAAAGCTGATCTTCTAACTGGTTGGGAAACAAACTGCTTGCGTAAAATTGTTGATAAAGATGTTTTTAACTTATGTGCATGCATGTGTGAATACTTACCATCAGTAAAGTAGTTTATCACACCTGAGATTTTCAGTTTTTGCGTCAATATTTAGCATGAGCACAATACGAGTGCAAGCTAGCATGGCTGCGTAGGGCTGAATTGGATATAAGGTTCAAACCCCAGTTTCAAGAAGAAAATGTGCATTAAAAGTGTGAATTTGAAGTTGTAGAGAAAGTTACAGTCTTAGTTTTGTATTTGTAGAATAAAAAAAATTCACAAGTACACTTTTTTTTTTTTACACCTGTTAAAATTTTAAGTACAAGCACACAAATTCTGTTCTAGAAGTTGCACATCAAAAACCTTTTTCATTCTCAGTTTCTCTCCAAATGTTCCAGAACTATTGTTGCAAAACTATTTGTGGATTGTAACTTTGGTGTTTTGTAATTGTAGTTTTTTTTTAATCTGGCACAATTACAAAAAAAAAAGGTTACACCTCCTCAAATTCTTGAGTACAAGTACACAAATTGTGTAATGAGAATAAAATAATATGTCCAAGGAAAATTACTTACGTGTTTTGGAAAGGTCTTTGCCATTTATTCACATAAAAGCACACGGGCCCTTTGGATAGACCAACGGCAGCGATACTCAAACTGTAAATGGCCCCCAGGACTCCGATGGCAGCAAACCCGATGGACAGGAACATCTACACAGAGAACATACGTCAAAGTTAAAAGATGTTTCTTTAATCCTCAAACTGAAGTCATGGTACACCAGGCAAACGGTGGTGAATTCACGGCCCGTACAGTAGAGTCGGCACAATGATGATGATTGGGTCCTTCAAATGTTTTACCTTTCCACTTTCAGATGTCATATTACCAGGTGACTACACCTCTGCCTCATTAGACTGATCAGCTCATTCACATTGCCTACAGATGGTGATCAGAAGGCCTGATTTCGCCAGCGTACGGCAGCCTGGCTTCTGTCAGTGAGCCCCAGTTTAGCTGTGGCTACCATGTAGCTCACCAAGCTCTTTGGCCAAGTCTCCCGACTTTAAATAATGCTATATAAGGCCAGGCATACACTGTACGAGATTTTGCTCGTTTCAGGGGAGACTTCTCAGATTTTTTGGATCGGGACAAGTTATACCCTTATAGTGCGTCCTGCGTCGTGTAGTATACAGGGGGTAACCAGGGATGACCAGCCTCTAACGACCACTTCCTGATCAGGAATCGTGAGGTCAAGAGAAAATAAAACATGTTTGAAATTTAGTCGGCCGTCATGAGGTGTTCTTCAGCAAATCCTGCTTTTCAAGCAGAGCTACGAGCCGAATTAACTGAGCGTCCACACTGCACTGCAAACGAGAGAGTTCTTCTTCTTCTTCCAGATTGATGAGTCCAACAAGCACCATTTCTCGGCCCTGAGTCCAATGTGTGGTTTCTGGACGTGCAGTGTGAGCAGGTAGATCACAGCAGAGCGTTGGGCCATACAGTATAAGAACTTACATCATGAGCTGTGACTTTTAAACCCTGTGGTCACATCCGACAGTTTGAGCTGTAGCTGCGCGCAACGTTTGAAAATATTGTACAGTGTATACCTGGCTTAAGAACGGGCTATTTGCCATTTCTTTGTTAACGGAAGTGCTTTGGGCACATTATGCTCTTGACAGGATGTGGCACCAAATAAGGTTCCCTGGAAGCCAATTTCTTGTTGTTTTCTTTTTAGGGACAGTTCCAAACAAAGGTTGTTGGAGGTTGCACTAAAAAAGAACAACTTTGTAGACATGTCAAATCCATCCATCCATTTTCCATCACGCTTATCCCCAGCGGAGTGGTAAGGGGGGCTGGTACTTTTCTCCAGCTGTGTCCAGCAAGAGGCGGTGTCCACCTTGGACAGGTCTCCAGTCCATCGCAGGGCAACAAAGAGACTAACAGGACAAACAACCATTCTCACACACTCACACCCAAGGAGAATTTAGAGAAGCCAATTAACCTAACAGTCATGTTTTTGGACTGTGGGAGATAGCCGGAGTACCCGGAGTGAACTCATGCATGCTCAGGGAGAACATGCAAACTCCATGCAGAGGGGCTGGGATTCCAACCCTGAATCTGCAAGGCAGCAGTGGCGCCCGATGCCCCACTGTGCAGCCCACCCGTCAAATCAGCTCTCATAAATCAGTCGCAACAAATGTCTCAAAGTGGCTTTCTGAAATCACTCACAGACATTTTGTTTTTTGGTTTTGTAACGGCTAAAAGATGCCGCTTCCTTCCACCAATTCTGTCCGACCCCAAAGAAACCAGCGTCTTTGATGATTGCAGTCTGGGTAAGGAAAGTTTGACATCCCTTAAAGCAGGGGTGGGCAGCTCCAGCTCCTCAGGGCCGGTATCCTGCAATAGTGCCTTTGGTTCAACACACCTGAATGAAGTAGGACCCTGGAGGAACTGAGTGCATCGTGAGGAGGTAACTCAGCCATTTGATTCAACTGTGTTGTACCAAGGATGGATCAAAAAGTTGCAGGAAACTGGTGCGTAGGAACTGGAATTGCCCACCCCTGCCTTAAAAGATTGTCCCCTGAATCATCCCAGGATGGATTACTCAGGTCCAGTGGGCCAACTACACTATTTGGGCTATTTTAGTGACATAAAGATCAAATTGTCAAATTAATGAACGAAGTTAGATAATTCAGGATAAACATTAACCACCTGGCGACCTTTACTCATTAATATGAAATGTTTACGATATCAATGACTAATCTCAGACTAGAAAGGTTGACTTCCAGTTCCCCCCAAATGAGGAAACCTGAAACTTTAATCGGTGCAAAAGGAACACACTCACCCCACAGCGGTTGGCACAGCAGTTTTTTGCGCTTGTCAGATGGATGTGAATAGCAGGAATGAGCACCTTGGATACAAGAGACAAAAGAAAAAAGTTGTTGTAATCAGGATGTTTATGTTGGATGTTTCTTTAAGAAGTCTGCAGTAGATGGTGGGAACCTCAGTCTAGACTCGAACTAAAGGCTGTTTTATGCTCAGAAACCAGGTCGTCTGTGTGTGTCGCAGTTAACGGAGATATGCCCCCCCCTTATGCAGACACTCTGGTGCATCTCCCCAAAATTGTAGGTGACCGCAGATGGTGCCGCAGACAGAAGGACTCTGATAGGTCAAATCTACATCTGCTCTACACTATGCGTATTTCCTGTTTGGTACCTAATGGCAGAAACTCTGGCCTCAACGCCTAGCCCACCTCGGACACTATCCTAGAGACCGTGCAGGACGCTAGTTTGTAGCTCTGTGCAACGCTCTGTTGGTTTGTACATGAAGCCAAAACATGCTAACCTGACTCCGCCAGATGGATTTGCTGGATTTGCTCCGCATATCCATCTGGAAACCTTCCGCTGAAGTAATTTTGGGAAGGGGCGAAAATACTGGTTAGCTGATTGGCCTATGTTGGTGATAGACGGGCCAAATAAAACCAATCAGATCAATGAAGCATATGACGTACTAACAGAGCGACGACCGACTAAGAGGAGCCAATTGATAGATCAAACTCTTGCCTTGCAAAACCAGTCGGGAGAAGAGCAAAAAACATCTTTTCCTCTGATAAAGCCTCCAGAGCAGTGTTTTGCTCTTCTTTCAGTGAAGAAATACTCTGTAATTCCCATAAAACTTGCTCGATAGCCACGCGCTAACGCTAGTTTCATCGCTGAAGCCGCCATGTTCTTTAGACTGAACTGTCACGCTTTCTCGCTAGCGCCACACCTCAACCCGCTTCAAAGCTAACGCTGATTGGATGTTCGTTTTGGTGAACGGCTCCAAATTTTCTGTGGCCCGAGAGTCTCCAGACTGATCTGGCGCAGCGAAATCCCGTCAGCTCGCGAGATCAGCCAGTCTCACGAGGCTAAAACACGCAGCTCTGCCACGCCAGTCTTTGGGGAACACCTCACACGGTGAACTGTAACGCCGTCCAGCTGTCAGACTCCATGTGCTAACTTTGGACACACCACCAAGCTGCGGAGTATACACAGCCCTTAACGGCCCACAAGAGTAAAACATGGGGGTTGTAATAAGCGTTATATAGGTGTGTTACGCTATCGAATCATATGTTAGCTTTATCGTGAGCATCCTGCCAACCAGCTTAAGATAGACAGAATAACGGCATTTTTTTTTGTGCTGGCAAAGAAATGCAGTAAAAAGCAGAAGGTTTACATTTTTGGTACGCCAATCCTTATTGATGGGAGTTAATGCGGGATGAAAATGAATCTGCTAACACGTGTTAAAGAGTCTACGAAAAAGAGGATGTCAGATTTTTGACTCAAATTGAAGAACTAAATTGCGGAGTCACCTAAAGATATAATTTTTAGCAAACAACTTAATAACCTGATGGCTTTAGGCCTACCTGGCTGAAGACGACATCTTATGTCCTTAAATTAACTAAACTGCTCTGTGCTCATCGCCCCAAAATCTGACTTTTTTCCATTTAACCTTGTGTCGGTGTCGCGCTTCGGTTAAACTTTGCCGGAAACTCCGCAGTGTGAAATAGGTTTGGGTTTTTTACGTTTTACGTTAGATCCAGAAAAACGCAGAAGGGATCGCTCTCCAAATTGTTCTTCCGCAAGATTATCGTCATTCGTTGAAGGGTGCTAGCATTAGCCAGTAGTCTAGTTGTAAACTGTAAAGTGCCTTTAGATGACATGTGTTGGGAATTGCCACTATAGAAATAAACTGAATTGCATTGAGTTAAATTGCTGCGTGGAACTGTATTGAAGGACTAGAGTTGCTTCTAGTGGAGCTAATGATTTAGTGTTCCCGCTTTTTACCTATTGTTTAAGAGAACGCGAAACGATGGTAAACCAACCATGGCCGGCTGCTAATGTCGCTAACCCTACATCCAGATGAACACGCATACACAAAGCAAAAAAAAAGGTGTTCAAATGAGCGCTTTTGAATTATTATTATTTTTTGTTCTACTTAAAATGATTTAACTTAAATTAAAAAACAATGTCAGAAGGTCTCCACCTTAACAGAGGAAATAGCAGGTCTACTCACCAGGATTCCTCCTCCAAGAACACCTCCCATATATTTGACTTCAGGCGTAAGCATGGGAATGTCCTCGCTGTCATTGCTGGCAAATTCAGTTTTAAAGTCGGGGAAGAAGAGGATGATGTTGCAGATGATTGAAATAAGAGCCAGAACATAGAGACAGACAGCGATGACCTTAG
The DNA here is from genome assembly GCA_018398635.1 of Cyprinodon brontotheroides. Taxonomy (NCBI): domain Eukaryota; kingdom Metazoa; phylum Chordata; class Actinopteri; order Cyprinodontiformes; family Cyprinodontidae; genus Cyprinodon; species Cyprinodon brontotheroides. The sequence goes on along the minus strand of JAGKQL010000069.1, from coordinate 5,279,455 downwards.
AACATGCCCCCGTGCACATGATGCCTGCAGTTGATGGATACGCTACCCTAAAATAAAACTAATCAGCGTCTTTATAGAGATCCCAGCGATGAAATGTTTCTATCGCAGAATGAACTCAATCACACTGAATGGGACCGAGGAAGTTGATGAGATGTTTAAATATTGTTCTTAGGGTGGGGTACTTTAAGGTGGAGCAACAGGGCATCAGTCAATACAAGTTAATTATCATCTGAATTATGACCTGGACTTCAACTTTTTTTTCTGCTTGTTCCGGTGATACAGGTTTCCATTACAAATATGGTTTATTAACTACGATATTCCTCTTGTTTTTCTGTACATAATTATTTTTTTTATTTTAAAATAACTTTATACACTTTGTAGAAGTAAATGAAACAAAAACACATTTAGAAACTTCTGTTTTAAACCTTTCAAATGAGATAAAGTTCTTGATTGGGGAATAATGATTTTAATTGTGGGAAGTTTTAGTACCTTCAGCTGACGTTGTTGTTATTTGTACCTTTTTTTGTGTTTTTTTTGTGTCGGTTTGTGCTCTGATCAGGGATGATCTCAGACCGCCTGAGTCAGAGCTATTTTCCACTACCTATCGTCAGAATCACGGGACATTGATAAAAACCAATCTCATGTTCCTATGAGGCGTGCATTTATCTAATCAATTGTTGGACTTTAACCACACATGTAGAACATTATGCAATAGCTAAGAAGTAAGTATAGCTTCAACATATGAATCAAATTCTGCTTGCTTTCTGCTAATTTCAGGCAGAAAAGTGCCAGGATTATGTCCAATTAAGTAAAGGTGACAATTAAGATGAATGAAAGCTGAAAGCTAAAAATGGTGGTTAAGTAGTTGATCTTTGGACAAAACCCAAATCCTACAGGGTGAAGAAATCAAAGACTAGTTAACTAATTTGACAGAGACGACGGTTGGCTTGGTATCAGTCCAGCAAAAAAATCTATCTAATTTTAGAAAGAAGCAGTTGATTTTGTTTCCAAGTTTGAAGACTTTTTCAATTTAAAATGTCAGAAATAGCGTTGAAGTTCCAGGTTCTGCACTCAAAAGGGGGTTGGAGCTGCGATGATAGCGGGAAGGAATTCAACTCCTGTCGCTGCATTGGAGGTTTTTGAAATCTGAAACCTTCCTTCCAAATGTTCACATTTTGGACAAAGAAGACAGAGTGGTTTGAGAGAAGCGTGAAGGAAGCCATCTATGTTAAGAAAGAAAAACCAACCTTAAACTGAGGGGGGGGGGGGGGGGGGGGGGGGGGGGGGGGGGGGGGGGGG
>JAGKQL010000069.1:5226500-5277656 GCA_018398635.1 Cyprinodon brontotheroides | reverse complement strand
CTACGGAAACCGCGGCAGACCAAACCAGACGAAAGTGCGCATTCAGCGTCTGCTCTGCCGATAATGCAAGCGTAGAAGAAGAAATGTGCTGTTTACCTGTGCAAAGAAAGAAACAACGAAAGAAAAATGTCTGAGGACTTCAGTGTTGAGGAAGAGCATGAGTTCTTTGCCGAGCTGAATGCGCACTTTCATCTGGTTTGGTCTGCCGCGGTTTCCGTAGACTCGTGAACGCGCTTTCAGGAAATCCTATACACTACTGTTTATGCTCTAAAAACATTCTAAATGACTTCGTTTCGAGTAAATTCTGGATGCTACCCACTCAGGACACTTGGAATACATTGGACGAGCAGTATGGAGGAATATTGACACGTTTTTTGTGGACTTTTATGGACCTTTCTGCCTCGGGCGCCATAGACCTCCATTATTTGAATGTCAGCAGACAGCAAGAAGCCTCCCAGATCTCCAGATGCATTTGAGATATCAAAAAAGTACTCCAGAGTGTTGTTCAGCATGGGGGTGAGTAGAAAATGAAGGCTAATCATGTTTTGGGTGTACTATTCCTTTAAGGAAGAAAAAAAAACACAAAAACAAAAATCAAAGTCTTTTACATTTTGAGAGTTTAGATAGTTTGACTAAATGCAATAAATATTTTCTATGGATGGTTTTTAGAAACGGACCTCATTTCTACGGCGGTCAATCAGTTCTGACAGCCTTCTTCTGTCAGATGTAAAAAAAAAAACAAAACAAAGAAAAACAAGCTGTGGATTGACAAGGGAACATTATTGTAATAAAATAATTGACTTTATTCATTTCACGTGTAGCAAAAGTAGTCATGAACATGTGCATGTTTACATTCAGCAAACGCATGTTTATTACGACGGTTACAACAAGGTACAGTTAGAAAGACTGTAACTCACGCTAAAACATCTCATTTTTTTTTTCCTTGAACTGACGTCTTTGTTTCCTTAATCTTAGATTTTTTTGGTCCTTTTTTTTCTTGATATATTTTTAGATGCATTTATACAGAAACGTGCAAACACAGAAAACTTGTTCTCTGGACGATCTCTTTCTTTCCTTCCTCTCTCTTGTTGATGATTTTAATTTCTCGCTTGACAACTAATTTTTCATAAAAAGCCAACAACTCCAGAAGAGCCAAACCGCTACCATAGACATACCTGCTTCTTACATGGAGACCTGGATTTTAAGGCCTTGAAAATACGGTTATGTTTTTAACATTTTTATGGAGCTAAATTGGGGTCATAAAGTCGTTCAACAAAAAAATTATCTTTAGGAACCAAAAAAAATTTAAAACACGACAAAAAAAGAATCAGAAAAACTATTTGAAAACTAAAAAAAAAAAAAACATTAACACTGAAAAGGTTTTAAAGAGATAAAAGATTTTATTAAAAAAAAAATGTGATGCTAAAAGTTATTTTCAAAGCCAGTAAAATAAGAATATGGATGACCTTTTAATGACATTTCTTTTTCCCACAGTACCTGAATGCAACAGCTGGGAACATTTCACATGAGCTGTCAGTTATAATAATTAAATCCTTTTGTTAGTTTTAAATAATTATTTTTTCCAGTTTCAGATTATCTTTTCAGTTGAAATCTTTTCTATTTTCAGTTTAAAAAAGCAAACTTTATGGCCCCAATTTTGCTCCATACATTTTCTACAATTAGTATAATTTCTGACTATTTTATTTTTTAAACATAATCAAACATAAATTTAGATAAAAGGGAAATTGAATAGTGAACTGAGTCTCTCGATTAAGCAGGTTAGGGTCAAATATTCTAGAATATCCTGACTGATGTATTACTGATGATTAGAAACTAAAGGTTTTGCTGTAATTAACTGTTAGACGGTGAATAGATGTGATTTAGCAGCCAATGAGCCCCGTCCATGTTGGAAGATGTGTTGAGCTGCAGCTGAGTAAGAATGCCCTCCGCACACATTGGCACCAGACCAACAAGGTGCTCTAAGTTATGCAAGAGGATGAGTCACCGCGCGTGTGAGCCATTTTGTGATGCTCGCTGGTCTCTGTATGCGATACGCTCTGCAGTGTGGTACGAAATATTGCTGATGACTCTGTGTTTCAGAGAAAGGCGCTTTTCAGAAATGTTTATGAGGAGATAAAAGAATCAAACCGGGTTGTGATAAAACGACGGTTTCAGCAAGTTTGGCTCAGGTTATGGCTTGTTTGAAAGGGTTGCCATGGTATTAAAATAAAACAGCAATGCAGTGATGGTTTTGATCTGAAAGCCACATTTGAACGTTTTAAACAACCAAAAAATATAATGGAAACAGAAAAATCCAAGAATACTTTCCAACATTTTGAGAGAATCAGAGACAATGAAGACGGGCCTTTTTTTTTATAACTAACTCAGGGTAAAGATCCCCCTGAGATTGGACCAGTAAAGCCTGGTTTATGCTCAGAAACCAGGTCGTCTGCGTGTGTCGCAGCTAACGCAGATATGCTCTTCCCCTTCCGCAGGACACTCTGCCGTAACTTCCCAAAATTGTAGCTGACCGCAGACAGTGAGGCACACATGCGGCCTCTGATTGGTCAAATCTACATTAGCTCTACAGTACGCGACTGGAGCAGGTATGGAACCTAATGCCAGAAACTCTGCCATGAATTTAGTACATTAAAAAGCTGCAATATTTCTATTTGTAAGTGTAAACATTTTCAGCTGTACTTATGATGCATGCAAACAAATTTATCCTAATTAAGTAATACATAATTTTGTTTAATTATTAGATCCACATTTCTACATTATGGCTCAGTAATCAATTACCCTTCATCCTCTTGGCAGGAGTGAAGGCCGACTGGTACCCCCCTGATTCTCTTTCCCTCTCTCTTGTAGCTAGAGCTTAGAGTTCTACTGTTCTTGATCCACGTTCCCCTTATGCCGTTGTCTGTCTAAAGCATTCTCCACTCGGTAATCTTTCTTCTTGGAGCGTTTGTCATGGTTTCCTGGTGACGGTCCTCATGTTTAGTCCTAGTTCTATAAACTGTGCGCCCTCCACACGCCAACTTGAAGCATCTATTGCAACTTATTCATTACAAGTGCCCAGCTGATCTGCCTAAAGTGCATTCAAACGAACACGCAGAACTTTCTACATGATTGCCGCTAGTCGGAAAACCTTTTCTTGAACTATTTAGCCTATCTGAAGAAAAAGGGAAGGAGATGCCTATTGTACATTCTCTGGTTATTTCAACCTTTGGGGGCCACAGCAGGTTGGCAGGAAAAGTATAACACAACAAAGTGAGTCATTTAATAAACTGGGTAACTAACAACCAAAATAAACCAAAAATAAGCACAAAAAAACCCCATTAATATAATACAGATAATCTTCCTTATAGCTTAAAAAAATTCTACCAGGCCAAGCACGCCATTGGTTTTGTGAGGGGATTTCTGTGTGCGATGAGACTATGTAAACTTAACATTTCCAATTATTAATTATTTTAATTGACTGTAGCTTACTGCAAGACATAGAAGCCATAAAGGTATGGTTCTGTGTTGAAGTGAAACGGGACACAATTTGGTTAAAATGCAGGAAATTTAAGGAAAATGCATCTAAGAAATTAGAATTTGCAATTTTCCCCCTGCGACAATGAAATTTCTCTAGGACCCCCGTGTCCCTTATTTCCATTTCTGAAAGGTGTCAACTTTCTCCTGGCGTTGCACCGTGATACCTGCATACCAGTATCGATGGGGGCCTCGATACTGCCCTAAAATGAACCGTGTATCGGTGTATCGGCGTAGTACCAACAAAAGGGCACCGATACCATTTTGAGAGCCATATCGCTTATTCAACTATCGCCACCCACTTCCTGGTAGGCAATAAAAAGTTCTACTGGATTCACTTTGTATTAGATTTTTTCCTGCTTCAATAAAAGGTAGGCAGCAGCTTGACATGAAGCCATGATGGCAATTATTTTACATTATTATGGTATCGTATCGGCCAATACTGCACAGCCGTGGTAGTATCGGGTATCGGGGCCAAAAAATGGCATCGCCAAGAACACTAGTGTCAACCTCTAGCTGCCCCATCACGCCTGGCACACCTCGGACTCTATCCCAGACACCGTGCAGGACGCTAGTTTGTAGCTCTGTGCTGCGGTCTGCTGGTTTGGACCCAAAGCCAAAACGCGCAGCGCTACGGCAAGTCTTTGTGGGCATTGGATAAAGGGTTGTAGAAGGCGAACAAGCTCGTCAAACCGACACAAGGAAACACACAATCCTAGCTAGTTCCTGATTGGCCCTCTGGTGTTGTTGCGTGGAATAACATAGCTCAGACCGCACTTCAATATTGGGCATAAATCAAAAATATCTGCGACAAACTCAATGCGACACACTGCTGCGGGAGGATAACCAGACCCCTTCTTCAAAATTATTTAATAAGGACAACAAAATTATATTTTTCATTTAGAAGTTGTTTAACTTCATCTAAAGTGTAAATATGGGGTTCAGGTCAAAATGTCAGCTAGGCAACATGGAGTTGGACCCCCCTAGTGTATCATGGTGGTACTGCAGGTAGAATGTGAATTCCGCATCTCATCCTCCCCAGGACGGACCAACAAGGCAGCCCTCCCCCTCGCATTTCCATCAATTTAGGGGCCCAGAACTGAAAACCATTGAAGACTCCTGGTCTAGTGTCTTCATTCACTGTCATGGTTTGTAAAAATAAAGGATAAAAGTTGGATCTATCAGTTTTAATTGAGGGAACAGAGCTTCTACATGAGACTTTTAACAAGGTTGGGATGGCCGCTGCCCCCACAACGGCCCAGAAAGGCTGAGGTCATTACGAAGCCATAATATTGGCAGTGGATCTTAGAAATGCTGCTCAGCCTGGTTCATTTGAGTGTTTAAATTGAATCAGGTTTCCAGGATCCACCAGGCCTTGTGATTTAACAACATCCTCTCCAATGTTTTACACTAGATTGGTAGCATTGGTAACTCCAGTATCATCCTGTTGAACTGACTTTCTGACTCATAATCCAGACTTTCTGGGTGGTTTGAGTTGAAATTTATGAGTTGGAAGCCAATCATTTCAACTTCCGAGGACAAACCGAATGCACCATAAGGCCACAGTCCCTTGATCTGGACCCATGGCCTCCAACTCCAGTTCTATAGATCTACTGCTCGGCATCTTTTAGGTTCATCCCTGCTTCAGCAAACCAGAATTAAATGAGTGGCTCTGTACTTGGCCTTTACCAAACCTGATTTTGACATTAATTTGTGTCGGAGCAGGGAGGTACCTAAAAGTCACAGGATCGCAGACATTCAGGCCAGGAGTTGGAGACCACTGGTCTGGATCAGTTAAGATGGGATAAAAAAAACATTGTTAAACAAACCTAACAGGAAAACAACAAGTTAAAGAAATCTACTTTTTTATGACTATTCCTTTTTTTCACCGTAACATCAGGCTCGTCTTCTAAAAGTTTGTGTTCAGTCCAACCTCTGTGCTCTGTTCATGAGGATCTGCTGTATGTATCTCTCCACATCATCATGGATGCTGCTGTCCGGCTGCTTTCCGTCCTTAAAATAACCCTTGTTTTTGGTTTCTGGAGGTCCTGCAGCAGAGATTAAAAATTGCTTTTGTTGGGGGACTGTTTGAGATTGGGAACGTATTCGGGAAGTGGGTATCAGAATGTAAACGCCTGGGATGAAATTTGCGGATAATAGGTGGAGTAAAAAGACTTGTGTTGAAGACTAGGAGGTGATTTCCTCAGCTGAGGGGGATAGCGCCTGATTGGAGGGAAACCATAGGGGTCCTCCATGGAATTACCAAGGTAGCTGTTCAGTGTTAGAGCAGGTTTAGGCAAGTAGTACTTGGGTTTGGGTCTGAGGATACGAGGTATGTAGTAAGGGTAGTAACCCAAGAAGGGTTTCCTCTGGTGGTAGGCGTATGGATATAAGGAGTGGCCAGTCCAAACAGGCTTGGGTGATTTGAACCAGGGTCCCTGCTTCACCAAAAATGGCTTCTCTGGCTTTGGTGAAAAATTGCGATAGGGTAGCAAAGGTTTAGGAAGTTTCGCTTGTGAAACATACGATTTTGGTGTGCTTTTGTCTGCAAACCAAGCTTTGAGGATATTTACGGCTGGAGATGGTTGCTTGGACATGGGAAGGCTGTTTTGATTTGTTGAAAAGGGCCAACTAGAGTGAAGAGACGGAGATGAAGTGTGCTGCCGTAGCAATGCCATCTCAGGTGGCACGTCTTTCTTCTTCTTCTTCTCCACATCAGCAATTATGTCCACAACGTCATCAGCAGGGAGGTGCAACTTGCTGGAGATCTCGATCAGTTTGTCGATGGTCTGAGGGTCAATGTCGTCTTCCTCTGCCACCTCCTGCTCCTCATCAGATCGCTTATCCTCTGCAGCATTGGCCAGAGACAAACTGTGCTTCTTCTCCCCTTTGTTTTGTTTCACCATGTAGCTCAGTAGCATGTCTGAGGCAATATCAGCCAGCTTCTCCTCTTCCATCTTGGCTTTTTGGGCCTCTGCTGCTTGCCTCATCATCTCCTCCTGCTCCACTTTGGCTTGAGCCTCCTCCTCCTCCGGACTGAGGGGTTCATCCTCCTCCTCATCGTCCTCTGCACCCTCATCCTGCGCCTCCTCCTGCTCAGCTGGAGACGGGGGCTGCGTCGCTTTGCCGATATACTCGCTGTACTCTGGCTCTTCCACGGAATTGCCTCCCGTGAACGACGGAAAGTATATTGCTTTCTGAGTTTCCTCCTGCCATTTTAGTTTTTTCTTGGTCATGGCGAGGTTGCTGCCTTTATTTGTTGGAAGGATGTCGTTGTAGCTGCTAAATCCTCGGCCGTATCTCTGCTCGGAGATGCCATCCCTTTTAGTGTCGAGACGTGGGAACTCTTTCATCATGGTCTCCAGACTCTTCAGCTCCTCTGGATTGAGTTGCTCTTCGTCTTCGTCACTGTTCTGCTCTGGGTTAGATGCTCCCTGGCTAGCGGCGCCACCCTCTGCTGTTCCATCTGAAGTACTGGATTGCTGCTTTGTTTGGATTGGGATCGTCTGACTCGTAGTGTGGCTTGTCACCTTCTCGGTTATCTTCTCCTCCTCTTCCAGAGCTTTCTTTTTCTCCTCTTCCTCTTCTCTCTCCCTCTCCTTACCCTGTGAAGCAATATACATCTCCAGCTCTCTCTGTCTATCTATTTTTCTGTCTCTGGTCGCTCTCGTACTGTATGGCTCTTCTTTTTCAATGTTTTCTCTCTCAGACTCCTCCTCTTCTCCCGTACTTTTGTACTCTTCTTCATCCTCCTCTCTTCTGACATATGTTTGATTCAAGGCTTCCAGTAAAACAGCTGCTAGCCTTTTGGGATCAACGCCTTCGAAGAGCTCCTCTTCTTTGTCAGTTTGGTCTTTAGTGGCCAGTCTCCCTATCTCTGGTATTCGTCCCGTGTTTTCAGAGATTTCGAGCCTGGGAAGAACTTCTTCAGGCGAGTCATTGTGGTCTCCAAAAGCAGGGACAGGGTTCGATGTGGACGGTTGAAGGAAGGCCAACAATGTGAGGAGGACCGTGATGGAATGGAGACCCGAAGCATGGCAGTTCCTTCTCATGGCCTGTTGAACCAGGTCCTGAACTGGACACAGAGAGGGACCAAGAAACACCTAAAAGGGAGAGTGAAGAACAGATAATCACTTTCAGATTTCCATACAGATAGATAGGTATGCATCCTTCATGATTGCATATCACAATCTGTCCAACACTATTAAAAAGGACTTCCTGATGAAGTTAGAATAATTTTAATCTGTCTTATATGCCACAGATTAGCAAAATAATAAAGCAATAGGCACTGAGAAGCAATAGAGAAGACATATACATGATTATAACCGTTAGCTTCAACAGGCGTATTGCTTTTATGAAACGGTTACCAGCATTATAACAATTTGTTGGTGATAATTAAACAATACAACTGAGAACTAATTTTGCCTCTTCTGAGTGAACAGTTCTCTGAACCGTTGACAGCTCACTGGTGTGGTGAGAGTTTACCAGCAGATTATAAAGATATTAAATAACTAGAATTGGAAGTTATAGCTAATTAATAGGTCATTCAAATCAAGGGCCAAACAAATTAATTATCATCAGTTCAATGATTTTAACTGTAATTTAATTAATAACCAGGGTTTTCAGTCTCTTATATAAAACGTTGGACTCCTGAATCCAGATGGTAAAAATCCAGTTGTCTTTCAGTAATTTAGTAATTCAGGCTATTGCTTTTAGCAACGTTATTAATCACCAACCAAATAAAAGTGTCTCTGTTCATTCAGATGCTACTGAAAGAAAACTGATTCCAGCATGAGTGATAAATCGTTCACTGCTTCAAATAAACAAAAAGACCACGGGTTAAAAATACAATATTATCTTTATTAGCTACTATCACACAGTATTATTTCTAATAACTATGCAGAAACTAAACAGTACTGAAAATAAGCACAAATAAACAAAAAAAGGGGTGAAGAGTCTTTAAAAGTCTCTGAGGAATGTGTGAGTTTTAAAGCTTAATGCAATGAAAGTGTCCTTTCAAAATAGTAGCAGATAAATGTGAATAAACCCTGATGCAGAGATGCTAACTGCAGTCTAAACAGTGTGGTTTCCTTGGTTTTATTGTGGAAACTAAATTATGTCTCATCAATGCATTAGACTGTGATGAGGCTGAAGAGAAACAGGTTAGCTTAGCTGGTCTCAGGGATTCTGGTCCAGCTGAAATGAAGGAAAGGTTAGCTCACCCGGCTCTACAACGTGTTCAGTATAAGCTAGCTAGGAGCTAACGATGCTAGCCAGTCCAGTGGGCATTAACTTTAGACAAACCCAGCTTGTTCAGTCTGTAGTGAGCGTTAGCATTCAGCTAAAACTCTACAAACCATCACCAGTTGATTCAGAAAGCTTATTTTAAATAAAACACAAACACGACGATCTATTCTACCTAGTTTAACCAAGCAGAGCACTTATGAAGCATCAGATGGAAAGGAGGAAGGATGATGTTATTGTTTTAGCTTGGCGGAATGGAAAGTCTTCGCCTCGGTTCGGTTTATTGCCCGCTGCATCTTCAGTCTATTCTGTTCGTCCAACAGCAGAGAGGTTTGGATCAATCTGATGCAATAATAAGTGGCAACTTTGCAGGGGGGTTAATTCTATAACTCACGGCAGCCGGGACGTCTCCCTTTAGCTACAATGGCTAGCTTGTAGCCACAGCCCTCATGGAGAAGCTCCGTGGGGCTGATCTCGGTCTCTGTATCAGGCAGGGATTGTCCCGGGTCTGACGGCTTCTGAAGTCTCCTTCGGCAAACAGCAATCGGGGCCCTCTGTCGGCGGTTAGATTTAGGCTAATAGATATGGATTAGCTCTCCTCTGTCTCTGCTGCAGCAGGCGGGTTCAGGAAACACTGCGTTCAGCTCCTTCTGAATCGCAGGAAAAAGGCACTGAGACTCTGTGCAGCTAGCGCAGCCTTTGGTTGCTACTTAGCGTAGCTTATAGCAGGAACGCACTTTAGAGTCTAGTGAACAGTGAACAGTTCTTTCAACATCGAACAGTTCTCGGGAAAGTCAACAATTCTCTGAACAGTGAGCAGTTCACTGACACAGTTCACAGTGACAGTTCTCTGAACGTTTAAAAGTTCTCTGAACAGTGAACAGTTCTATGAATAGTTCAAAGAAATGTGAGCAGTTCACTAGACAGTGAACAGTTCTAAGAACAGTGAGCAGTTCTCGGAACATTGAACAGTTCTAGGAACAGCAAACAGTTAACTGGATGGTGAATAGATCTCTCAACACTGAACAGTTCTTTGGACAGTTAACAGTTCTCTGAACAGTTCACAGAACAGTGAACAGTTCCTGGATCATTGAACAGTTCTAGGAACAGCGAAGATTTCACTGGACAGTGAACAGTTCTCTGAACAGTGAACAGTTCACTGGACAATGAACAGTTCTAGGAACAGAGAGTAGTTCTCAGAACATTAAACAGTTATAGGAACAGCAAACAGTTCACTGGACAGTGAAAAGCTCTTGGAACTGTCAACAGTTCTCAAAACAGTGAACAGTTCTAGGAACAGTGAACAGTTCTTTTAACATCAAACAGTTCTCGGGAAAGTGAACATTTCTCTTAACAGTGAGCAGTTCACTGGACAGTTCTCTGAACATTTAAAAGTTCTCTGAACAGTGAACAGTTCTCTGGATAGTTCAAAGAAATGTGAGCAGTTCACTAGACAGTAAACTGTTCTCTGAACAGTGAGCAGTTCTCGGAACATTGAACAGTTCTAGGAATAGCAAACAGTTGACTGTAAGGTGAACAGATCTCTCAACACTGAACAGTTCTTTGGACAGTTAACAGTTCTCCGAACAGTTCTCTGAACAGTGAACAGTTCACTGGACAATGAACAGTTCTAGGAACAGTGAAAAGCTCTTGGAACTGCCAACAGTTCTCGAAACAGTGAACAGTTCTAGGAACAGTGAAGAGTTCTTTCAACATCAAACAGTTCTCGTGAAAGTAAACATTTCTCTTAACAGTGAGCAGTTCACTGGAAACTGGACAGTTCTCTGAACATTTAAAAGTTCTCTGAACAGTGAACAGTTCTCTGGATAATTCAAACAAATGTGAGCAGTTCACTAGACAGTGAACAGTTCTAAGAACAGTGAGCAGTTCTCGGAACATTAAACAGTTTTTATGAACAGCAAACAGTTCACTGGACAGTTAACAGTTCTAGGAACAGACAGTAGTTCTCAGAACATTAAACAGTTCTGGGAACAGCAAACAGTTCACTGGACAGTGAACAGTTCTCTGAACAGTGAAAAGCTCTTGGAATTGTTAACAGCTCTCGAAACAGTGAACAGTTCTTTCAACATGAAACAGTTCTCAGGGAAGTAAACATTTCTCTTAACAGTGAGCAGTTCACTGACACAGTTCACAGTGACAGTTCTCTGAACATTTAAAAGTTCTCTGAACAGTGAACAGTTCTCTGGATAGTTCAAAGGAATGTGAGCAGTTCACTAGACAGTGAACAGTTCTAGAAGCAGACAGTAGTTCTCAGAACATTAAACAGTTCTAGGAACAGTGAAAAGCTCTTGGGACAGTCAACAGTTTTTGAAACAGTGAACAGTTCTAGGATCAGTGAACAGTGCACTGTACAGTGAACAGTTCTCAGAACAGTGATTAGATCCCGGAACAGTGAACAGTTCACTGTCATCTATTCGCATCAGACCATCTGGGTTCAGTCATATGTCCTGGTTCTGCTTTGAAGGTTTTTCAAAGGGAGTTTTTCCTCTCCACTGTCGCTACAAGCATGCTTAGTGTGAGGGATTGCTGAAGAGTCAATGAGTCGAGCGCAATCAGCTGGTTTTCCTTAGATAGAAAACTTTTGAAAAGATCAATCTGACTGGATGATCTGGATGATCCTGGTGAACTGGAAAGTGACCTGTGAGATGACATGATGTGAATTGGAGCTATAAGGGAAATAAACTGAATAGAATAGAATCCTCTACTGGAGGACTCAAAGTCAGCCACTGAAGCGCAACAAGATCAGAATTACATAGAAAAGAGATGAAGCCTCAGTAGGAGCCATTGCCAGCACAAGTTGCTTGTCTATTGTGTCAGCATGCGGGATGTGAACAGACTATTGCTTATTGTCTCGATGGTTGATTTTTTTTTCAGGGGGAATCGTAAAAATGAGACGCAGAGAAGGAGCCATTTCTCAGCTCCATGACGGAGCTGCTAAGATCTGGAAACACCTCCTGTGACTTCATCCTAACCAGATGCTTTTATCTATATATTTAGAAAACTATTGTTTTACTATTTTTAATTTCAGTAAAATGTTATACTTTTATTTTGTAGCACTCTAGATATCATGTGGTTGTATTTAGTTTTTAAATCCTTTAATTGAAAAAAAAATGTAGCTTGGACCTTTAAAATGGTTTAATGGCTGATATTTAATTTTAAAGCTAAAATCAGCAGATCATAATAATCCGTCATCCCTATAAATAACATAAAACCTCATTTTATGTCAGTGTTAATTTCTGTTTAAAATAACAGATTATAAATAAAAATGTCTCTGGACCTTTACTGGTTGATGATTTTTATTATCCCCCCCCCCATTTGCTCTGCTGCTGGCAGCTTATTGTTCTGCAGGGAATGAAGCATCAGTGACCCCCGCCCACCTGCAGACCCTGCAGCGCCTAGAAGAACCAAAGCGATTCGGTCCAATTGGAGCCGCCCACCTGCGGACCCCATTCACAATACAGAACCGTTGGCAGTGATGATTATTGGGGGGGGGGGTGAGGGGGTGGGGGGCTCCACACAGTGAAGGTCCAATTTGCAGTCGGTGCCGCTGATTGGACCCCAGCTGTTGCTGTCCGACTCGAACAGACCGAGCTGCAGTGACACCCCCCTCCCTCCCTCCCTCCCTCCCTCTAAACCTGTTACACCCCCCCCTTCTTTCGGGTAAACAAGCAGCAGGTAAATAATCCTGATCTGGGATTAAGAGCCACTTACCTGCAGGTGAGGTCTGGGGGGTTTTCCAGGGTCTTTTTTCTTGTCCCTGCAGGTGCTGGAGGACCCGCCGTCTTCTTCCTCGGACCTTTTCCGACTGTTTACTATTTTTATTATTATTGATGTTCTTCTCGGGGGTTCCGCTCCTTGAAAGGACTGTTTTCAGTACCACGGACAGCGGCTCTGGATCTGAGGGTTTCTCCACCTTCAGCTTCCACGTGACGCATGCGTCAAGCGATCCCATTGACGTCACTCGCTTGCTTTTCATTCATAAGATTTTTGGGGGGCTGCGGCTCCCTGTTTGATGTTTGGCAGCAGCTGGTCAGAAATAATCGCAACGATTCAGTTTGTCTGAAAATAAAACGATTATTCCAGATGATGAAACACTGGAGGGCAGAGCTGGAGCTCCGCGTGGTTGGAAAGATCTTATATGGAGATAAACATCTAAATAACATTAAAAATGATCCGCAAACTGAATAAGGAATTATGTTAAATATCAGGCCAATAATGGTTATTATGCAACATCTGCATCGAATAAATGATCCAGAGTTTAATGAATGACTTTTAGCTTTTTATTGATGCCTGTGATGTTTTTAGGAGCGCTAAGCTGTTATTTATGGTGCTTCACTCTGCCTGACTCATTCTAAATAATTAAAGACTTTTTAATTTTTCGATTAAATTCTAAAAAAAAAAAAAAAAAACCTTATTAGATTTCCTTGCCCTCAATATTAAAAAAATCTTTATTGTGACTCTTGGCAAATGTTATTTTATGGTGGCAAAAAGTGGCAGTTTCAATTTAAAAGGTTGCAGAGCCTCGAATTATAGTGTTATAAAAAAAAAGAAAAGAAAAATAGCAAAGATAATTTTTAGGTACAGGCTGACTAACAGATAAACAAACACTGGAGATAAATTTCGTGAAGGAAACTGATTTCATGCAGGCTTCCGTTGTTCTGTATGACGGATCATTAGGGCCAGATTAGAGATTTAGTTTGTTTACATTACAAGAATGAAGTCATCATACATCAACCCATTTCAGGAAGAAAGCTTGTAGCTCCGCCCAGCATATGACGTCAGACCAGCTCCACCAATCAGCAGCCAGAGTCCACTTTGACATCCTGCCCAGTTTGATGCTGCTGCTAAAAGATTTCCTGATTTGTCAAACCGATGCTAAAGTAGAACTGCCCTAGCCTGGTGAGACCATCCTGATCTCGCGAGCTCTCGCAGGTTTCACCTCGCAGATCAGTCTGGGGCTCCTCTCCGTTGTAAGAAAATTTGGAGCCGTTCACCAAACGAACGTCCAATCAGCGTTTGGCTTTGAGGCGGGTTGAGGTGTGACGCAACGAGAAGCGCGACAGTTCAGTCTAAAGAACATGGGCGGCTTCAGCCGATGAAACTAGCGTTAGCGTGGCTATCGAGCAAGTTTTATAAGGGAATTACAGAGTATTTCTTCACTGAAAGAAGAGCAAAACACTGCTCTGGAGGCTTTTTCTCAGAGGAAAAGATGTTTTTGCTCTTCTCCCCACTCAGGTTTTCAGCCAAGAGTTTCATCGGCTGAAGCCGCCATGTTCTTTAGACCGAACTGTCGCTTCTCGTAGCGTCACACCTCAACCCGCCTCAAAACCAACGCTGATTGGACGTTCGTTTGGTGAATGGCTCCAAATTTTGGTGCGGTATCGGCCATTGATCAAGTCCCAGTGCTGTATCTGGTGTTTGATCACAACAGCTATTATCCAAGTCATCTTGAAAACATTCTTTGCTTCCAAATGTTGGCTACATATTACGGGTTTTTCTCTGGCCAGAGGTTCGGATGGCAAATCCTCCACTCTTCAAGTTAGCGATCCAACGACCAGCCCGTTCGTGGAGGATCAGGAATGTGAAAGGGTGGAATAACTCTTTTTTTCACTTTTACCCGATGTATTCCAGCATCCAGCTGCCACGCACGTGGGCATTGTCAGTTTCACTATAGCTCTGGTGAATTTCAATGGTGAAGTCCTCTGGAAATCTTCAATAATTGTTGTTGATTGCAGATGTGTCTAGTAGTTCCCATTGATTTAGCTTGGAAAGCGGGGAGAATGGCGCTAGGCTTACCGCACCCGTGACGTCACTGCTGGAAGATGGCAGGGAGGGAGGGGCTACTATAGTTGGGCTAAAATGGCCGCCCCCAGACTCAGTGATCGATCACTAAAATTATAATTTCTTTTACTGATTAACCCTAAATTCATTACATCACTGCAAACGTATTAGTTTTAGGTATAAATAATGATCCATTGATTATTCACCACTGATCGGACTTTTCCCTTAAAAAGAGACATAATTTAGACTTTAGTATTTAGGTTAAATCTTGTCGATCCATCATTGTTTTGATTTAGTCCAGAAATAGTTGATGAAATTTGTGTTTTTTAGCCGGTCTGATTTTGTCCTACTTTAGTCCAATAAGGCTACGTTCACTCAGCACACCTTTATGCTCAATTCCAATTTTTTTGTGAAATCTGGTTCTTCTGCGCAGTTTTTCACTTTTTTCAAAAATATATGGAACTTCTATGTGATCTCCTGTGTGAAGTACAATCAATAAAATAAATAACTAAACTTTATTGATCTCACATTGGAGAAATTCACCGTCTGCATTTAACCCATCCCCTTGGGGAGCAGTGGGCTGCCATTATGCGGCGCCCGCAGAGCATTCGGGGGTTAAGGGTCTTGCTCAGGACCAGCAGGACCCAGGAAGATGTTCCACAGGTCATTTCACAGTCAGTGTCAGTGTGTGCAGACATACTTTTTTTCAATTTCTCAGATTCTTGTTGTAACTAAGAGCAAAAAGCAAAATACGAACTTGATGCCACCCGTTATTTTACCAATGAATGTGATTCTGCTAGTGTAGAAACTGAAGCTATTAAAATGGTTCATTCATTTAGCTCTATTCTAAATCTGTCAGTATTAAAGTCTATGGCATCATGCATGCACAATCTGCAAATAGAAAGTTCTACAGCATTAACAGACATGTGCTTGTAATTCAGTCTTTATGTAAGATCTTAAAATGACATGTAAGATGTAATTACCATAACAATGTAATAAATACATGTATATTAGATTAACATAATCAATTTAGCACTTTTAGCACATCTGTATTATTCTGCTCCATTAACATATTAACTTTATTTTGATGGATATGTTTAATATGTTATATTACATGATTTATAGACTTCCATAATCACTATGCAATGTTAATGTGGCTATTTTTTTTTATTTTTATTCTAAGTTAAAGTTCATCTACTGATGCTATAAAACAGCCAGTCTGTGTGAAAGTGATGAATTTATCTTTATTTTAAAAGTCTTAATTCCCCCTGAAAATAAGAATATCATTGTTGTTTGATGCTGCAGCGCACAGATTGTTTACATCGCAATCGGTCTAACTAGGGAGTACCAATATGGCGGCCGGTGGCTTCACTACCAGCAGCTATCAGCCATCCAGTGGATAGAGCTCAGTGCTCCTTGCAGACATTTTCTTCTGTTGCAAACCTGTTTCTAAGTTGGTCTGTTGGGTTTTGCTCTCTGATTGGAGCAGAATCATCACCTAGCAACCATTCCAGCCAATAGAACGACAGCCTTGGCCTGCGGCTTTACAACAGCCCCCTTTAATTGGCCAACTGAATAAAATATGAAAACAATATTAGAAATTAATATTTGCGGTTTAAAAAAAATCATCTACATTTCCTGAAAGTGGATTTTCAATAAAAGCAACAAAAATCAGAAGCAGAATTTCGAAAATAAAACAAAAGTTTTTTTTTTAAATCAACACCAATGAAAAATGTCCTAATTTCAGCCGTTCTGACTCCAATAGTTACTGATTTCATCCTTTTCTTCAGTGTTTTTTCTATTTATATCCGGCAGCCTTTGGCTCATCAGTGAATTCATTTCTTTAATTTAGTGACACGGAATCACTTTCATCTTTATTTTCTTTTTTAATATTCAGCTTCTTATTTTAATAGCATTTATTGGAGCATCGTTTTATTTTGAGCAGCTTTTACTGAAGGCCATATTACGGTAATATACTTTCAGATGAGCAAGCAGTCGTTGCTATGGCAACACAGTGCCGCTCCATGCGCGTGGCTGTAGCTCCGTGGCGCACGGTGACATTAAATCTACCATTTGCTCCTTTCTTAGACAAATCTATCCGGTATGATAAAACTATTTAAACCTCCCGTTTAGGAATTAATTTGTTTCCCCTCAAAGCTGAATGATATTTTTCCTCAGTGTGATGAAGATGCAGCAAACAGGCGGAACTATTTATGAACGCACGTTGTTTCCTCCGCCACTGGTTCGCCGTTACACCCGCTGCCAAACACCGATCCAACAAATTTACATTACTGAATAAATACAATGTATACAACACAATTATATATATATATATATATATATATATATATATATATATATATATATATATATATATATATATATATATATATATATATATAATAGAATAAAATTCCCTTTATTGTCCCACAGTGGGTAAATGGTGGTGTTACAGCAGCAGAAGTGCTACACACAGATGTGGACCTTAAAAAGTGTATAAGTGACATTTAACAAAAATATATTTAAAAATAAACAAATATAAATACTGTGCATCTGTAGAACTGATTATCAATATCCAGCTGGGGATATTTTTACAGTATATATAGATATCTATATATATATAGAGAGAGAGCGAGCTATGCAAACATCCTATCATAATATTCTATTACTCTTAACCCCACTAAGAATCTTTAAATAACTGAAATATTCGCTTGCTTTCAGCAAAAAAGGCAAATTACAATGAACGGAGCTGTCGACCGCCCCAAGATGGCGCCACCAGATCACACAGCGCCACCAGGAGAAAGTTGGGTCTATGGTTCAGTCTATTTAACTATTCTTAGTGGGGTTATTAAGGGTCATACAGTAGTCTGATAGGATGGATATATGATGCAAAGAACAGACAATCACTTTTTCATACATTTCTTATTTATATATACACAAATCTCTCTCTCTCTCTCTCTATATATATATATATATATATATTTATATATATACACAGTATATACATCTCTTCCTATATATATTATAACCTCCTGTAAAAATGTCCACAGCTGTATATCAGTATCTTTTCTTTAGATGCACAGTATTTATAAAACTTTACCTTTTTTTTTTTACTCTAACTTTTGCTATTGGTCCATATCTGTGTGACAACTTCTGCAGCTGTACCACAATTTACCCACTGTGTGTGTGTATACATATATCTATATTCTTGTTAAATAGCTGTTAGTAAACCTTAAGGGTGCATTAGCGCCACCACCTGGTGAGCGGTGCAAGTGCTTCATCCAGGTTAAAGATCTGTAAGCATAACTTTGTGATTTGGATTACATTTTTTTTTTATTCTTACCTGAAAATTTGATTTGCAATTTCCAAAAATACAAAATGACTAATTAAGGAAAACAAATCTAAAAGCTGTAACTGAGCATCTCTCAGCGGCGTCCAAATACTTTGTTGCCTTAGAGTAGAAATGTTGTCTATAATTTACTGCAGGAATTATTTTAACTTTTTCCTTCTACTCACATTTTAAAAATAGACTCAATAGTTTTGTTTCATTTAAGCTCATTTTCATTATGGCCTGTTGGTATTTAAACATAAATAAAAAACATCAAAATAATTATTTTCATCCAGACAATTAATTTCTCTGTGGTTGGACTCGGTGCTGCCCCAACCTGTTGCTCACCACAAACCAAAACAAATAGTTTTTCCAGATGATGCAAAGTTAAATGTGATTCTGTTACCATTAGTTATAAAACTAAGAAAATAAAGTCTAAGGAAGTTATCATCCAGAATTATAGAAAAATGTTCCTTTAATAGAGTAGAGCAGTAAAGCTTCTGGCTTTAATATTAATCTGCATTAGTTTAACTTTTATACTTTAAGTAGTTTTAAAAATGCTACTTTTACACTTTTACTGGAGTAAAAAGCTGAAGTTGATCCTCTAACTTCTATTAAAGTGTTTTTAAACAGCAGGATTTATACTGGAGGAATAAACATTTAATAGTTTTAAAAAATCTGATTAATAAAACTAAACTCAACATTTATCAAAATCATTCAAATTACAGATGTTTTTTTTTTTTATTACACACCAGAAAACGCTGATTATTTTAGAGCAGAAACATTTTCCTCATCGAGTCTCAGATTTCTGGTGCATTTAAGCCTTTAAAGGAAAAATCTTAACAGCTTGAAACACATGAAGAAGATCAAAGTATTGGGAAATAATATTTATTTAAAAGATAATTATACTATTAATTAAAATTAAATGATAAATTCATTAAATACTATTTAAAGAAATAGGAAATAAAAGGTGACAGTATAGATTGAAGTGTATTTTTAGGCGGCCTCTAGTCTGATGTGGTTTTTTGGGACCAAAGGTTAAAATATTTAGTAAACTAATTTCTTTTTAAACCTAAAAATAAATTTGAGGTCATTGACAGATATTTGGAAAATAAGATATTTATCTAAAGTTTAATTATTTGAAAGTTTGTGGAACATTCAAGCCTCTAAACTCTTTATTTTTAAGCAGTGAAAGAAAATTGGTTAAATGAGCGATTCTGTTTGTTTCTGATGATAAATTCTTGATTGTTTTTATCTTTTATTTTTTAACCATAAACATATAGAATATCTTTTAATTAAACCCAAATATAAAAACTGCTGCTTCCTAACAATGCATCCAGATTTACAGCGTGGTTTCTCTCCCAGTATCATCTTTACACTGGAAAAACAATCTAGAAATAAGTAAACATTTCTGAAATTAAGTGTATTTACCCTAAATTCTCGTTCCACTGGCAAAATGTTTCACTTTCCTCTCAATTTAAGAAAAAGGGCCCTTATTTAAAGAAAAATAAAATTGACTGATGTAGATTCAACTTTTTTGCAGTGTAGGTGTTTTTCCATCATCCTGCCTGAATCGTTCTGCAGCCGAGTGCAAAGATCATTAACATCAATTTAAACAGTTTCCTCCCGTTTTTAAAAGGTTTCTATAAAAAAATTATTAAACAGCAGGATTTCTGCTTCTACTGGAGTAACAGGAATACCTCTGACCGCTCTGGAAAATCCTGACCTTTGATGAAACATCTGATGTTCCATATATGGATACGGAAGAGGGATTAGGGCCAGTGGGAAAAAAAAAGAAAGTGAACGGATTTTAAAATTTTATTTCAGTTTATTATGGGAAAAAAAGTCAGAGTTCTGACTTTTTTAATCTCAGAGTTCTCAGACTGACTTTTTAATCTCAGAGTTCTGACTTTGACTTTAATCTCAGAGTTCTGACTTTTAATCTCAGAGTTCTGACTTTTTTAATCTCAGAGTTCTGACTTTTTTTAATCTCAGAGTTCTGACTTTTTAATCTCAGAGTTCTGACAGAGTTCTGACTTTTAATCTCAGAGTTCTGAATCCTTAACTCTCAGAGTTCTGACTTTTTAATCTCAGAGTTCTGACTTTTAATCTCAGAGTTCTGACTTAATCTTTCTGACTTTTAATCTCAGAGTTCTGACTTTAATCTCAGAGTTCTGACTTTTTTCCCTCAGAGTTCTGACTTTTAATCTCAGAGTTCTGACTTTTAATCTCAGAGTTCTGACTTTTAATCTCAGAGTTCTGACTTTTAATCTCAGAGTTCTGACTCGGAGTTCTCCTTTTTTCCCTGACTCCACATCTCAGAGTTCTGACTTTTAATCTCAGAGTTCTGACTTTTTAATCTCAGAGTTCTGACTTTTCAGAGTCTCAGAGTTCCAGAGTTCTGGACTTTTAATCTCAGAGTTCTGACTTTTAATCTCAGAGTTCTGACTTTTTAATCTCAGAGTTCCTGACTTTTTCTCTCAGAGTTCTGACTTTTTAATCTCAGAGTTCTGACTTTAATCTCAGAGTTCTGACTTTAATCTCAGAGTTCTGACTTTTAATCTCAGAGTTCTGACTTTAATCTCTGCAGAGTTCTGACTTTTAATCTCAGAGTTCTGACTTTAATCTCAGAGTTCTGACTTTTAATCTCAGAGTTCTGACTTTAATCTCAGAGTTCTGACTTTTTAATCTCAGAGTTCTGACTTTCTAATCTCAGAATTCTGACTTTTAATCTCAGAGTTCTGACTTTTAATCTCAGAGTTCTGACTTTTTAATCTCAGAGTTCTGACTTTTAATCTCAGAGTTCTGACTTTTAATCTCAGAGTTCTGACTTTTTCTCAGAGTTCTGACTTTAATCTCAGAGTTCTGACTTTAATCTCAGAGTTCTGACTTTTTAATCTCAGAGTTCTGACTTTAATCTCAGAGTTCTGACTTTTAATCTCAGAGTTCTGACTTTTTAATCTCAGAGTTCTGACTTTTTAATCTCAGAGTTCTGACTTTTAATCTCAGAGTTCTGACTTTTAATCTCAGAGTTCTGACCTTAATCTCAGAGTTCTGACTTTAATCTCAGAGTTCTGACTTTTAATCTCAGAGTTCTGACTTTTAATCTCAGAGTTCTGACTTTTAATCTCAGAGTTCTGACTTTTTTATCTCAGAGTTCTGACTTTTAATCTCAGAGTTCTGACTTTTAATCTCAGAGTTCTGACTTTTAATCTCAGAGTTCTGACTTTTATCTCAGAGTTCTGACTTTTAATCTCAGAGTTCTGACTTCTCTCAGAGTTCTGACTTTTAATCTCAGAGTTCTGACTTTTAATCTCAGAATTCTGACTTTTTCTCAGAGTTCTGACTTTAATCTCAGAGTTCTGACTTTAATCTCAGAGTTCTGACTTTTAATCTCAGAGTTCTGACTTTTAATCTCAGAGTTCTGACTTTAATCTCAGAATTCTGACTTTAATCTCAGAGTTCTGACTTTAATCTCAGAGTTCTGACTTTAATCTCAGAGTTCTGACTTTAATCTCAGAGTTCTGACTTTAATCTCAGAGTTCTGACTTTAATCTCAGAGTTCTGACTTTAATCTCAGAGTTCTGACTTTTTCTCAGAGTTCTGACTTTAATCTCAGAGTTCTGACTTTTAATCTCAGAGTTCTGACTTTAATCTCAGAATTCTGACTTTTAATCTCAGAGTTCTGACTTTAATCTCAGAGTTCTGACTTTAATCTCAGAGTTCTGACTTTTAATCTCAGAGTTCTGACTTTTTAATCTCAGAGTTCTGACTTTTTAATCTCAGAGTTCTGACTTTAATCTCAGAGTTCTGACTTTTTAATCTCAGAGTTCTGACTTTTTTATCTCAGAGTTCTGACTTTTAATCTCAGAGTTCTGACTTTTAATCTCAGAGTTCTGACTTTTTTAATCTCAGAGTTCTGACTTTTTAATCTCAGAGTTCTGACTTTTACTCTCAGAGTTCTGACTTTTAATCTCAGAGTTCTGACTTTTAATCTCAGAGTTCTGACTTTTTTTCTCTCAGAGTTCTGACTTTTAATCTCAGAGTTCTGACTTTTTTATCTCAGAGTTCTGACTTTTTCTCAGAGTTCTGACTTTAATCTCAGAGTTCTGACTTTAATCTCAGAGTTCTGACTTTTAATCTCAGAGTTCTGACTTTAATCTCAGAGTTCTGACTTTTAATCTCAGAGTTCTGACTTTTAATCTCAGAGTTCTGACTTTTTTCTCAGAGAGTTCTGACTCAGGAAAGTTTTTATCTCAGAGTTCTGACTTTTTAATCTCAGAGTTCTGACTTTAATCTCAGAGTTCTGACTTTTAATCTCAGAGTTCTGACTTTTTAATCTCAGAGTTCTGACTTTTAATCTCAGAGTTCTGACTTTTAATCTCAGAGTTCTGACTTTAATCTCAGAGTTCTGACTTTAATCTTCAGAGTTCTGACTTTAATCTCAGAGTTCTGACTTTTTAATCTCAGAGTTCTGACTTTAATCTCAGAGTTCTGACTTTAATCTCAGAGTTCTGACTTTTAATCTCAGAGTTCTGACTTTAATCTCCAGAGTTCTGACTTTAATCTCAGAGAGTTCTGACTTTTAATCTCAGAGTTCTGACTTTAATCTCAGAGTTCTGACTTTTAATAATCTGACTTTTAGAGTTCTGACTTTTTAATCTCAGAGTTCTGACTTTAATCTCAGAGTTCTGACTTTTAATCTCAGAGTTCTGAATCTCAGAGTTCTGGCCTAATTCCCAGAGTTCTGACTTTTAATCTCAGAGTTCTGACTTTTTAATCTCAGAGTTCTGACTTTTAATCTCAGAGTTCTGGACTTAATTCAGAGTTCAGAGTTCTGACTTTTAATCTCAGAGTTCTGACTTTTTAATCAAATCTCAGAGTTCTGACTTTAATCTCAGAGTTCTGACTTTAATCTCAGAGTTCTGACTTTAATCTCAGAGTTCTGACTTTAATCTCAGAGTTCTGACTTTTAATCTCAGAGTTCTGACTTTAATCTCAGAGTTCTGACCTTAATCTCAGAGTTCTGACCTTAATCTCAGAGAAAATTCTGAGAAAAAAGTCAGAATTCTGAGATTAAGGTCAGAATTTTGACTTTTTCCCCCATACTATACTGAAATAAAAAAAAAAAAAAAATCTGTTAACTTTTTTTCTTTTCCAGTGGCCCTAATCCTCTTCCGTACACGTACGAGGCGACAAATCTTCCATTTATTTACGGTTCTTAACTTTCATTTCCAGATGCAGACGCCTCAGACATCTTAGCACGGGACAAAATCTAAATAAGTCATTTTTTCTTCAAATAAGTGCAATTGTTCTGGAATTGAGGAGATCAAGTCACTTTGCCAACAGAACGAGACAATTTACATTCAAAATAATTAAACAATTGCATCGTCTTATTTCAAGTTAATTTGATCTAATTAGTAAAGATACTCATTCCACTGGCGACCCCGTTTACCTGCTCAAATTAAGGATAAATATACTTAACTTGAGAATATTTTACTTATTTCTAGATTGTTTTTTCAGTGCAGAGTGTAACGAATCCATGCACTTAAAACAATCTAGAAATCAGGTAAAAAAGTTCTTCAATTAAGTGTATTTATGAGCCCTAATTTAAGCAGGTAGATTAGATAGTTTGCCAATGGAATGAGTAGTTTTACTACTAAAATAAGATAATTAGATAATATGCGCTTGAAATAAGACAATGCAATTGTATTTTTCTTTATTCAAGAGTAAATTGTCAGCTCCTCAATCCAAAAGAACAAATGACTGATCTAGATCTGGATTATTTCCAGTGTGAAGCGTTTCCTGCAGCTCTGACGCCATCTTTGGGCTCAGGGTGAGAATGAAGCATCTGCTGCAGCATCGCAGAGGTAGCTCACATGATCTCCATGACGACCAGCATCTCCTGCTTTAAAGGTTTCTCTCCGCAGTCACATCAGAACAAACATTTTCATTGGTGCAGTTTATGGTTTTACTTAATTAGGGTGAAATTACAAAAAAAAAAAAGTGAACAGAAGTTTGAGCGACAGGAAGCACCGAACAAACATGCTGTGAATTCTGAGAGAAGAACGGAACAGAAACAGACGTTTTCCCTGGAATCCTGAACGTGTTTACTGTTGGTGGTTAGCGGTGACGGCTGCAGGCGACGCGGCGGCTTTAGCGACCTCCAGTTTCCCACGGGTTCCTCCTCCTGCTGGTGTTCCACAGGCTTAGCTTATTGATCGAACTCTTCGCATCCAGCAGCCTCAGGGGGGAATAAAATGATAAAATAATGGAGGAAAACGCATCAGAGCACGCAGCTTCTCCAGGCGCGTTAAATAAAGCCCATTACCATTAGATAACACACACACACACACACACACAGAGGGGGCCGAGAGGCCAGTCCAAAGCAGGGGTCCGTGGAGTTTCACCCCAAAGGCGCGTCGGGATCCCAGAGCGAACGCTCTCTGTCCGAGTCATCCCGCCTTTTTCTTTTCCAGCTTCCTCCATGTCGTCGGAGGGGGGGCTACGCCAAACCCATCTCCTCCAGAACGCTCGGGGAGACTTCGTCCTCCTGCAGACAAAAAACCAAACAGTCCATCTTCAGACATATTGTTCATTTACGCCGGCGAAGATTCTACGTCAAATAAAGTTAAAATCAATCCACTGGACTTTGTTTCCAAGTTTGAAGACGTTTCTCTTCCATCCAGGAAGCTTTTTCAATCCAAAATGTCAGAAATAGCGTTTAGTTCCAGGTTTTATCCAGCAGCCCAACAAAGAAAACATTCAAATAGAAACGGGATGAACGGGTCCACTGAGGCTAATGCTAATATTTGGGTTAGAATTAGTACTTGTGTTCAAATATGCTAACAAAAATATTAGCAAAATATTTAGCATATTTGCTAATATATCAATTTATAGTAACCCAAATAAAAAAAAAAATAAAAATACTATTTCATGATTATCAAAATTTTCTTTATATTTGCTAATATTTTGCACATTTGCTCATGCTAATTGGCGTTAGCTAATGTATAGAAAGCTTTGACTAGCAATAGCGACTGTGCTAAGTCAAATATTAGAAAATACACCATCCCAAATATCATCAAAGCGTTTTTTTTATTTGCTAATATATGGCATGTTTGTAAATTCTCGGTACCGTAAAAATATATGCGCAAAAATGCAAAACGTTTCATTAGCGTTAGCAAAGGTTGACTTTGCTGTATAGAAGTAGAGTAAAAACTCCTGGAAAGCAAATTTTTTTATAACAGAAAAGTTAAAAACCAATCCTCTGGACTTTGTTTCCAAGTTTGAAGACGTTTCTCTTCCATCCAGGAAGATTTTTCAATTCAAAATGTCAGAAATAGCGTTTAGTTCCAGGTTTTATCCAGCAGCCCAACAAAGAAAACATTCAAATAGAAACGGATGAACGGGTCCACTGAGGCTAATGCTAATATTTGGGTTAGAATTAGTACTTGTGTTCAAATATGCTAACAAAAATATTAGCAAAATATTTAGCATATTTGCTAATATATCAATTTATAGTAACCCAAATAAAAAAAATACAAATACTATTTCATGATTATCAAAATATTCTTTATATTTGCTAATATTTTGCACATCTGCTCATGCTAATTATTTTTGTTTCTTAACCGGTTTGGCTAGCGTCATTGTGTGTGCAAAGCATAGCCAAGGAAGGAACACTTAATCTTAATTTTGTACGTTTTTTTTATCAAGCTTGCTTAATATTGTGCGCAGCAAACAACCTCAACATATTGTTTATTGTATTTATTTATCTATTTATTGTATTTTGAATTTTGCAGTCTTTGTTTTTATCCTTGTGGTATCGAAAATGGTATCGAGTATCGAATATATTACTTAATATCGGTATTGAGTTGAAAAGTTTAGTATCGTGGCAACCCTAGCCTGCAGGTCAATGCAGGGAGGAATGATCTGATTGTGAAGTTAGGAAACTGAGTCTGGAACGTTTCTGGGATAATATTCAATTTTATTTAATGTCCTTTGGAAGGAGAGTATATAAAAGCCCCGACTTATCCATCCTAAGCGCAGACATTTATACTATATATCTACTATATATCCCAGCAGACTGTCTCTCTCCCATGAAACCCTTCCCCTGCACAAACGTCTCTCTCACTCTTGAACATTTGGTTATTATTATTATTATTATCCGTTCATAAAGGACAGAAATCTTATCCAGATTTCAGCTTTCAGAAACATAATCACAGCTCCAACTCCTTTACAGGAGAACAGAAGACCCTCACTCTGTTCATCCAGGCCAACTATTCCCTCTAACGACCCCCCTTTTGAGACAGGTATGGGGCATTGCAGGCTAACAAAGAAGCCAAACGACCCCCATTCCAGGGGGGGACCCGTTCATCCGCTTCTATTTGCATGTTTTCTAAAACTAAAACCAGGTTTTGTTGGGCTGTTGGATAAAACCTGGAACTAAACGATATTTCTGACATTTATTTTTGAAAAAGCTTCCTGGATGGAAGAAGAAACGTTTTCAAACTTGGAAACAAAGTCCAGTGGAGTTGATTTTCTTTTTCTTTTTTTGGTTTATTGGTTAATTTTTAAACCTTCCACTTCGTTCACTAAATGTCTCAGCTAACTCAGAGAACTTCCTCGTATGCAGCCATGTTTGTTGTGACTGTGGCTGCTAACCAACCAATGGGGAGAAGTTGAGCCCTTAAGACACGCCCCCTCCTCATTTGCATAATGAGGCAGAAATGCAGACAAATATAAATATGACAGGCAGAAATAAACAGCATGGAAGAAAAAATACGGTAAAAAATACAAAGGAAGAAAAAAAAAAACAGACAAAAATATTATTTATATGTTAATTGATCCTATTTACTCACTATTAAAGTTTTCAATCAGTTTGTTTCCCCTGCAAGGCGACATCATTCCCCTGAGTGAGGCTGTTTGTAGACCAGACATAGCTTCTTCCCATAACAAACCAGATTCTTTCTCAGGTTTATTCATAACATGTTACTGATTGTTTAAACAAAGTTTCTGTAATTTATTTTAACTCTCTGACTACTTTCCATTATTGTCAGTAAGGAGGAACGAACGTACAAGCTGGATCAGAACAGGGCTGATTACTGAGCAGTAATATGATGAACTGTTCTCTCTTTGCAAAAGATAGAAATAAAATGCTTCACTGAGTGAAATCTCATATCGATCTCCTCGCTTATTTAACTGGGAGTGAATGGTTGAATACTTTTTTCCAACTACAGATGCTTTTTAATGAGCCTGGGCAAAAAAACAGATTCAATTAATTCTAATTTTTATGTTGCAGCCGCATTAAAAAAAAAAAAAATTACTTTTTATCATAACGGCGTATTTTTGGCTCCCTGGAGTTTCTGTAACTGCAGTATTTCTCTCAGGTTACAATTTTGCAGCGACAGCATCACGTGACACTGTTGGGATCTGGAGGCTTGTCCACCTTCTCCACCAGAGGGCGCCTGAGATCCTCCTCCTGAGGGCATGAGCTTCTCCTACACACCTGTTTCCTGTTTGCTCATTAGGTGACCTACTTAAGGAGGAGGAGGCTGACACTTCCCTGCCAGAGTGTTTGCCAGTAATGGTTAGTAAAACCTGAGCCATTTCATGCCTGATCTAGACCCTGGATTTTGTGAACCTGTCTGGACCCTGTTTCTCCCTGCCCTCACAGATCCTGGCTTGCCTGGAAAGCTGAAACTCTGACCAGAATCCTCTCTGATCAGGTATTTATTTGTCCGCCATCAGTAAACCGCTAGTTTCCTGGATCCATTTCCTAACTGCTCTGTCCTCCTCAGTGGTGTTCCTCCTGTGACCAGACCTCAGAACCCAGAACCAGTGCATCTTTCCCTTTGTAAATACTGTAAAATAAGAACTATTTCCGTCTTAAGAGTGTTTTTCTGCATGTGGGTTAGACGCCTTGAACCCAACATGGACACAGCAAACGACATCATCACTATGGAGGAGAGAAACATTTGCTTTAAAAAAAAAAAAAAAAAAGGAATAAAATCTGTTGTTTGGGAAATGCAGGGCTTAAAGTTCTCTGGCGCAGTGGAGGAAAACTATAAGGTTGGGAATTTTTTTTATTAGGGTTTAGTCCTGTTTCTCTGACTGCGACTAACTGGACGTGGGTTTCCTCTCTTCATCCTAAATATTTAGTTTTTAAAATATTTTATTTGCAGCTAAATATTCATTTAACATATTAAATATTTAATTTGCAAACTGAATATTTATTTAACAAAGTAATTTTTTTATAAATCAATGAACGAATGACATAAAGGAAACTTATTTTTCTGTTAAAAAACAATAAATTACCATAAATATTTCATTCTAATTTTTGACTTCCTAACTTTCCAAGCGGTTCAGTCTAACTTGGTCCAGTGATATAAACGGCCTAAAATGCTTTAGATCTATTGTAGAAATAGAGGATTTCGTGAATTAGGATGCGCGATATAATCGCCCCCCTATCGGTATCGGCCTTAAAAACCGAATATCAGACATCGGCCACCCCAATCATATATATTTAACCCGACATTTGGATCATTTCTGAGTTTCTAAAGTCTAAAAATATATATATACACTCACCAAAAACTTCTTTTTTTACAGATCTTCCCAAAACTTCTAAAGATGAGGAAAAAATATTGATCCATTAAAAATATCCCAATATCTTCATATGCGCCGATATATTGCCATTTAAAACACCATATCAATCTCTTTACTAATGAAATATTGCTATATGTCATCGTTATGCTACTGAAATCCCCGGAAAATTCACCAAATATTTGCCATATTTTTTATATGTTGATATATGACGTAGTATCGATCTATTTTACTAACAAAAAATCTCACAAGAATTTGCAAAATATCACGAGAGTTTGTAACAGGAAACGATGAAATTTCACCAGATTTTGAAAGTAAAATAGATCGATACCGCGTTTTTAAAAATCTATTTGATATCAGCATATGAAAAATATATTTGAGTTTATTATTTTTCAAAGTGTCAGAAATGGATAACAAAACTGCTATTTTCAATGACTACTTATTTTTGTCCAGCTTTAACATCGGATTATCGATATCGGTTATCGGCTACATGAGGTTTAAAATATCGGCATATCGGATATCGGCCAAAATCCCGATATTCTGCATACCTAGCATATCTCCTAATATATGAATCTGTTTCTGTTCCCACTGGGTTTCAATCGTTTTGCACAAAAGTAAACCGATAACCAATGCGAGCGGTTTCCATGGCGATTTACCTCCTGCAGCAGGTCGGCCTGTTCGATGGCTTTGAGGACGCTCTTCTTGGACGTGTCCTGAATCTCTCCTCCCATCAGGAACTCGTCTAAAATGAAGTAAGCCTTCTCAAAGTTAAAGATTATATCCAGCTCACACACCTGCAGAAACACGCATCAAGCCTTTGCATCAAGCACCATCATCCAGCTGGTCAGTATTCACAAGCAGAGGCGCTCAGGTTCCATCACTTACGCTGCCAAAGTATTTATCCAGCAGCTCCACGAAGCGGTGGATGACCTCCAGCGTGATCAGCTCGTTGTCCTGCTCCTCGATGGCGCAGCAGAAATATAGACTGGCGTACCTGCATGGGCGGAAACGCAGAGGAGAGGAATCTAAAAGAACGCTGGATGGAGGGATGGATCTGCTGCTGAAGAACTCAGGAATGTTTTTATTCAGCTGCAGAAACCTTTCCTCAATATAGAAAACATTCTTAGTTACTTCTGAGGATATCGTTCTTTTAATTTCCACATTACCCTGATTACTTTTTAGACGTAAACTTTCATTTTTCAGATAGCTCAGGTTATCCTGATCTATCTCTATAGTTCTGCTGCTATAGGCTTAGACTGCTGGAGGACATAGGAACCCCTTTTTCATCATTCTGCTTCATTCTATCTCTATTTCCTGCCACTCTGCAGAATCTGAAATAAACTGAATAGAATTGAAATAAAAAGAGAAGTTTAAAATTAAAAGAGAAAGGAACCAATTTGTGCTCATTTTCCAAATAACTAACAATAATTTTTTCTTTACAGCTAAATAATAAAACGCTGCTAGTCACAATATTACAGGAATAAAGTTGTAAATTTACGAGAACAAAAGTCATAATATTATAAGAATGAAATGATAAAATTACAAGAATAAAGTTGGAACGTTAAGAGAATCAAGTCATAATATGAGAATAAAGTCGCAAAATTAAAAGAAGAAAATCAGAACATAAGGATAAAGTTGCATATTTACTAGAATCAAGTCGTAATATTAGCAGAATAAAGTAGTAAATTTTACAAGACAAAACTCACAATATTATAAGAATAAAAATTATAAATTACAGGAATGATGTCATAAATTTAAGAGAATCAAGGTCATTAACATTATGAGAGTAAGAATCATAACATAATCCCGGTAAAGTTCAGATTTTATGACCAGAAGCATCGTTTCCCCAACATGAGGAATGTGGACTTGTCTTGTTAAATTATATACTTTAGCATCAGTTTATCTAATAAAAGGAAATATTACGTCTTTTAGCATGTCAAATGATTATCAGGTAGC
The DNA here is from genome assembly GCA_018398635.1 of Cyprinodon brontotheroides. Classification (NCBI taxonomy): domain Eukaryota; kingdom Metazoa; phylum Chordata; class Actinopteri; order Cyprinodontiformes; family Cyprinodontidae; genus Cyprinodon; species Cyprinodon brontotheroides. The sequence goes on along the minus strand of JAGKQL010000069.1, from coordinate 5,247,193 downwards.
TGCTTTCATACTGCTGCTCCAAGTTTTCTTCCTCAAACAACGGTTTCCGTATGATGACTAAATTCTCTTAATTTTATGATTTTATTCTTGAAATATTACATTTTTTCCCATAATATTATGACTTTATAATGTTACACCATTATTATGATAAAGTTCCACCTTTATTCTTGTATTAGGAGGGCCGGTTGGAGGCGGGGATTTCACATTTTAAAGCAGGACCTTAGAAGCTTTGCTACATGGTTTTTTTATTTTGGAAGCAGTTTAATGTTTATGGTTATTATCAGGTTAGGATAGAGAACCGTTATAGTTTATGAGTGAAAGCATAGATCTATTTAATCTAGAATGGCACTAAAAAGTAAAATCAGATTCTATAAGAAAATCTGCTAACTGAAACGTTCTGTATTGTTAGCAGCCGTACATGTGAGCTACGTTAAACCTGAGTGATGAGGAGCTGGGCGGCTAAAGGGACGAATGATGGGAGGATTATTAGTTAGTGGCTCCAATGCAGCTCAGGCAGCAGCTAATTTGACACCAATCATGTCCAGAAATGATGGTTTTGTACCTTTTATAGACGATCTTGAGGTCCCTCCATTCCAGAAAGCTGCACATCTTGGGTTTGCGTGCGAGGACTATCTGCATCAGCTCCCTGACCATCTTCTTCTTGTCTCGTTCCGCCGTGGCCGTGTACCACTTCTGCAGCCGCAGCTTCCCCTGCCGGCTGAACAGCAGCATGAAGCGCATCTACAAACCAACGGAAACGTTAGCATTTAAATAAAAATGAGTTGGTTCAGTCTTTGAGCAAATAAATGGATAGAAAAATGGGTTTTAATCTAGTATTTTATCTCTATAACTTGCTCTGATTCAACATCTTGGCTCAGATTATAACAAACAACCAGATCTGTCACCATAATTCAGTTTATTTCTATATCTCTTTTGGTGTTTTTTGAAGTGTATGGCGATCTAACCTTAAATTGTTTTATTTTTATACATGACTAAAGGGAAACGCGCCCGTTAATGTAGTTTAAAGTCTGTTTTTCGCACTAAACTAACAGAATAAACCCTAATCTAATGTCTTGTGCAGGCGGCGGGTGTGAAATAATAGACAGCTGCTTAGAGAAGATTTTCAGCAGAACATTTTTAAATCTCTAAATGGGATGTAATGCCCCTCCCCCATCAATGGATTGACAAATGTGCAGCAAATTTTATAAAATAAAAAACTGGAAAGATCTCTATTTTTAAGTATAAACATTTAAATGTTACCCGAGATGCTTGCGTTAAATAAATAAATCTGTTTTTTATCCTTCAGGCGCAATATTATTTTCTACCTCTATTTAACAATGTTTCTCTTGCTTCCAGGAAAGGTTACTTAAAAAATGAAAGACCCTCATTCAAAGATTGATTCTAAGAGTTTTGTGTATATATTAGGGATGGAACGGTTTATGAAAACCGGCCCAAAACCGCTCGGTTCACCTGGCCATTGTCCTCGGCGTTCAAGCGGTGTTATGCTCTCGGGCCATGCGCGCTTCGCTGCCTCTCATAGGCTAAGCCGCCGCCGCTTTTACACTCCAGAGTTAAGCAGAAGGTGGCGTACTTCCTCAAGCAGCCCGGCCAACCACCAGTATAGAGAGATCCCCATCCAGGTATCCATGTATTTAAGTTTAAGTTAACTTAGGCCTTAGCGTAAGACTCATGTTGAAAAGGGTTTTAGTACTCTTGATAAAATCTAGCCAGCCAATGGAGGCATGAGAGAGAGATTGAATAAAACACAAATGATTGGTATTGAATAAACTTTCCTGTTTATTAAGAGATAAACACAACTGGACAAAATTATGAATATAGCAACCTGAAATTGCACAGTGAGCGCGGCAAAACCGTGAAACAGTTAAAGGTGCAAGTATTACTGTAAGTTTTGATAAAAATGCAAAACAGGGGAACAGTGGCGCAAAATAGTGGAATGGATCGTTTCAATCAGGATTTTTTTTTTAAACTGGATCGGCAGTCTGGATCGGCATTTTACATGCTTTGCCGATAAGCATTTTTTTTGCCAATATCGGCGTCCCGATCCGATACGTGGATCGGATTGGGACAAGCCTACACCAGTAGTAAACAAAAAGAAGAAGAAGCAGCGTAGCCGGGTTTAGCAAAAAAAAAAAATCAGTAGTTGTGGAGAATTGTGTGGGTATGGCGAGTGGGAAAGCCTCCACTGTGGCTCCGTCCGCTCCGCTCTGAGTTCCTTGGAGATCGTAGAGAGCATGCACCAGATGATTAAATTCAAAGCAGTAAAACATGCGGAAATGATCCAGGGTTTCCACCGATCATTAAAAATAATTACAATCCATTATTTTTGGGGATTTTTTCATTTATTTAATTAATTTTATGGGATTTCGGAGTAACAATCAACATATACCGAACCAAAAACCGTGACCACAAAACCGTGAACCGAACCGTGGATTTAGTGAACCGTTCCACCTCTAATATCTATATATATCTATATATATATAGATATATATATATATACAAACACACACTATATACATACACATATATGTTTCAATATATATTTATTAATGATATACTGATACCAGTATCTGGTGGGGCTCCGATCCAGCTCTATAATGGTAGTATCGGTATCGGTGAGTACCAACCAATAGGGCACCGATAACATTCTGAGAGGCAAAAGTTTCTTCAACTATTGTCCCCCATTCCAGGTAGGCAATAAAAAGTTTTACTGGATTCACTTTGTTTTAGTCTTTTTCCTGCTTCACAAAGGAAGGCAGCAGCTTGACATGAAGCCATGTCAGGGCTTGATGTTAACCATCGTCCGATCTCCCGGGGCTAGTAGTTTTTATTGTCGGTGGAGTACAAATTTCAATTAATTTGCCCGCCAAGCAAGTGCAATGATCGCAAAAAAAAGTTAGCACTCTAAATTACTTTAAAATCACCGACATTCGATGAAAACAACCCAGAAGCGTTGCCGGCGGCATTTTTGTTGTTTTGTACACATTCTCGCGTGATTTGAAAAAAGTGCGTGATTTGAAAAAGCCGCGGGATTTACCGCCAGATGGCGTGATTTTTGTCCTGGAATTGGCGCGAATCAGACAGTTTTTTTTCGACTTGCCCGGCTAAAAAACAACAACAAAGCAAAAAAATGTAAGTATAGTAACACACCCACCACCCACTTAGCATCGGAGATCCTCTTTACCCTCCACCCATCCTCATCCATTCACTAAACATCCACTTTTTATCCTTCACCCACATTTCTGATATCATATAGCATAATTTGAACACATTTTATGCATAAAAAATGTATCCCATACTAAAGCATCATAGCACTGAAATGAATACATTTAATAGAACATTATTATTTTAATTTGGTCATTTTAATTCATTTCTAGGTGCCACTTAAAGGTGCCAGCAGCTTTATCTGTATTATTGCCCATATTTAGACTTTTTTCCTTATAAAGTTTATTAATCCAAACAGTCTGAAACATGTAAGAAGTGGTTTGCTTCTGTGTTTGCGTTCTCTCCTTCCCTGCAGGCCGACCCTCACCGGGTCATCAGTCTGGTTTACTGAGGAGAAGGAAATACACCTGCAGTAGCAAAACACCTACAACCCCTTTCTGATTTTATTTAAATAAATAAACATGTTTGGCAACAAGACCTAAATTTGGGATATGACTGTATAAAATAACTATAATAATAATAATACATTTTATTTAACAGCGCCTTTCTTGACACTCAAGGTCAACTTTACAAATAATACAAAAAAAATAAATAAAAAGAGATGAAAATGATGGTTGAAAAATACAGATACAGGAAACATAAAAAACAAACAAACAAAAAAAAACAATCATGGATTATGTTTAATGATTCTCTAGAAAAGTCAAAGTCACATTATATTAATATTATTATCTGAATTACAAAAAACATTTTAAAATACATGTTTCATTGATATATACAAAATGAATATTAGGAACTATATTTATCAAACATTGGTAATGTAAGGTAAGTGTGAAAAGTCACTTGCCCAAAGGGTAAGAATGGGGGGGGCCCTGCCCAGCTGACCTGCTCAGGGGTCACATCAATAAATATAATAAACATGTGACCAGTCACGTGGTCATAATGGGGGAAAAAGTTCAACCTTAAATATAAACAAAGAAACTTTTGTTTACTGAAAAAACACCCAGACTTTCTAAAGCAAAGTTTAATTTCTCTTTTAACTCTATTTAGTCCAGAATTAATCAGTTCAAAGATTATAATCTGAGATTTTCATTAGTTTCCATGTTTTCCCATAAGAAATATGACATTTTTAATAGTTTGAGGGTTAAATTTAACCCGGTGCAGCAGCAGCTAAAGGATTATTAATAAATATATTTAATAAATCTGCGCGTTAAACGGATCCAGGATAAATTCCAGAAACTTCTGTGGAATAAATGTGAACATTTCTGCCTCCTGGACTCCAAACATTCAGATCCTGGACCAATACTGACCCGAGCGACGCTAACTAGCGATGCTAAGCTAACAGCGGGGCCGTCTGACGCCAGGAGGCCTGTTAGCTGAGCAGACAGGTAACCGTAGCGCAGGTGCACACTTCCTGGAAGCGAACACCTTCCTAGCATTAGCATGTTAGCTTCTTCCTCATTCAACCAGGTGAGAGGCACAAACTTACCATTATGCGGGGATTTTCAAGCTTCTCTCGAACGTCACAGCCTTTGACTTCCGGGTGTGATGTACCGTTTGGCTAATGTTGATAATCCATTACTGTCCGCTTATTTCGACATTAAAGCAAATATTCCTCTGCAGTGAAACACAAACTGAGCGAGGCTGCCTCCATTGAGCATGCGCACTTCAGCCCTTCACTCACGTCACCACGGTAGTGGACCAATAGAAATGTACACGTTGGGTTTAAGGAATATGGCAGGCCATTTTGACATTTATTAGGAGCCATTTGTTGATCTCTAAAATAAGATTCTTCCTGGTCAAAACTACATTCCTACTAGCCAGAAATGTACATATAGATATTCTAAATGACAGTTTAAATAGCAAAAAATAAATTTTTTGCTGCCAAAAATATAATTGTACTAGTAAAAATAAACTTTAAAATACCTACAAATCTTTACAAATTTTAAGTGGCCTTTTTTGAAATTTATTAGCTTGACTGAATGTATATTTCAGATGTCTCAAATGCATTTCTTCCTAGTACAAATGAACTTTTCACATTATCTAAAATAACATTCTTCCTATCTAAAAATGAATTCTGACGAGGATTAAATTAATTTCAGATCTCCATAATAGAGTTACTGCTACTCATAATTACTATTTCAGATATCAAAAATCCAGATAACATTACAGATATACAGAAATCAAATTATTGACATCTAAAAAATATTTCTACAAGTAGAAATATAATTACAGATATCAACTATTGATATATGACTAGTTAAATTGGAATTTCAGATATCTAAATTTTAATAATTCCTATCCAAAATACAGTTTTAGATACTTAAAAATATATTTTGACTAACATTCAAAAAAGAAATAGGGCAGAATTATATTTCAGATATCCGAAATGTTTATTTTTGGTAAGATATCTGAAATACAAACAATATATGTTAAAATGGCCACTTAAAATTAGTAAAGATTTGTAGATATCTGAGATATAGTTCTTACTGGTACAACTTTGAGTCCAAAGTACTTAAAACTTAATTTCTGCTGGTAGAAAATTAATTAGTTATACCTAAAAGACAATTCTTACGAGGAACATTGTAATTGTGACTAGGTAGAATGCTTTAGTGTGATCTATAATAGAAATGTGACTAGTCAGTTGCTTATTTTATGTTAAATCGGAGCCTCGTTATTCTTTTGAAAGTATCTAAAACTACATTTTAAATAGGCATTATTGAAAATTTAGATATCCAGAAATAAATGCCAGATATGAATGGGAAATTTGTACCAGTAAAAATTACATTTTAGATATCTGAAATGCTCATTTTGATTATGAATAAATGCATTTAAAACATCTGGATTACATGTTCAGTCAAGCTAATAAATGCCAAAACAGCCTGCCATAATATTCACTTCCGTTGACGTCTCATTGGACGCTGGCCGACGTGCCTAGGGGGCGGCCATCTTGGATCGGACCATAGTTCACACAGCTGCTGTCAGAATGAAGAGGAGGCGCCTGAGATCCAGTTTCAATCAATGAAAAAAGAGTCAGAGTTAATATTACAATAATATCTTACACGTCACAACCCCTTAAGAGTACAAAACAAATTTCAAAATTAGCTTTCAGTTAGATTACACACATTTAGTCAGATTAAAAACTATATAAACTGAACTCAAACTGGATGAGATATATGCAAAATTATATATTTTGCAATGAAATATTAATCAAACACAAAGTTTAACACTTATAAAAGATTCTGTTTTAGAAATATTATATATCTATATAGTATATTATTGTTATTATTCAGTATTTTTAAGGATTGCTCGTTGATTCAATTCAATTCAATTCAGTTTATTTATATAGCGCCAAATTCACAACACATGTCATCTCGAGGCACTTTACAGTTCAACCAGATCATACAGTCAAAATTGATACAAAAGTTTTCTATCTAAGGAAAACCAGTTGATTGCATTGACTCATTGACTCAAATACAATCCCTCACACTAAGCATGCTTGTAGCGACAGTGGAGAGGAAAAACTCCCTTTGAACAGGAAGAAACCTCCAGCAGAACCAGGCTCAGTGTGGCGAAGCCATCTGCCGAGGCCGACATGAGGGTTCAGCGAGACAGAAGAAGAGATACAAAAAGCAGCTGTAAAGGCGGCCCGTCCAGGAAAACACACAGCCAGGCAGGCGAAGCTCAAGGCAGCTCCCATGCCAGAGGGACGAAGAGAGCACATCCACTCAGTCACGGTCAGAGAAACAGGACCACACTGGAAAACAGGCCGATCTCCAACATCTATAAACAAGGGTGTTGATAAGAGCAGCACAGCTGATGTTTCTTTCAGGATGACGTCACAGCCAAACAGGAACAGACGAGGCAAAGCTACTCTGAGGAAAAAGCAGAGAGAGCAGAAGGTTAGAGATTGAACTAACATATTCTGCAGAATAGGAGAACAGAGAGAGAATGAAGCAGAATGATGAAATGGGGGGGTCCCTATGTCCTCCAGCAGTCTAAGCCCTATAGCAGCATAACTATAGAGATAGATCAGGATAACCTGAGCCACTCTAACTAGAAGCTTTATCAAAAGGAAAGTTTTTAAGCCTAGCCTTAAAAGTAGACAGGGTGTCTGCCTCACGGACTAAAACTGGTAGTTGGTTCACAGGGAGAGGAGCCTGATGACTAAAAGATCTGCCTCCCATTCTACTTTTAGAAATTCTAGGAACCACTAGTAAACCTGCAGATTGAGAGCGAAGTGCTCTGTTAGGAACATAAGGAACAATCAGATCTCTGATATAAGATGGAGCTTGGCCATTTAAGGCTTTTATATGTGAGAAGGAGGATTTTAAATTCTATTCTTGATTTAACAGGAAGCCAATGAAGAGAAGCCAGAATAGGAGAGATATGATCTCTCTTTTTTATTTTCATTAGAACTCTGGCTGCAGCATTTTGGATCAGCTGAAGGCTTTTTAACTACAGTTTGTGGACTTCCTGATAGTAAAAATTACAATAGTCCAGCCTTGAGTAACAAATGCATGGACTAGTTTCTCAACATCACCCCCCTGGACAGGATATTTCTAATTTTTGCAATGTTCCTCAGATGAAAGAAGGAAATTCTAGAAACCTCTTTGATATGGGATTTAAATGACAGGGTCCTGATCAAAAATAACACCAAGATTTTTTACTTTTATTATCTGAAATCAGTTTAATCCCATCCAAATGAAGTGACTGACTAATCAGTTTTTTTCAGAGACTCTGGTCCAAAGACTATAACTTCTGTTTTGTCTGCATTCAGAAGCAGAAAGTTAAGAGTCATCCAGGTTTTATGTCTTCAAGACATGCCTGTAATCTATGTAATGGGTTAGCTTCATCTGGATTTATAGACAGATATAGCTGGGTATCATCAGCATAACAGTGGAAATTAATCCCATGCTGTCTAATAATTCTACCAATTGGGGAGCATGTGTAAAGTAAAGAAATTTGGTCCTAGCACTGATCCCTGTGGTACTCCACAGGTAACTTACTTTGAGCGTGTTGAAGATCTATCATTAACATGAACAAAACTGTGGAATTTCCGGATCAGATAGAGATAAGATTTAAAACCAAATTCAGGTGCTGTTCCTTTAATTCCAACAAAATATTCAAGTCTTTCTAAAAGAATATTATGGTCAACTGTGTCAAAATGCAGCATCAAGAACCAAACTACGAGCACACTGCAGATACAAGTCCGTTATCTGACATGAGAATATCGGTAGTGACTTTCCACCAGAGCTGTTTCTAGTGCTAGTGATGAGCTCTAAAGCCAGACTGAAACTCTTCAAAAGGTTCATTATGGTGGAAGTGATCGCGAAACTTGTTTGGCAACTTCTTTCTCAAGAATTTTACATTTAGAAAAGGAAGATTGGATATAGGTCTATAATTGACCAAGTCATCTGGGGTCAAGAAGACGGTTCTTAAGCAGAGTTTTAATTACAGCAACCTTAAAAAGCTTTTAGGTACATATCCCCGTAACAGAGATAGATTAATCACATTTAAAATGGAGGGAGGAGATCAAAGGGAAAATATCTCATTAAATAACCTGGTTGGAATTGGATCTTGACACAAAGAAGTTGAAGGCTTAGATGAAGACAAATAATTTTGCTAATTCAGAGAGTTCAACTGGATCAAAGCAGTCTAAACCCCGTTCAGATTCCATGACTACCTCAGGTACAATCGCTGAATAGAGGAGTGCTTATGATCTTATTTTTTAATAAGATCAATCTTATTTATAAAGAATCCCATAAAATCATTGCTGCTAGCAAGGTGGAATGGGCAGTTCAACAGAGCTATGGCTCTGGGTGAAGTTTGGCAACCGTATTATGTGAGAAAGGCAACTGTGTTGATGATGAGCATTATGATCTATAGGTGGAGCCTTTGTTGTAATGTGATTTACAAAAGAGAATAAAAGTTATTATTTAGGTTTTTTATTGATTTTATTTTAATTTTTATTTATTTTTGTCATTGTCAAGACGTTTTTGTTAAATTGTAGTGAATGGTAAATTTATGTTGTGTCTAATTAAATGCTTTTCTTCTTATGTTTGTTTAAACTTCTTCCAAAACAATGTAATATACTATATAAATATATAATATTAGTTAAACATAAACTTTTAATATATTGATATAAAACTTGAGTTCAGTTTAATCGTTTTTAATCTGAATAAATCTGTGTAATCTAATGTAAAGGTCATTTTAAAATGTGTTTTGGTCTTTTAAAGGGTTGTGACATGTAAGAGATTATTGTAAAATTAGACAGCAGCTGTCTGAACGATGGTCTGATCCAAAATGGCCGCCCTCTATGCACCTCGGCGTCCAGTGAGGCGTCTACGTATATAATGTCTATGATTGCTGCGATACGTCAGGATGTCCGCCATATTGGAAGAAGTAGATCTTCCATCGTTCATTCTGGTACGGCTTTAATCATACTACACTATTCTTCTAGACTCTGAATAATATTTTTTGAGTATTTAATGTTTTTTTTCTCTCTTCTTCAAGTTATTTTAACATAATTTTTATTCCTTCTGCTCCTAGTTTTTCATTTAAAATGTTTTGTAATGAACATAATTTTCTAAAAAATTACAAAGGCATTAAGAAACATTAATAAATCTTTAATTAAAACATTGCAAAAATATAAACGTTTGTAACAACAATAATACATATTACACAATTAAGTTTTCAGGACATTTAAATATAAAAAAAAACATTAATTATTTGGCACAAAATGCAGAGAGAAGCAATTCTGTCTTTTGGAAACCTGTCAAGCATTTGCTTCAATTCTTCTCTGTTTTATCAACCCGGACATTTGTGGAGTAAAAAATGTTGAGGTTCGTCTGTTCTTAGCCTCACAGGCTCCAAAGGAAGTTCATGAGATAAGAATGAGTCACAGAGCCTCTTTCATGGCATGAAGGGGAGGGCTGCTGTTATTAGGAGATCCATCTGACCAGTGAAAGATAGATTAACCTAACAGGAACGCAGGCCTTGATGAACTAAAGTTGTTTTTCCTCCAAATGTGTGAGAAAGTTCTTTTATATGCAGGGGTGGGTTGGTTCCCCTGGGGAGAGTGTGTGTGTATCGGTAATAAATATATGTTCTGATTTTGCCACATTCAGAGCTCTATCTCTCCGTCTGATGGCGTTTAATAAATGTGAACCTTATTTCTTGCAAGAAATGCCTCTGCCTCAGCTCCCTAACTTCACACATTTAAAACAATAAATAAATAGCCAAGATATACATTTCTTCTATATGAAGTCCAAGCACTCCCAGTAATTTTCTTCAGTCACTATAAATAAGGGCGTCCTTGAATAACGACAACCATCGCTGAAACACGTAGAGTGTCGGCTTCATGGTCGTCGGGAGGACGTAGAAGCAGTAGTAGTCACACGCTGTGGGGTTGATGATGGCGGTCGGTCTGTGAGGCGTTGTTATTCAGGATGGTTGAACTGACCCATGAAGAGAAGAGCACCTGAAAACAGAGAAGGCGCCAATGAGAAGCTGCTCGCTCCGCTGCTGGTGTTTGACTCAATCGGAATAAGTAGGAATGTTACCAGTGTGCTTGTGCTGAATGAGGAAGAGGAACGGTCGGTCCAGGGTGATCTCCTGGACAGCCATGCGGGAGAACATGACAGCAACTGGAAGAGACAGGAACGTCATCAGATACGTTTTACAACTTTAAATCCCACAAAAAACAGATGAGATGCGATTTTAAACAACAAATAGACTAGCAGACGCGGAGCTACTTCTTTCTTTTTTAACTCTCCACTGGTAAATGGAGGTAAACCAAAGACTCAACACAATAACACAATGGAATGCAACAGATAGATTAGTTACTCTGGATCTGAGTCGCCTTTTCACCACAATACTTTTTGCTTTCCCTTGAGCAGCGGGCGGCCACCAGGGGGTGGTCACCCCACTGAGCCACCCCATTGGCCACCCCATTGGCCACCCCACTGGCCACCCCACTGACCACCCCACTGGCCACCCCATTGGACACCCCACTGACCACCCCATTGGCCACCCCACTGACCACCCCACTGGCCACCCCCACTGGCCACCCCACTGGCCACCCCACTGGCCACCCCACTGACCACCCCATTGGCCACCCCACTGACCACCCCATTGGACACCCCACTGGCCACCCCCTGACCACCCCATTGGCCACCCCACTGACCACCCCACTGGACACCCCATTGGCCACCCCACTGGACACCCCACTGACCACCCCATTGGCCACCCCACTGGCCACCCCACTGGCCACCCCACTGGCCACCCCACTGACCACCCCACTGGCCACCCCACTGGCCACCCCACTTGGCTACCCCCCACTGACCACCCCACTGGCCACCCCACTGGCCACCCCCACTGGCCACCCCACCCCACTCCACCCCACTGACCACCCCACTGACCACCCCACTGGCCACCCCACTCACCACCCCATTGGCCACCCCACTGGCCACCCCACTGACCACCCCATTGGCCACCCCACTGGCCACCCCACTGACCACCCCATTGGCCACCCCACTGGCCACCCCACTGACCACCCCATTGGCCACCCCACTGGCCACCCCACTGACCACCCCATTGGCCACCCCACTGGCCACCCCACTGACCACCCCATTGGCCACCCCACTGGCCACCCCACTGACCACCCCATTGGCCACCCCACTGGCCACCCCACTGACCACCCCATTGGCCACCCCACTGGCCACCCCACTGACCACCCCATTGGCCACCCCACTGGCCACCCCACTGACCACCCCATTGGCCACCCCACTGGCCACCCCACTGACCACCCCATTGGCCACCCCACTGGCCACCCCACTGACCACCCCATTGGCCACCCCACTGGCCCCCCTATGGAACATGTCTGGAGGCGCCACTGCCCTTGAGTAAAGCTGCTCCACCCTCCTCTGACTCCATATGTGTGTCATGGATAATTACGTCCCTGTTTTCTTATTATTCAGACTGACAGCGTTTAAAGGGAGGAATTTCCTGCTGTAGAAAAGGTCTCTGTTTCCACAGACTGGGCTGGGAAGGTGACTCACAGCCTCAGATGTGTGAACGTCTTTTCTAACAGCTCAGCTAGAAGTAGCAGCTGGGTGAGGAAGTCTGGAAGAGGGGCCTACCTGTTGCTGAGGCTCCCTCGGTGCCGCGCTCGTTCACCTCCATCTTCACCTTCTGCAGAACCTTGGATACACACAGCCTCTCGTCGGCTGGCGGGCGGAGAAACAAACGGATTAGTTTCAGAGACATAGACAGGTATGGGGCATTGCAGGCTAACAAAGAAGCCAAACCACCCCCATTCCAAAGGGGGGGGACCCGTTCATCCGGGTTTCTATTTGCATGTTTTCTAAACATAAACCAGGCTTTGTTGGGCTGCTGGATAAAACCTGGAACTAAACGCTATTTCTGACAAAAAGCAGGAATTAAATTGTTTTTTTGGACATGACTAAAGGGATACATGCCCTTTGAGGTAGCTTATAATGTATTTAGAGGCCATCTACAAAACGCTTCCCGTTCAAATCCAAGACCTAAGACATTAGGTCTTGGATGCAGCGAAGAAAGATGCCTACTAATAACTTGACCATAAAAAAGTGCAATCGTTAAACCTCCACTAAAAGCATGCAACAAGCTGCAGACAAGCTAATACTTCAAACTCACAGGTTATCCGTGTGAAGTCAGCAGTAGCCAAGTTGAAAATCTCTCCGAGTCCCATTTTCAGCAGAGTGCTCTTCAAATCCACCTCAGAGTTCAGAGAAAACCTGGAAAAAGCAGATCAGAAATGCTCCAGTTTGCTGTGATTTTCCAGCAGGCGCTGACCGGGCAGCCGTTCCTCCTCACCTCGGCATGGCCAGCTGCCTCCTGACGTTCCTCAGCTCCGACCTCCACTGCCGAACCCTCTGGCTGCTCAGGTCAGCGCTCAGGACGCTCAGCGGGACTTCGGGCTCAAAGGGCGACACCAGGAGCATGCTCAGCGAGTCGCCCTCATACGGGACCTCTATCACGTCGTAATCCACGCCATCCGCTGTCACAAACTCGCCTGTTGAAGTCAAAGAAGGAAAATAACGGGGTGAGAAGGACGCAGACGGTTTCTATGCAGAGTTTGGGCCGCTGGCGCCGCGTACCGTAGTTGAAGTTGTTGGTGAGCCTCATCATGTGAACAGGAACTGAACTCCCATTGGCGCAGTGGAACATCCTCTCCTGCGTCAGTTTGGGATCGAAGGGAACTTTCCACAGACGCTGGAAGTGCAGCGCCAAGGAGGAAGACCACTGGCGGGTCTCATCATCCAGGGGCCTGGGCGCTAAGAACGCTGGGATGGCTCCTGCAGAAAGACCAGCTGAGTGAGTGAGCACCATCAAGAACACACATCATGAAGTGCTACATGTTTTCCTGGGGAGTGGCGGCCTAGTGGATAGGGCACTGCGATGGGCAATGCCCTAACCGCTGGGTGGGGCCTCACCAGGGACCAACTCTGGGTCCCCGAGCAAGACCCTTAACCCCCATGTTGCTCCCCGGCACCGCATTAATAGCAGCGCCCCTGCTCCCCAAGGGAGTGGGGTCAAATACAGAGTTGATTTTTGTTGCTCTGTACCTGTGACCTGGCCCCATTTACTCTACCCTTTAGAAACAGTCTGAGCACGCTAACCGAAAGCTAACTGTTGAGTGTAATTGGCAAAGTAATGGCTGGAAACCGACTGTGCCAGACACAAATCAACCAAGGTTAATCGCTAGTCGCTGCCTTTGTTTACTCTAGTGTGTATTTGCTAATCTAATTATTGTGTTTCTACAGCAGTAGCCATTATAAACGCCCTTTCCCCTTGTCAAAAGCAAAACAATGGCAGCAAAACCTCCAACTTCCAGCCACTGGCCTCCTCCTGGGCGTGCGCACTGCTTTTACCTGACTCCACCCTTTCACTGAATTAACAGGGTCTGACCAGGAGATGGCGCTTCTTTTTAGATCTTAATGTCCACAAAATCCCATGACACAGGAAGAATATGTTAGATGTTTAAAAAGAATTGTAGTGGACTGAAGCCAAGGGCCAACCAAGGGCCAGCTACAGACCAGCCAGGGGCCAGCCAAGGACCAGCCAAGGACCAGCCAAGGACCAACCAAGGACCATCCAAGGGACCAGCTAACGACCAGCCAAGCGACCAGCTAAGGACCAGCCAAGGGCCAGCCAAAGACCACAGCCAAGGACCATCTAAGGACCAGCAAACGGACCAGCCAAGGACCAGCTAAGGACCAGCCAAGGACCAGCTAAGGACCAGCCAAGGACCAACCAAGGACCATCCAAGGACCAGCCAAGGACCAGCCAAGGACCAGCCAAGGACCAGCCAAGGACCAGCCAAGGACCAGCCAAGGACCAACCAAGGACCATCCAAGGACCAGCAAAGGACCAGCCAAGGACCAACCAAGAGACCAGCCAAGGACCAACCAAGGACCAGCCAAGGACCAAGCAAGGACCAGCCAAGGACCAGCCAAGAGAGACCAGCCAAGGACCAGCCAAGGACCAGCAAGGACCAGCCAAGGACCAACCAAAGACCAGCCAAGGACCAGCTAAAAGACCAGCCAAGGACCAGCCAAGAACCAGCCAAGGACCAGCCAAGGACCATCCAAGGACCAAGCAAGGACCAGCGCCAAGGACCAGCCAAGGACCAGCCAAGGACCAATCAAGAACCATCCAAGGAACCCAGCCAACCAAAGACCAGCAAGGACCAACCAAGGACCAGCCAGTCAGGACCAGCTAAGAACCACCAAGGACCAACCAAGGACCAGCCAAGACCAAGGACCAAGGACCAGCCAAGGACCAGCCATGACCAAACAAGGACCAGCCAAGGACCACAAACCAAGCAAGACCAGCCAAGGACCATCCAAGAACCAGCCAAGGACCAGCCAAGGACCAACCAAGGACCAGCTAAGAACAAATCCAAGAACCAGCCAAGGACCATCCAAGGACCAAAGGACCAGCCAAGGACCAGCCAAGGACCAGCAAGAGACCAGCAAGGACCAGCCAAGGACCAACCAAGGACCGACCAAGGACCAGCCAAGGAGCATCCAAGGACCAGCCAAGGACCAGGACTAACCAAGGACCAGCCAGCCAACCAAGGACCAGCCAAGGACCAGCTAAGAACCACAAGGACCAGCAGACCAGCCAAGGACCAGCTAAGGACCAGCCAAGGACCAACCAAAGACCAGCCAATGACCAGCCAAGGACCAGCTAAGGACCAGCCAAGGACCAGCCAAGGACCATCCAAGGACCAGCCAAGAACCAGCTAAGGACCAGCCAAGGGACCAAATCCAAGGACCAGCCAAGGACCAGCCAAGGACCAGCTAAGAACCAACCAAGGACCAGCTAAGACAAACCAAGGACCAGCCAAGGACCAGCTAAGGACCAGCTAAGGACCAGCCAAGGACCAGCCAAGACCAGCTAAGGACAGCCAAGGACCATCAAGGACCAAGGACCATCCAAGGACCAGCTAAGGACCAGCCTAGCTGCTACTTTATCAGTCTCATTTTTCGGGCGACAGTCTTACCAGCAGTGTGATCGGAGACCCAGGCGTTGATGATGCCGACCGCCTGCTCTGGTTTGCTGAAATCTATCTGGTGGGGGGGAGTCTGGAAGGTCTTGGTCAGGGCGTGGCGGAACCTCTTCTCCAGACTCATCTTCCTCTCCACCATCACCCCACTGGCTATGTCCAACCCGTCCTCACTGGCCAGATCGCGCTGCAGGAGCCGCTGCTGTCGAGGCATTCCTCGCTCTGCAGGACGATCACATGGAGAGAACATTACCGGGTTTCAGAGGGGCTGATTTAAAGGACACTCATATCGTCTCCTTTGGATGCAAATAAATCGATTTATCCTCATTCTCTATTGTTTGAGGACTTCAGCTTCTCTCCATTTATTGCATGAGCCAATCACCTCGTAGAGAAAAGCCCAGAGCTTTAGTCAAGGCCTTTTGCGTGTTTCCATTTGCCCCGATCTGAGCCATGGCCATGACGCTGGCGATGCCGTAGGGGGAGAAAGCCAGGTTGGTGTCAACAACATCTGCTGCAAGCTGAGAGAAAACCTTAAGATTAGATTATTTTAAAGGATATCCTGTCAGGCTGAAGGAAGGGCCCCTCCGCTCCAAGTTACCAGTCAGGTTTATTAACCGAGTCATCATGCTGTCGATACATAACCAGATAAACCTGAAAAAAACGGCGTAAGGAAAAAGCAAACTGAAGCAGAATAAAGTGTTCTCAGACGGCGTCCATCAGCTCTGCAGCAGAATGTGAAGAGTTTCAGTCAGAAAAGTTTCATGCATTACTTAAATTATTCGGAGCAGCAGTTTTTATATTTGTTTTTTTTTCCAGCACATTTTCCTCCAAACTGAGCAGTTATAAACCTGCGACTGGCTTTCTGCCAACCAGAAGAAGACAGAAGCTGCTGCTCTGTCTGCCCTCTGCAAAGAATCTAGAGGCATGAATGTTCCAGAAACATTCAAGCAACCCTCCTCCTAGATAGCCCCAGGGCGCCCCCTGGATGAACCCGGGTGAACAGCTTAAAACTGTGGGGCTTACCAGAAATTAGGGCTGTCCACATGTTTCAACCTAGGGCCCCAAGTTCCTACAACACCCCTATAAAACCCCTCTAGAAATCCACAGTATGGCTTCAATACAAAGTACTTTACTTATTTCTGCAGTATTTAATACATTTATCAATTTAAAAGTCCTTTAAAATTAAATGCCATCATTTATGCTGATAATAGTATAAGTGTGTCTCAGCCCCTTCCGAAGTGTCACAATTACATATTGATCAGTTTCATTGGCTGCACATGTTCAAGTACAGAGGTCCAAACAGACAGCATGTTTTAACCATTTGAAACAAACCATGCAAAGAGTTAGTGTTGCCAACTTCAGCGCTTTGGTCGCTATATTTAGCCACTTTTCAGACCCCTCTAGCACTTTGATTTCTAAAAGCTCCTACGCCAAATCTATAGAGACTTTTTTCTGCTACTGAGACTATTAAGGAACATTTTTCTATAATTCTGGATGATAACTTCTTTAGACTTCATTTTCTTAGTTTTATAACTAATGGTAGCAAGAGTCTCATTTAACTTGTCTGCATTCAATCTTCAAAAACTATTTATTTTTGGTATGTGGTGAGCAACAGGTTAGGGCAGCACACGAGTCAACCACTTGACTATTTATTGAGAAAGAAGGACTAATTATTTTGACAGTTTTAAAATTTCTAAACACAGGAAGGCCAGTAATCAGCTAAGTGAGCTTAGTGCTTGAAAAATCTTTTCATTCCTAATAGAGACAGCATGAAAAGTCAGTTGAGTACAAAACATAGAGAGGGAAAAACATTGAAGAAAATTTTACAAGAAGAGTAGGGAATCGTCAACCTTTTAACAGATCAACATTATGTCTATTCTATTAACATTTCTCATCTGGAGAATTATGGCTGTTTGATGTGTTCTAGAATGGATTTTGCTGCTATAAACACCTAAAATTTTGGCCAAGGACAATCCAAGAGGATTTTTCTGAATTCCGCCCCTGACTCACAACCGACCCGGTAAGATTCTCAGCAGAGCTTCAGTTTTCGCTTCCTTTGCTCCTAAAGTCTGTTTTCCTTCCTGCAGGAATTCCTCAGACGTCGGAGGTTTCATCCGTTGTTTTAGAGCCATGAACAGAGAAACGTCTGTCAGCCTGCAGCCGAAGGAACATTAATGGAGGATATTAAATGCATCATTCATCTGTTTAAACCTGAGCTGCAAATTATTAACATTACAGATACTTAACTGCTTATAAATGATGCAGTTCAAACATCTGCTAACGGAGAACAAAGGTTTTCCATTTGAATCGTCAACCTCTAAAGTCAAATAGTTTTGTCTAGATTAAGAAAGAATGGCAGCTAACAGGTTATAAAATAGAAAGCATATTCCAGTGGATTAATGCGCTTTTATTGTTACTTCTGCTGCTTTTATGATTAAATCTGTGAACTGCTGCTGAATTGCTCTGAGCTACTAAACAGGTAAGACTGAGAAAAATCCTTCTGACATAATGGAACCTCGATTCATAGCTCCACATAAAAACCCCACCCCTCCAGACGGAGCCCATCTGACACAGTCATCTCGCGCCGTCTTTCTGTTACCTATCGGCAGAGGTGGGAAGTAACTAGTTACATTTACTGCCCTGACTACAAGATGACTTTTTTAATGGAAAGTCTACTGCGTCTAGCTGCAGGAACCTTGGATGTTTCTGTTTTTAATGCAGCAGTTTTGTCTTTTTTTGTTTTTGTCTCGCGTCACATCAAATTTGTCCCGCAAACGGATGTCCTTCTACTAAGTTTCAGGAGGTGTCCAAAGATGTGGTTCAGCATGCCGTTAGAAATACTCAGCTACCTTAAAGTGGAATTAATCGTTGTCCTGGGATTTACTTCAATATTCGGGTTTTTAAAAGAGAAATGTTCCTTCTACTAGTAAAATTTTAGAAATGTTAAATAAAAGCAATAAAGTCATTTAGCTTTAAAATATTCTTAATTTCTGGAAACTGACAAAAAAATAAAAAATATTTTTCCTGTTTTATTGAGAAACAGTACATTTTTAACTAGAATGTAAATACAGAAAGAGTCTTATGTATTATTATTATTACTTTTACTGTTGCCGGGAATTTAGAAAAATGTTAAAATAAAAAATATTTTTTGGCGTCACAGTTTGAAAACTGAACACTTTTCCTTTACTAAGACATTTATTTCCCTCTTTGTTTCATTATTGATGGTTAATATGTTTCTGATCAGACAGAATAAGAATGTTAGGATATGATTTTTTTTTATTATTTTAAGATCCAATGTGTCCCTTTATTATGAAAAATAACAATAAAAGTAATAATAAGTGAATTCCCTGTTATCTTCACCTGCAGATATTGGAAATCTCTACTGAATGTACTGAATTAAAACCCCCTTTAGTGATCAGAGCAGCGTAGATCCAAACATCTCAGAAATAGAATCGTAACGTCCTTCCTTCTCATCATCACTCATCAATGATTCCGTCACCGTTTAATGCTGCGTTTGAAATAAATAAAACCATCAAAATAATTAGTTTCATCCAAACAACTAATTTCTTTGGGACTGGACTCGGTGCTGCCCCAACCTGTTGCTCTCCACATACCAAAATAAATAGTTCTTTTAAGGTAAAGCAAAAATATTCCTGTAGGGTAGAGCAGTAAAGTTTCTGGCTTTTATATTACTCTGCATTAGTTTGCACATATTTAAGTAGTTAACATGGTATACTATTAAATCATAAAATGTATCATTCAAATGTAAAAGTGCTTTTAAAATAATAAATTTGTTTAAAAAGTGCTTTATCATAAATTCAGTTTTAAAAATGCTACTTTTGTTGATCCTCTACCTTCTATAAAAGTGTTTTTAAACAGCAGGATTTATACTGGAGGAATAAATATTAATACTTTAGACACTTTTTAATTTAATTCAATTCAATTCAGTTTATTTATATAGCGCCAAATTCACAACACAAGTCATCTCAAGGCACTTTACAGTTCAACCAGATCATACAGTCAAATTGATACAAAGTTTTCTATCTAAGGAAAACCAGTTGATTGCATTGACTCATTGACTCAAATACAATCCCCCACACTAAGCATGCTTGTAGCGACAGTGGAGAGGAAAAACTCCCTTTTAACAGGAAGAAACAGGTAGTTTAAACTACTAAACTACTGCTAAAGTGTAATTACTTTAATTTTATCTAATCACTTTAATGTGTGACAAAACCTGACATTGCTTCCTTTTTTTTCTGGACTATCGATTGATCCGCTCGTCGTACACTTTGAGCTGTAGCTGCGACGATTGAGAAAATCGTTATTGATCTTATTAACATTTATTTTAGCTGTTGACTGAATTTCCTGATTTAAAATGATTTATTCAACCATCAGCCTTTGGTTCTATTAGTTAATTTTTTTAGGACTGAACGAGAATCAAATCATTTTTATTTTAGCATAGCAGCTTCCTGCATTAGCTGGAGCCACGTGACCCATTGGCGTCATCATCACCTGTCACCCAGTGGCGCCTCCAGAAATGTTTCATAGGGGGCAGATGGGGCCACTAAAAATCTTGAGGTGGCCACTGAAACTAAAAACCATCATTTCAGGGTTTGAATCTACTATAGAGTTAAACCTACATGTAGAAATCACAAAGACCTCAGTAACACCTCCTCAGATCCTGGTTTGTTGTTTTATTTTTAATGTTACGTCACTGGATGTGCAGGATGGTAGGAAATGCTAAACTGAAGTGCTACTACAATTTACACTGGTGAGTGGGGGCGGCCAGTGGGGTGAGTGGGAGTAGCCAGTGGGGTGGCCAGTGGGGTGAGTGGGGTAGCCAGTGGGGTGGCCCAGTGGGGTAAGTGGGACAGCCAGTGGGGTGGCCAGTGGGGTGGCCAGTAGGAGTGAGAGTAGAGGTGGCCAGTGGGGTGAGTGGGGTAGCCAGTGGGGTGGC